>VWPW01008458.1:107873-249949 GCA_013389825.1 Crypturellus undulatus
TTCAACTTACACCTGTTACCCTTTGTCCTGTTACCAGCCACCATGGAGAAGAGCCTGGTCCCATCCTCCCTGCAATCACCCCTCAGGTACTTGAACATGTTGATCAAATCTCCTCTCAGTCTTTTCTCCAGACTAAACAGGCCCAGCTCACTTAGTCTTTTCTCATGCTCCCCCCTTAATCATCTTTGCTCAATGTCTTTTTGTATTGGGGAGCCCAATACTCCAGGTGCGGCCTCACCAGAGCTGAGCAGAGGGGCAGGATCCCCTCCCTCCACCTGCTGGCAACGCTCCTCCTGATGCAGCCAGGATCCCATTGGCCTTCTTGGCAAAAAGGGCACATTGCTGACTCATGGTTAACCTGTTGTCAACCAGGACTCCCAAATCCCTCTCTGCGGAGCTGCTTTCCAGCAGGTCAACCCCTAGTCTGTCGTGGTGTCTGGGGTTATGTCTCCTCAGATGCAGGACCCTGCACTTGTCCTCGTTGAACCTCATGAGGTTCCTCTCTGCCCAGCTCTCCATCCTGTCTAGGTCTCTCTGAATGGCAGCACAGCCCTCGGGAGTGTCAGCCACTCCTCCCTGTTTGGTGTCATCTGCAAACTCACTGAGGGTGCACTCTGTGCCCTCGTCCAAGTCACTGATGAACAAGATGAACAAGAACTACTGACCCCTGCGGGACACCACTGACCAACCAGACTCAGCCCCATTTATCACTACCTTCAGTGCTCTGCCATCCAGCCATTCCTCAATCCACTTCACAATCCACTAGTTTTAATCTGGCCTTTTAAACATGTTTAAAGCCAAATATGATTTTTTTTTTTTGGACTAGCATCTTTTTCATGTTGAAAAATATTTTATTCCACAATTATTTCTATTTCAAGGCTATAACTAGTCTTGAAGCAACCTAACACCTAACACTCATAAAAAAGATGAATGGCTTGCGCTATCCAAAACGCTTTCTTCACTCTAATCAGACAAAACTCCCACAACAGTTGATGGTAACAACCAATCCAAATCTTTAAGATTCAGTTTGTATTGAAGTTTAATGTCTGTCACACAAGCATGACTCTTGAATGTGGAATCAAACCTTCCAGAAAACTCTTAAAAAGCATTTCATCATTTCTACTCATAGATTTATGCAGTGCAAAAAAACATTATATTATCTCAGTAGCAAAAGCCAATTACATTTCAGATAGCTACTTCTTTTTAAGGAGAATCTGTAAACATATACAAATTCTTGAAGGCTTTGAGTCCCAAGGTGAGAGATGTCAGGATTAAGTTGAAGTAAGGCATGGGTAAGCTATCTGAAAAAAAAAATTGTAAGCCTAGCTTATCCATAATGAATATCTACTATATAATAACTTGAGTGTCTAGTTTCTAAATTAATTGATAATTAGAGTACATAAAGGAGGTTGTAACTGCACATAGATAAATACATTTATGCCTATTTGTGAGTGAGATTTAATATTTTAGGAATTAGAAGGAAGATCAAAAAGGCACTGCATCAGTGCAGTACAACCCATATGCTGTTGCAGGTATTACTCTGGGAATTACACATTGCTCTGAAATTTAGACAGAGACATAGAAGCCTGCTGAGATACTAATAGCCACCTAACCATGGTGCCATAGAGCTCTTTGTGGGCTTAATATCACCACATTTCCCATTCCTCAGCTTTTCATATTATGTCATATTATGTAGTGCAACCCCATGGGTTTTCATCCTCTAAATACACTCTTCCAACATTGGAAACATATACAGCATATAATATAAAGAACATAATGTAATGTAAATATATAATATAAATAAGGTAACTCCTGCTGGAGCAAACAAACAAAAAAAGTCCAAATATTCTCAGATACTTTTGCTTCTCTTTGGTCATTTGGTCTGTTTCCGAATGATCAGAAAGGCCAAATCCAGTGCATGTTTTATGCACTGAACCAAACAGAAATGGGCAATCCAGTCAAACATTTTTCACTGAAACTGCCTTGCACTAAAATTCCCTGTGCTGGACCAGCATGGCATCATCTGAAGCAAGAATATGTCAGGACCTAAAAATAAATAATATGCTTATTTTCCAAAATAAATTTATTGCTGATAAAAGATACAAATCATAGGTCTAATGTGCTTGCTGAATGAAGTTCTGCTTAGTGAATTGTCACCACAATGTGCATCACTCAAATGTATAGCAGAATTCCCAGAAAGAAGCATTAGTGTAGCTTGTCTCATGAAGTTTTCTGTAGCAAAACTAGTATCTAATGTTTTAAAATATGTCTTGGCAAGAACAGATGGAAGTTAAGAATCCAGCAACATTTTCTGAATATGGCTCTAGATGACAGGAAAGCAAGCGAACTCCTGCGCAGACACGTTAGCAGCTCCATCCACAGCACTGATTGCCTTTGACACCGTCACAGTGAATCTATTATTCAAGAAGAGCTATTCTTCAGTGAAACTCTGCAATAAGCCATAACAAATACTGTGTGTTCTCAGTTTCCTGCTGGAGTGGTAATGGGCAGAAACTCAGTGCATTATTGCTGCCATATGTCTCCGTCATATTGATTTAATTGGTTGTCATAAAAATCTGACAAGAGGGAAGCCAGTTCATAGCTGGGTATGGGCCAGAGAATACTGGCAAGCAGTCTACTTGGATCTCTCAAGAGCCTCCTTATCTTCTACCAATGTCATTGAACTTGTTGTTTGGTCCATAATCTAGAAAAAATCCATTTTATGGATGGAAATTCAAAACATCACTGACTTTTGGATCCAATCTGCCTTAAAGAACTGCAGAAAATATTATACAGTGTGGAAAACTATCCATATTAAAATTTTAATTGCCTGAAATGGAAAATGTTTTTACTGAGTGCAACAGATGGACAGCCTCATCATTTGCCTGCATATCATCCATCCATAAATCTGTGCTGTATTTAAACTATTTCAATCTTTCCTTAACATCAAAAGACAACCACATGCAAGAGCATCCATATTACATAACAGAATATTTAACACTTGCATGAGAACTGTCATACAAGAAGCTTAATATATGCTTACATATCTGTGGTTTACAACAGAGTAGCATTGCTACCCACATTTTACAGACAGCAAAACAGAGATGCTAGAGAAATCATATGACTTGGTTACAGTGTGTGGTAAAACCAGAAACGGACTCCGAAGGCTCAGTTTCTGAGCTATGGACATGAATAAAGAACTATTTTTTCCTTTATTTTTTAATCTGCCACCCTTACTGTGGTGTGAAAACTTCTCCTCACTTAAAAGAATAAAACAAAATCAGTTACTTTCCCTCAAAGTAGAAAATACAATAGCTAATGTGCACGGTTATTTATATGTTGATTTTATGTGTAGCTCATATCACTTAGGTTCATCCATTAGGAAGTTGAGCCAATTGAGTCAATGTCAGTTGCCTGGTCTGCCTCTCAGTTCAGTGTAGGTAACTCTTTCTATTGTAGCATAAATACAGTGAGAGAATCATCCACCTGAGTTGTGAAGAACAGATAAACTACATTTAAGAAAGGATTTTGAAAGACACAGAAGCAGTGTGGTGTAGTGGTTTAATGTAATACAGCTTTATAAAGACTTTTAGGCATACCAGCGTTGCCATAGTTCCAATTCAGACTTGTTTTGGGGAAAACACAACTTTAAATGTTCAATGGGTAATATTTTATTCAATATCTTACATTAATTTATAAAAAGGAGAGATGCAGACTTGTTTTGTTTTTTCCTCCACAGAATACACCTACAGGAAGAGACTCACCAGACTATATTCATCAGTGTTGACTATCTGAAGAATTTACTGTATTTTTTTGCCTCAAAGATCTATTAATGTAGGTAATTTATAAATCTAGATATTTATTCCCATAAATTTGTACTATGAAACACACCGAACTGACAGGCTTATCTGAAGAAAAAATCAAATTAAATTCTGAACTTTCATGCCCTAGTAAACAGTCAGCTAGTTACAAATGAATTTAAATATATAAATTAATATCAACCTACTCCTGAGAGATGATTACTAAAAACAGTGTACCACCATGGTAAGAACTATACAGCCAAAGAACATTTTGCTGCAGCAATTAATATGATGCCCATTAGTCAAGGACGATGTTTCCAAGCCATGAAATTGATTGAACAGATTCTGCACAGTAATTGAGGCCTGTATCAAAATACCCAAGTGAACAATCATCTGCTCAAATTCAACAGTATTAAAATGGAGAGACCATAGCTGATTTAAGCTACTATGGTATAAACCTCGAGAAGAATCCCTGCTACTAATAAATTTATTCAGTGTTCACCACTAAACCTGACATGAAGTGACTCACCCCGAGGAGTTTATTCAATATGATAGGAAAAATAAACCAGTTAGACCACATTATTTGGTGAATTGTACTCGTGCAATCCTACTTTCTTCTGTTGGTTTATTTAAGACAAAAGCTGCTGCAAAGCTGAGCATTCAACATTTGTATGTTAAAACTCTGATGGGTTTTAAATTATTAAAAGCTTAGTACGCTATCACCAAGCTGTAACACAAAAATCAATCACATTAGAGCAATACTAAGCAGTTTATTGAAGGCTCTTTCTTTTCCTCTGTGTAAAGCTTATCTGAAATGGTTTTAGACTGTGGCAACAAATTATTAAAAAAAAAAGGAAAAAAAACTTATCGAAGAATCCAGATAACAAACTTCAGCGTGACACTATTTTATCCAATTGTGAAGGTAGAGAATACACTTTTTTGCCTATGAAGAAACATAAATGTCTTTAAATTTGTTAAAGCTAAGAGAAAAGTTTGTAATATTAAAACAGGGAAAATCTAAAATGATATTATTTTGTATTTATACATGGAGTGAAAGACTGGGTTTAGATACATCACTAGATCACCTGAGAATCTGCTAAACCTCATAACTTTCAACCAAATGTCATGAAAGAAGATTTTGACTTTTCTTCTTCTCATCTGATGTCTCCATAGGTGTTAAGCTCATCTCACAAACATTCAGGCATACTTTTCTGATTTTTCTATTATTGGATTAAACAAATGGAAGTGATGACCTAAAACTTAGGGTTCAAGTCTTAAGTCTTAAATAACAGTGACATGATCAAAACCAGCATTTATCTGCTTCCTAATCCATTTCTTGCCTAAAGGACCTCTGCTTTGCCTTGTAAAATAAGAGCTGGCCAAAGTTTTCCCGTTGAAACTCAATAAACATTTAAAAATCCCCAAGGCACCTTGGGAGTTTATGTTTATTTAGACCACAGGTATCATGAAAGACAGATTTGTACCTGCCTGCACCCACTGTTTAATGCTAGAGGGTAACACAAGGATATGGTTCCAAACTCAGTGGTGTCTGTGGGACAGTGCTGGAGACTTCTGGCTTCCATGGGTGCAAAGCAGTGTCTTCCAGTGGCTGCTAACTACAGCCATAAAGATAAAAGCTGGTCATTCCCAGACACTCAAGAGCTTTTGGTTCCTGTTGGAGCTTGTGGAGCCAGCTGTCTCATGCAAGGCAACTTCTGCCATGGGTCATGATTTTTACAGAAGCTCAGAGGGCATCTAGGAGCAAGAACTTCATAGGAAGCAGCTCTCAGTTCTGTCTACTGTGATTGTAGTCACTGTGAGTGACTGTTTGTCACTCAGTTCCTATAGACATTAAGGCACCACTGCTTACTTAAAAGAGTGGAGCTATACGGCTGCTTGCGGATAGTTTTTAAAAGTGTTAGTATGCTGTCAGTGCTTTCTCTTGGAATTAAAAAGACACGTTCAAGTATTCTCTCTGTTTTGTCCCTGGACTCGGTTTCTTATCTGCACATCCACAGTTGAACTGGAGACATAAATATGTGAAGCTGGCCAATTACAGTGAAAACTCTTTCAAAATAAAAAAAAAAAAGCAGAGTCAAACCTTGTGTTTCATTAACACATCTGGAAGATGAGCCAAAAGTAATTACTAAACCAGCTACAACCAAATTAAAGATTACCTTTTCACAAATTGCCACATTTGTTGTGTTGCTTGCATTCTATCCCTTATTTAAACAGAGATGAATCAGATGAACAAAAAAGAACTAAGCATTATCAATTACAGTAGTCTTATAGAGATCAGTAATTTGCCTTCTGCAGTACATAATCTCCTCTGAAGCAGTAACTTCTGTTACGTTCTGTGTACTCACCCCTCTCAGTAATGTTCCATAGTGCTGACCTGGCTCACGGCCATTGCTCTTAGCATCACTGTTCTCCAAGTTGAAATCAGGAACTCTGTTCTGTTAAATATTTATATGAATATTTAAATTCTTAATGCATTTTAATTCTTTGGGGATTTATTTTTGTGTACAGGCACCTTTTTTTCTTACTTTACTATTTTGAAAGAAAAGAGAAATGATGCAAGCAATCACTTCTATATAAATATTTGGCATTTATAAGGCAGCTTTTCATCCTAAAGGACACAATCAATTCTTTTAGTTTATGATTTCAAACTAATCTTTCTAAAAGTGAAAAACATCACTGAAAAATCTCAAGTGCGTTAGAGTACTCATGATTTGTTTTTGATTAATGCTCAACTTACTAGTTCCACCAGCATTGGAAATCAGTTCACCAGTATTAAATCTTACAAGAGTAGCCAAGCTCTGCATCCAGCACCAAAGTGAATAAAGTAATTAATAGTTCACAGTAATATAGCACAATCTAATAGAAGATGATAAGCAGTATATCATCACTCTATCAGAAATGGTCAGTATTATCACTTGTAGTCCTGCATCAACACATTCATATTGCCAGGAGCCACACAGGCTCTCCAGTTCAGGCGAAGAAAAGTGTTGGGAAGTGGTCCACAAGCAAAAGGCTACAGCTACTCTTCAAAGTCCTTGCTGTTCCATTGCCTACCAGGGGGTTAGGGTGAGCCAAAGTATGACAAGGCAGGGCCTTCACTGGCTTTCTTAACCTCATAACCAGATTATACTGAGGCTTCCATTCTTCATTTTACAGATATCACTTCCCTTGGATGATTCTCTTAAATAGCTCAAGAGCTCTAACTGGCTAACAACAATGGGCTGATCACTCCCTCTGTAGATACGCTAACGATTTGGAGAATTTAATTAATGTAATTACTTGCATTAGATTATGGCCAGCCACTCTAAATTAACACAGAAAATGCTGCAAGCTCTCCAAATGGCAGCAGTGGTTCCTTCTTTTTTCAGAGAATACTTCAAATGATAAAGTGTCCATTAATTTCATGGTGAACCAGTGATTCGGTGAAATACAAGGACCCAAGCGTCACCTACTGAATGACCAGAATCACCTTTTGCTCTACCTACGTCTTTATTTTCAGGATTATCCTGAAATTGTTATTATTGAGCCTGGTTGATACTGATTGATTTGGAATCAAATTCAGGATATGTAAAATACAGGAGATCAGAGATATAGACTTAAGAATAGCAATATAATTTTAGCACTAATTAAAATAATTAATTTATTGACACTCAAAATTATTTGATTGATTCTGTTTTTGCAAAATTCAAGCATTTATTTTTAATAACACAAATACACATTTGAAATCCTTTAACAGTTAAAAAAATATTTTCATCATACAGAAAGGGTTCCTATTTTAGCACTTTGTTAGAATGTTAGTCTGCAGGTACAATAAAGGTTAGATGCCTTGTCTACACTGGTCTGTTTCAGAAGTAATTAGCAAATGTCTCGAGTATCTTGACAAATGATTCAGTTGTGTAAGCAATAGGCAACAGCGGACAAAGGAAATAGGAGCTGAGCTTGTCAGCATGAGGGATTTCACTGCAGGAGAATTGCTGTGGCTTTCATTATTTCAACGGTCAATGGATGTTGCTATAGAAACTACATAGTTAGCAAGCCCTGTAAGCAAAAGAAATAGGATAAAAACAAAACTAAAACATTGAAAGGATAAAAAAACCCAAGGATCTTATATCTGTCAAGCACATTTCTTAGTTTCATATTTCATACACATTTCATAATTCTTCAGTAACTAACTGATGAGATTATTAGTAACATTATCGTATATGCTTATAATACTTCTATATAGGTGCATCAGGCATTATAACACATAATCATCAAAATCAGCATCAAACTAAGACCCTTTCAATTTCAATTTGTAAGCTAAATAACACTGAATTATTTAAATATGCAAAAGTAGTATTTGGTTTCACAACAAAATATTAGCCTTCTATAAATACTAATGACCAATTATTAATATCTCTTGCATAATGTAGTATCCTTACTTAGAGGAAAACTAGCTTTTTAATATTTAAACTATTCTTTGCATGTTCTAGAAAGTATTTGCAAATACAGTTACCTGCTTGACATATATAAACATTGAAGATCACCTGCATAAGAGCTTCTACTCGCCCATTGCACACATTTCACGTTGATTTGAATATTTTTGTTTAATAAATGAAGCTCCAAACTCTTCCTGCATCTGTTTTGGATAGTCAAGTAAATAGCCAATCTGAGATTTTAAAATAGGTGGGATTAAAGAGATCTTATCTCTAAGTATATGATATAAATTCATTCTGAACTTGGAAAGAATCCATGGTTCGAACACTGTGAATACATTTTTGTTGATTTTTATATAAACACATTTTTTCTATAAATTGATTTCCGTTGTGCATCATTTCAGCAACAGCACAATATATTTGTTTGTTTGTTTGTTTTCTTTTAGAACAAAACTCAATAGATACAGAAAATAGGTTCTAAAAACAGGATACAAACACAGCAGAACTGTAAATCCTCTTATTTCATTTTCTAGTCCCGTGTTCAGGGTTAACTGGCAGAGCCCTTAGCCTTGCCTAACTTCACCTAGCTGGAGGATTTATTGACATAGGGGTCCTCACCCTTAATCACTAAAAGAGATACATTAAATAGACAAAATCCAAGAGAAGGAGAATATTTGAGATATAAAGAGGAGAACTGTGCCAAGTAACCAAAAATATCACCTAGATTAGAATCTTCATACAAAGAAAAGCTGTTTGAGTAATAGAACAAAATGATACATTTGCCTTCTATTCAATACCAGCTTGTTCATCTAGACATCATGAATAAACGTTCTGTTATCATATTACTTCTCAATACTGTGAGGAAAATTTTGAACATATAGAAATGATTGCTTGCATTCCATTGAAAGCTTGGTGCTTTTAACTCCAAAGTCTCTTGAAAAATGTCAATAAGCTCTTGCCACTGAGTTGCATCAAAAATCCAACTATCAAGTATTGCACAAATGTTTGCACAGGCACCGTTGAAAAAACATGTAAGGATAATTAAACAAAAAGAGAATATTCAAAACCATATAAAAAGTAGAAGGAGAAAAAAAGACACAAGAACTAACAATTTAAATAGGACATTTCCGGTTTGAGCTGATTTGGTCCATGATTTGGTCAGCTTGGCCATTTTAGCTGGACCATTAAAAGTAATTCTCAGAAAAGACATCAAGTCTTCAAGGGTCTCATTCCCTTATCATCCTAGAGGGCTAAGATTAATGTCTACTATGGGACTGTGCCAGGAACACAGTCTTTTCTTGTTAACACTGCTCCTGGAAAAGAGAGAACTATAGTAAACCTCTTAACGCACTTTCCTCTTACCGTGTCTCTAAACCTTGTCACACAATTTGAAAGGATATTAGAACAGACAGAGAGTGCAGAGTTGAAATCAAGCATAAGTCCTTATTCCATGAAAGCTTTGCATATCACAGGCTCTGTGCTGTGAAATGGTCAACTGTTTGCCCCTGAGTCCTCATCCATTACATCCACATAAAAAAGACAATCATATGGTCAGCGCTGTGTGAACTGTTGGATGCTGCCTCAATCTGGCAGGAGAGAGGAAGTTCATTGCCCAAGACAGCTAGCTCAATATACCCCGAGGGATTAAATCTGAGTCAAGCCAGTGGAAGGAAGCCAAAGACAGACAAACATAAAACCAGCTTGGTTCTTTGCAGAAGAAAGGGTCTGAGGCTGTTGGTGATGCTCCTGTCCTTTGGACTAGGAGTCTCCCAGACAGAGAGTTCAGAGCTATACAACTGATCAAGGAAGATCACACGAGAAAAGGAACTCCTTAGAGAGTGGAGTAGTATAATTTGCAGCATTTCTGGCAAAAGGAGATAATCAATATGTGTTTTAATTTCCTTTGTTCACAATTAAAACTGTCTATATTTTACTTACTGAATTACATTTAAAAAAATGGCATAATTGGCTGATATCTATGAAGACAAAATTGGCTCACTGGAAAACTCATAAATACACTGTCACTATCTAGCTGAGAAGAAACAGTAGCTGTAAAGGATTTTTTCATGGACAATTCTCAAATATTGGAAACCAATAATTAATTTTTCTCACTACCTCTGCAACAGTTTTTCAGATAAAAAAAATGAGGCTTAAAGGTTTGGATCCATCTCCTCAGTTCAAACACTTAAGTGAGGAACCTAGCATATGTTGTCAACGTAGCCACTAGAGGAACAAGAACATACAGGGGATATACGACACACACAGTTTTAGATAATGAACAAGCTAGAGGGAAGCTAGGCCATACAGCTTAATTTAGTAACCCACAGTCATTCATCAAATTGATGACAATCTTCAGAGTAGGACCCAAGAATATAGTCCTTAATCATTTTGGTGCAGCTGGTATTCAGCCAGGAGGAAAGACATTCTAAAGTCGGAAAAATCAATAGTGAACTGGGCAGAGATAAAGGAGAAGGCTAATTTTATGTGATTGTATTGATAGGATGAGTAAGTTTATTCAGGGCCAGGGTGCAGACTTTTCCATGTTGGTTAATTTTTACCATGTTCCTTGGCACAGCTTTAATGAGGGCCAACTAGAATTGTCCAAGGAAGGTTCAGGCGCACAAGAGGGGGACATCAGCTGTGCTCTGTGCCCACATGTGTAACAGGCATTTGGTGATGAAGACGTGGAGAAGAGGTTAGCTTTATGAATGTAAACCAGCTTTGCTCCTTGTTCTTATGGTCATATTAAGAGGTAGATATGGGAAAATAAATTGCACTAGATTCAACAACTATCCAGTCTCAGAATGCCTTCCTCTAGAAGCTTAATGTTATTTAGCCAAGGAAAGGTTAAGAAGTGGCCTAATCATAATTTATATATTCACTTTAGTTTCAGACTTCCAATTGTTACTTTTCTCAACTTTCTGTAGCTTTTCAGTTTGTTTTTGTGCAGTGGATTGTTCAAATAGAAACAAAAAATATTGCCTATTGTACTCTCTTCCAACTCTGAGTTGATATTCCTAGTCCATACCTAGTCATTTCTTTACTGAGGCTCTGGATTCTTTTCCATGTCACCTAATTCCAGATAAATGCCTCCCATCTGGTATGCATGACCTACTTTGTAGTCCTACATTAGCAGGACTAATTGAAGAAAAATTGATGTAATCACATTCCATCTGAATATATGCTTCTACCAAAATCTTTTTGTTTTGTTTTGTTTTCTTGGAATTATCTTCTGGAAGAAAAGTTGTAAGGCCAATACTGAGGTTTATGAGATTTACAGTTTGAAAATAAGATATGTGTTTTTATGAATGGAAGTCTTTTTCAGTATTAAAAAAAAAAAACAAATAAAATGAAAATAAAATATAAATCAAAGTAAATAATGTCCATCCCAGATTTTTAATTTTTTTTTTTTTGCTTCTTACAGAAAGTAGAAGTCCAGAGTTTTTCTTTTCTGTTTGAAATGAAGGCAAATTCATTAAGACAATAAGACATATCTTACTGTCTTCCTTACTCCAGGCAGTTTGCATAAAGGAAGTTCATTATCAAGCAATCTTTTCCTCATAGTGCCATATAATTATTTTTTAATTCTCATCAATTTCATAGACAATGATTCTATAATTTCCCTTGAAAACACAATGGAAAACATATATAGATCATTCATGAACAAGACCTGGCAGGACCTAATTAAACTCCATACCCCTTTTTGTATGAAAATATCCCATCTGAAATTACTGTTTGCAGATCAGTTTAATTTCTTACATATGGACTATGCAACATTTTTTATAAAGCTATTTTTAATCAGAACATTATGTAGTAGCGAGTCAAATGCCTTACATTGTCAATACAGTTAACTTCATCAGTCAGGCTTATAGTTTCATCAACAAACCTTTTTTTTTGTTTTACAGTATCCATATTCCATGAAACCATGTCAGCTGGCATTGATTACACAAAGATGTTTTCATTTGTTATTTGACTATGCCTAATATGAACTTTTCCACAGTTTTGTTCAGTAGGCTAGCTGGTGTGAAAACTCAAAATAAACTATGTAACTTTTTGTATATCAGGACAATATATATATTTTTTTTAACAAATCAAGATTAATGATTTGAAAATGCATTGCCTAACTTTTATGCATGGTGGTTGCAAGTTTTCCAGTCCAATTTTTTCATTTTCCCATTGATTTAAATTGCAATATTCAATTTTATTTAAGATTCTTACTAGTTGATATTGGTTTTAAATCATTTTTAACATCTGTTTTATTCTTACATATTACAGAACTATATAAACAACAGGATTTTAAATTTTTCTGTTATTTTTTAACAATACTTCTTACATATCTGATAGCTGCCTTTCTCAACTATCTTCAAGGACGTTATTGTTGATAAAACATTATGTATGTGCATCTGTATATACATATATATGTATACATATATGAACATATGTTTCTATGGTTTGTGCAGTCTATATGTACACAGTATAGCTGATATTGCCATGTCTCTTTGTAGTTGGGATGGCTTTCTAATCACAGAAAATATTTTGTGTTTTTTTTTTTTTTCCCCAGAACTCCTATTCATTCCTTTATAAAACATGGTACAAAACCTCTCAGCTAACAAGTTTAGGTTAGTTCTGCTATAGTGGCAATTTAAAGCCAAATATTTAGAACTTATAACAGACAGTTAGGTCTCGATTTCATCAATGCTATAAATATCAAGACCAACAGTGGTGGAATATTTTTTTGTGTTTACTGTTAACTCCTTTATATATAAAGAAATTACAAGAGTAGGCTAATATGATGCATATTTATCAAATATGAAACATCTACTTCCATAGTAATTCAAATTTTTTTTGCAAACTATACAAATATGATTAACAATTATTTTACTATCTAGCAAGGTAGATTCAAAATAGTGCAGAATAATGTTTGGGTAACTAGGGGTTTAGTAGCACGGTACTGTATTTCTTAGATAAAACATAAGATATTATTGAAATACGCAAGTGTCTGAGGTACAAGACATGTCCCATTAAACTACGGGAAGCTGTATTAAACACAGTTATTAAATGTGCGTGGAGTTGCTGTGTGAGAACATCGGGTTATTCCCTTCTTTTTGGCTCTTGGTGCTTGAGCCCTACATGCCATTTAGGCTGTATCGCCCCTGTGAGAGAGACATTTGCATGGAGCTCTGACTCCATCAATCCATTACACCCTAAGATCTTATTATTTTAACAAGGCTCCTTACTGTGTCTGTTCCAAATGGACATTAAGGCTGAGCACCAGAGTAAACAGTGTGGACAATGAACTTCATCATGGTAAACACCTGATGACTGTTTCCACCAGTCTCTTCCTTTTCTTTTTCTTGTCTGCTGCCCATTATTTGGTCCTCCTGGCAGCAATTAGCTGTCATCAGGCTCCCACTCTCACCCATCCTTTCTGCTGGAGACTAATCCCCCTCAACACAAGCCTGTCTGTTGCCATTATTCGTTGGTTACACCGTGTGCACAAATTAATTACGGCCCGATTTAAGGGCTGACTCAGCTGGTTCACGGCTCAAATGAGTGCAGCTGTTTTTCCGCATAAGGGTTTCAGCTTTTTTTTTTTTTTTCTTTTGGTTTAGAAATATACTCTCTGGGTGTGCAAATTAGACATGAGATTTTTGGCAGATGCAACTGGCTAAGGAAGTTGACAACATGGATCTGTTTAGCCCATCTGCCCTAGAGGAACCAACTCAGTCCCTTGCAGAGCTATAGGGTTAGACTACCGAGTTTTCAGTGTCAAAGGGTGGCTTCTATATCTCAGACATACTGGCATGCTGATCCTGGGAGGTCCACTGCCCTAAAAAAAAAAAAAAAAAAAAAAAAAAAACAGAAACATCTGGAATCACATGGGCGGCTTGTTTGCCGAGTTCAGCACCAGGGAACCCTGTAGCTACAGCTCCACCCCACTGTTAGGGGACCTAGAAAGCAGTTAACAATTAGTCTTTACTATAGGATTACAAGTGCATTTGATATTTTATGCATAGTTTGAGCCCTCAGATTTTACACAAAAATATTCCTGGGGTATAGTTTACACTGAAATACATCCTCAGAGAGATAAACATCACAATGTTCTAATCTAATTTAATTTAGGGAATATTCCTGAAATGAAAGAATATTTTACTTAGGTAACCATGGTGTGCTTATACACTCTTACATATGCTTGAATTTTAAAATTCTGAGTCATAATTCAACAACAGAACAATAAAACACCTCAAATATTTGGGAAAAAAATACATTCTGAACATGTAGATAATATTCTCTGGTGCTGAGTTCAACTAGAAGGATTTGGTCTTTGATCGTGAAACTAGAGTGTTTGGTTCTGTTCTGACTGAAGTCCAATGAGAGTGTTGCTGTTAACTTCTATGGATTCCCATAAAATGTTAGGATATATCTTTAAACCGAACTGTTCAGTACTTTCATTCAATAGTCAGATAAATATAACAGCATTTATGTATTGTTTATCATGTTTAACACCGTGTAGTAGTGAAACAAAGCCTAAAGTCACCATCAATGACTTCATTGAGTTCTTCCTTCTCTGTAGTTAACGGAGGTCTAATTTTATTAGGGTATATCATTATTTTAGGGTCTAACTGTGCAAATATCATCAAGTTGAGTACAGTTGTAAGCCTTGGGATCTCAGGAAATTTTTACAAGCAGGATCAATTATATTATAGATTACAGATATAGATTATATGGGAGATATAAAGATTGATTGATAGATGGATAGGTAGAGAATTAGAAGATATATCTTTTATAAGATTTATAAACTCACTGGGGCAAGCATTGTCTTTGACTAAATATACACATTATTCACCATGGACTTAGAGATGAATTTGGCCCCTCCACACTACCACAAACTAAATAATAGCAAAAGCAACTTGTCATTCAGAATCAGAGGACTACATACATATTTGCAATTAGACAGCTGCTGAAGTGCATTATTGGACAGGGTTAATCAGTCCCTCTCCAGGACAAGCCTAATAAAAAAAAGTTTAGTTCTAAACTTAATAAAGAAAAAGTCTTGAATTTCTTCCTATATTAACCAACGAATAAATATATATTATTATGTTCTGTCCTCTTTTTTTCTAAATAGCTACTGCATTGCTGTCAATCCATATGTGAACTACTACTTTGAAAGCAGAATACAAATATTGCATAAATTTTATTTTTGAAGCACTCATGGAATAGACACTGAATTATTAGACATACAATATGTAAGCATTAGGGCAGAAGTCTCTGTGTATTGACCTCTGGAGAAGAGTTATTTAAATCAACAGAGTGAAAACAAAATGGTACAATTCAGAAGAGAAAGCAGTTTCATAATTTTCTAGGGCAAACAAATTTAAATTCAGTCATGCTAAAAAAAAAAAAAAAAAGGACAAATATTTATGTGAGCACAATGTCACCCAGCCCAGTCCGAACACTTACACGCTTACACGAATAACTTTACACACTTTAAGATTCTCTTGAACAGCATTCCTCAGGTAGGAAAAGTCCTGTATTGCCGAGTCTACTCATCACCAGATAATTCTTATGCTCCAGTAAAAAAACTTCCAGTCCAACAAAACTATTTTGCAATCCAAAATAAATGATTTTTTTAATACAACAAATTTATGTCTACCTGTAGACTTTGCTATTAATAGCTACTGAGCTGTAGGCCATACCTCACAGAGAGCTTCTAGGTTACCAATGAAACTGCTTTCTAGATTGACAGGTGGCTGATTAAAAAAAAAAAAATCTTATTTTGAAGGTTTTTATCATGAAAACCCCTCTCAAACGGCCCAGTGCATTGTGATTTCCGTGGTTCTTTTTCTTCTGAGCTGTTCAATTAGTTGGAAATCTCTCTCTGATGGACTGAAGCAGCTTGAGTGAACGCCTGAGCGCACAACCAATTAGGCTCATTTGAAGTTGCAGAATTGCCTTCTTTGGTGTTAAAACCCCATGTCAAACACTGGGTCTAAGATCATTTGTACTACAAAATGAGATTGACAGAGCAGCTGCAACAGGGGGCATGCCTGCTGGACGACTTAATTGTAGAGACTGAAGGGCCATCATGAACTGGCGTGTGGAGATTGTATCACCACTGCTGCATTACAAATGCTCTTTATTAACAGTGATCTGTAATCAATGAGCTCAGGCTTTTTGCCAGGGCTCCAAAATCAGATAGGCAGCTCTCCTTGCAAGGCAAAGGAGGAGCTGCCTGGGCAGGATGCAGCGCTCACAAATGAAGTAGTGATGTGCTTACAGACCCCGACACATCCACGCATCTTCCAGGCCGTGAGTCTGCGGAGGGAGGAATAAGCATCCAATGACACACAGCTTTCCTCATTTAGTAGAATATGCATTAGCTGGGCTGAGCGTGCAGCAATGTACCCACAGTCGTGCTTATATTGGCGTGTATGAAATACGGTTACTTCAACAAAGCGATATTTTATTAGTCCAAGAGGCACACAGGCTCACACTGGTCTGGTTAAAATGCTTTTGATGGTGGCATAGCAATCACATGCCTGTATCTTAATGATAATCCAGTGGTATGAATGACCTGTATTAAATCCAGTAAGCTTAGTTTCAGAAATTTAATGGAAAAAATCAGGATATTTGGATCTTTTGAGTAGGAAGTCTTTTGCTTGAGTTAATTAGGTTGCTTTTGAAAAGAGTGATGGCACTGACACTTCCAAATCAAAGATTCTGTTTGTTTCTCCACTAGCAATCCTTTTGATCAGTTATTGGAATTAAATAAATATATATGTGCACAAGTATTCAAAGGTTTATTATTTTATGATGTGTCAGATGTAAAAATTATGTCAACATCAATCTTAAATTTAGCTAAAATCCCAAATGTCTTCAGCTATGTAACTGCTATTTTAAAAGGCATTTTAGTTTTGCCCACTTCCCATTGAAAGAATCCTAGAGAAGGAAGTGAACAAACTTAAGTGAAGAATACGGGAATGGTTCTACTACCTGAGCCTCAAGTTTGTGCTTGTCAGTTATCAAAGCCACCCATGACTGGCTGAGTGACCTAAGCTTTGGTTTCTTCACATGAGTAGGAGTGATAGCCTTCATTTTTAATTACAGGCTTTTTTTTTCAGTTAGATGTTTTTCAACATAAACCACAAAGTATGATCGATCATCTGTTCAGGTGTTTATTTCAGACTTTATTTTTAACTGAAGAAGTCATTTTGTTATTACCGACAATTCCCATATGTTTATCAAGTGTGCTGAGATTAAACAGATTCACACTGTGTCATTCTCTATCAATTACAACATAAGCAGCAGGCAGTTGAAATCAAACGGTCTTAGGAAAAACATCTGAAGTAAATACCTGCACATGTAAACATGCTTTAAATTATCTTTAAGAACTCTCTTTTACTATGATATATACAGGAAGCGTAAAAATAAACTTGACAGTTTAGGCTGCATATTGCCTTGCTCTTACCTTGTGCTCCCTGCATGACTCAATCCATCTGCTGTCTCTTCCCTTACACTTAGGGAGTGAGGGTGGGAATTGAATTTCTGTTCTTTACGTGTACATTGTCTAGCTCAACACCATCATTGTCCATGACTAGTGCTCCAGGGAGCTGCAGTAGAACCTCTTACTGCTATTGTTAGTATAAATGACGGTAACAATACCAGTGTGCAGTGGTTAATGTTAGAAACAAAATTACATTGCATACTATTGTTTGTACAGTATGTTCATTAACCTATTTCCATACAGGTCATGCAATGTTTCTGCTATGTGCAAATTTCAGTAGTAGTTGTATAAACAGGTAATATGAGATGTAAGTATAATAAAGACACTATATATATTCCTATGCATATATGTATATGTGTGTGTGTGTATAAAGCAGTACATATATATATATATATATAAAGCAGAAATTTGTGGGGAGGGGTTAAGTAAACACATTTTTATGCAGGGAATCCATCAGATATATTTGACAATCCCACTCATTAGTACCCATGCTATTGTCACAGCTCATTCCAACAAAAAAAATAGTATAAACTGATATGATACCTAAAGAAATATCTAATCAGTAAACATATGATTGGGGGGTAAACGGATACATGTTTGCTCACATTAAAGAACCTGCAAGAAAAATAATACCCTGCCCAGTCAATAAATATATGCGATGTCAGTTCCCCATTTCTCTCTCTTCATTCCCTTCTTTCCTTCTGCGTATTGATCTCCCCCACATATCTTGGAGTACTTCTTTATGTAAACTTATTGTTGGGCCCCTGAAATCTGGATGAACTCTCTTGCTGTTTCTCATTATGTCCTTAAATCTCATTGTCTTTTCCTTATTCTTATCTTGATCACTATTTCTTTGGACACTTTAATCCTGACAAAGGTCTGAAATACATGATGCTCTGTCTATAGGAGGGACTAGGGAATAATTCAACCCATTATTCTACAAATTTGCAAGCTCACAGTAGTTCATGAAAATCTTCTCCAGAAAAACTTCAGTTTTCTTTCCCAGTGGAATAGGAAAATAAAACTGACAGGGCTGTATGTTTCAAATCACAAAATAGAATTCACAATGATAAAATGCAGACCACAGCCTTCCTGAATACATGGGTGCCTTACCTCTTGAAAAATGACCAGATGATAAGGAAGATTATGCTCCTTTTATTTCCCAGTTTCAGTACACTTAAATTCATTGCTAAATTTTGTAATTAGGAATTTGACTTTAGCCAACATAAAAACTATTTCCTTGTCCTTTTTTGCTGAAGTCTCACCAACTTCCTCTTTTCCCCTCATCTCTATAGGAGATGTAATCATGAACTGATTATCATCCCACTGTCATTTTGTTGAACACTGTGATTTTTGACACATACATAGCAGGCATAGTAAAATCAGATTTAAAAAAAAAAAAAGTAAATAATAGTATATGACAAAATGAAAGCAACAAAATAGAAAAATACTTCTGACTCTGGAAATAGTGACTTTAAATATAGTGCACTTTCTTATTTAAACAATCTATATAAAGAATCACAAAAGCTAAGATACTGAATAAGAAAGAATTATACAATCACCTCACTTGGTAAAGACATCGCACATCAATATAGTCAATAGCAAAATTTTTTACTTCTTGTAGTAGAAGAAGAGTCAAGGGCAACTCTTCCATCTTTCGTTAAAGTTGTGGTCATTGTCCTCAACAGATCACACTCTCTGGAATAAGTTCTGCTACTAAAACTCTGCTCATTCATTTGAAAATATGCCCTTTACAGGAGATAACAGCTGCATCCTCTGTAATCTGAAGTAAATAGAGAAAAACCTGTCACTGTACAAACACTCTTTTAAAAATATTATTCTTCCTTAAATCTGTGCAAATTCTTCAGTGATTATTGTCTTTAAATACTGTCACAGATATAAAAAGAATTATGGCTGATGCTTCTAAATTTTCACGCTTGTTTGTATGCTATGCATTTTGTATGAAGAAATCAAATTGTTCACATCTGTGAAAATACCATATACTATATTTCTTTGGACTTCCATTCAAGAAAATCAAAACTCTTTCCTTCAAACCATTTGAAAAACAGAGGAAAAATCAAAGCACACTGTATCAAATATTGAACTTATATTAATAATAAAAATATGTGACTTCTTTAAGATAAAAGGCTATCAAAAAGAAGTTTCATGCAATCAGTACTTAAAGGAGAAAACATTGTCACTGGAGTTCTCAGGAAGGAGCCTTCAGAGAGGAATCAAGTATTACTTGATTCCTCTCTGAAGATACAAGAGTATGTAGAATAATAGTAATTAATACTACTGAAAATTGTATGTAGAAAATCTTTCAAAACTTAAAACAATCAACATTAGGTTGATCTACGACTTACTAGAAGAGGACTTTTATTTGTGTAGCAGCTATGGCATTTTGTACCTTCCTCTCTGCTGGCCCTGTTAGGAAAGCACTAAAGGCAATTGCCTTTCTGCTTAATTCAATCTTTCAGAGAACTACAATTGTTATTATTCAAAAACAAACAAACAAAACCCTTGAGCAATCTTCAATCAAACTTTGAAATAGTTAACCTAGAATGGTTAGAGAAGAACTAGTCCAAGTCACCCTAGTTGCTCTTTAAGGTGGATAGAAGAAAACCGTTTTAGAAAACCATTCATGTTGCCTAATTGCATATTTCTCTCATTGACTATAAATAATTCTTAGGAAGACTAGCCTGAATCTAAACAACTAGCTTTTAATTGCTAAATCAGGAGAAATGTATCTTTTCCAATCCAATAAATTGCTAATTTACAAGCAAGACAGAAAACCAGCTATTACAACAGCTGATTTGTTGTGTCTGCAGTCCCTAGCCTGCTGTGGTGACCCTGAAAGTTTTTCTCCTTTTAGTTTTGCTTCAGTCATTCTAAATCATTAAGCCTCCTTAATTTGCAGATTTAAGATCAGTTTTTTTCTTTCTCACTCATTACTCTTTTACATAGTTAAGGAATTGTTGATCTACTTCTCTGTTTAACATCTCTTTGTTTTGGGATTGTAGGAACCAGATTAAAAGCAAACAAACAAACAAAAAGCTATTCTTTGTCTTCATGTCCAAGCAGGGTTTAAAACTTTGAAAAATCTTTCCTCATTTAGAGTCTAACTACCTCTTTTTCTTCAGGAATCAACCTGCTATCCATGAAAAAAGTTATAAAATTAAGTATGCATAAGGTTTCAGATGCAGGGGAATTTCTATGATGAAAAGGTGTAGAAATCTGAACAGGACAGCCTGGAAATCTGAGTCTATATTTGGTACACTTAATAGTTATGTTGTCAAGATTATTCATAGAAATTCTTAGTGAAAAATGACAAGCCAAAAATTACTAGAAAGTCAGACTGTGAGTAAATTCATTTGAATTTGCAAAAACAGTAGTAGTACAGCTATTTTATGAGCATATTCGACTATCCTCAGTTTTGGTGTGTAGTTAAATGAATTTTTCAGGAATGGCCACTTAGACAAGTGAAAGTGATTAGAAATGGTTTCTAGTGATTTTTACATGTTATATGCCCCTTTTACAGTTAAAATGTCTTTGATATAATTATTGGGTGCACTGGTCTTCCTTTTCTTGACCAAGCTTCTAGCCATGTATAAATTATCTGTATTAAACACCAAAATCACATGCCATTATGCAAATTATGATAGGATATAATGGGGCTGCTAGCAGCAAACATCCCAGAAACCAGAAACCACCACCATCTTGAGTCATAATGCATTTAATGCAAATGTTATTCTTAAAAACATTTCCAAAGTTCTTTCTACATTGCTTGAAGATGGAGTTTCTTACTTACAGACACGTCCCCAAAGAACATTTCCTGAAAAATATCACGGAAAAATCAGCTACCAGGTAATGCACCTTGGTATTTTCAGAGTCTGAACCCGTAGTCTTCTGAATTTAACATGTATTGGTGTCAGCTGGGTTATTTCCTCTTTCCTTTTTCTTGTGATGGATACTTTTCTTTCTTGTGCATTCTGGATCCTGTTTTTTTCTCTCTCATACTTCCTGTATTTTTGTTCCTTTTTTTCCCCTATCACATTCCTTTATACTACTTTTTTCTCTTCCTCTGCTTTTTTTTTGCTATCATTTTCACTATTCCTCCAAATTTTGCTCATTATACTGAGGGGATTTATGTAATCTAACTGCAACCATAGAAATGTTGGACATTTAATTTCAGTTGCTTTTATAGTGAAATGGAAGAAGAAAGTATATTGACCAGAGTTATTAATACCAAACTTTTTATATATCAACCGTAGCTAGGGTGATATAAAGCTTTCTAGGAACAACTACATATGAAGATTTCATAACTCATTTATACTTGATACTAAACTTCAAAATAGTTATAGTATGGCAGCATGAGTCCCATCTGTTATGACTATCATCATCTTTTTCGGATGTCATAAGCCTTAAGACTCTTAAGTGTTGCTTTGCTAATCTAAAATAATGGTACTCGTCTATACAAGCCTCTTCTGTAACTTGAAAGAAATAAAGAAGTGTGACTAATGAGCTTGAATCTTATTACTCTTTATCCCTTTTTTTCCCTACATATGCACACTCTCGGAGTGTCAAATTAGACTGTGATCTCCACATGTAAATTGGGACCATACTTTTATCTTTTCTATAGGGCAAGTAGTACATATCAGATACGTTCTCTTTTTTAAGAGGCATCCTCCCAGATATCCATGGGTAGGGATACAGATTTTAATCTGAAAGATGAAGTTGACTCACTTTTCCTGGGACTGCTGAGGAATGTTCCATGGGATGCCCTCTGAAATCCTATCAGTGTTCATTCTGAATTTCTGATAGAAATACATGGTATCTTCTAAAGGGACCTTTCTTCTAAACACATTTCTTGCCCCCGTAACTCTTTCACAGTTTTCCCTCCCCGCTAAGAAAAAAGGAATTCATTCGATTAAAGCAAGGAAAAAAATACAGTGACAGCCTCATCTTACACCTTTCCTTTAAGTAATTCCTAATTAATTTCTAGTATAGTCCCTTGTGGAGTCATCCACAAAATGCTTAATGATTATAAGCAATGTTTCATTTATTTACAAGAAATATAAGCAATATATCTAAAATAAATGGTTTTGACAACTCACATAGCCTTTCTAAGCAATTCAAATTTGACATGCATCATTTAAAGCATAGCCTAAATGCTTCCAAGGAAATTACAGATGCTTTTTCCAAGATGAAATGGAACAACAGTCAGACAAATCAAGAACCTTTATTTCAACATTATCGAGAGACTTCAAAACTCAGAGATTCTAACAGCCTGAGAAATGAAACACTTCATTCACTATTAAAGTATCGCAGAAAAGTCTGTCAAATGTTCCACACATTAAACAATCAGTTTGTAATTATATCTTCTTCTCTTCTTCAGTTATCTCAATTTAATAGTTATTAAAAGATTTGGGAAGAATCTAATCCTAATACATCCTCAGTCCATTATTTCTGTGCCAGTTTGAGTTTCAAAATTTAACTCAATTCCAGTAGGGCAAAGCACAGCAATACATTGCATAAAACAGTAAACTATGCAAACATGACATCGAAGTTATAATGCAGTATTCGTATGCATGCTGAGTTGTCATTTTTATAACACAGCATTTTCACCAGAGCAACACTTAATGAAAAACAGATTCTTTGTATCTGGTATCAAACAAGTACCAGCAATTAACTCATTCTAATGCTATTTTTTCTTCTATCAGGAGCTAGTGTTTAATTGTGTTTAAAAATGCAGCATACACATGCAAAAAGTGGATAGCTGATTTTTAAGGGGTGACAAGAGCGGCAGTTTCTTTGTAGAAACTTCAGGAGGCCACTGTTTTTGAAGAGAAAGGGGAATGTCCACATTATGAAATATAGAAGATAAGCACCTATAAAAGTGATCCTTTAACATTGTTGTCTATAAATTATTTAGAGCTAACAATATCCTTGCCTGCACACAAATACAGATGTTCCTTGCCTCTGCTCTCTGACTCAGACATAGGTGCTGACCCAGGTTGAACCCAGTGGAAAATGCTAAGCCTAGGAATGTTGGGTCTGAGGGTTTTTTAATTCCTCTGACTCTTAAATTCAATTCTTATGTTTATTGAGAGAGAAGGGTTTTAGAAAGCATCTGAATGAGGACAAGATGACAGATTAGTAAATTACAGTGTTAAAAATGATACAGGTGTAGCAGGATTGTTGGCAAAATATACAGAGAAATACATGATAGGATGGCTACAGGTGACAGAACTGAGATTAATTGAGGCTGGGACTGCACATTTTTAGTCAAGAGCTTTTGTCCAAAAAGGCTTTCAGTTCAGTGAGCTTTGGCCGAAAGCTTTATTGCAGGAGATTTCTGGAAACATCTGCTGCCAGATACAATTTTGGATTCCACAAGCAGATGATCATCCAAACATGAGCCAGAGCATTTTATCTGAGAAAGCCTCTATATTAGTGCGGATGCCCTATGTCTGCATCACATTCTTTGGGCAAGACGAATAACATAAAACTGGTTTTGGTCAGCCCCAAGCACTGAAAATTGTTCCTGAACTTGGACACATATATATAAACCATATATTTTTCCAAATATTTAATTATGAAAAAAAACTTTTAAAATGTTATTAAATCAGCTTAATTTTGCTTTCTTTTCCTAGATACAGCTGTCATTTAAGTTACAAAAAAAAAGTTTATCAATTAAACCATCCTTGTTAATTTCTCCTGAAATCAAAGTTATGGTCATTTCTTGCCAGTCTGTTGCACAGTACATCTTCATCTTTCCACCTCTGTTCTGTAAACACCTGCTCCCTTTCATATTTTCCTGATTAAGATTTACTTGCTCTCTGATCCAGTTGTTCCTCTTCTGGTAATTTTCATCGTCTTTTCTCATGTAAGTTATCTCTGTGTTCATTTAGAAATGTTTTTTACCTTGCTTTTTGTTTCCTAGGTCTGTCTGGAGCATGCTTTAATGGACGGAGTTCATCAAGAAGACTTGGAGCTCTGTGTGTTACCATCTTCATTAGTCAGCAGCTAGCCAATAGTTAATGCTTGTTCCTGGGGAATTTCTTTTCATTTATGCCTATGACATTCTATCAGTGAGTTTTGATCAATGAGATGGACCAAAAATTTCTCCGTATAATAATTCCAAGTCTGCTATGAGTTGAATAGCCAATGAAAATCTTGCATTTTTCACATTTTTGTTGAATGAAAAAAAAGAAACGCTATTCTCAGTTACTTCTCGGAAAATATATAATCAAAATAAGAAGTATTATGTAAAATTTCTGTTTTCATATAAAATTTCTCATGCCTGTATTTCAAGAAGACAGTTTCTTTTTAAGAAACTTCTCAGTGTTATTTTATGGAGGGCATATATATAAAACCAATCTATTTTTATATCCAAAGAATATAATGCAACAAAGGCAATTTTTTTATAAGAGAAGACAGTAAATTTACTGTCTATGTAGGCAAACATGCAAAAAAAAAAGCATAAGCAAGTAATTATGTAATGTTCTGATTTGACATGCAAGTAAGTATAAACTAATACTGACTTGAGCCTCCTAATCATGTTCACACTGATTCAAATGAAAATGTATGTTTCTTATTACAATGATTTTACCACAGATTTACTGGAATTTCTCTCCAGCTAGGAGTGATTATTAGTCACAGAAGTACCGTAATGCTGTGATCCTTTCAAACTTTTGCTATGAAAAAAATTGCTGTTGTATTTTTACTGTTCAAACAGTTGCAATTTGATTTACATAATTTGACAAATATTTTCCAATTATCTTGCAACAGAATGTCTATATGAGAATTAGTGTTTTCTTATGTTCATTTTCAAAATTGCAACAAATGAGTAGTCTATTGATTGGGCTAAGCAGCTGGTGTTTTAGAAACATTCCTGTTCACAGACTTGACAGGGTTATTCACAATAATATCCAATGAGACAAAATAGGCAAGGCTATTTTGTTTGAAAACTGAATGATATTTTAACATTTTATAACATTCATCTCAATGTAATGCTGATATTTTCTTGAACATAAAGTATTGTATAAATAAAAGTGTAACATGGGGAAGAAACAAAAGAAACATTTTCATGAATGGCAATAAATGGTCCTAACTATGGCATTTTTCCCATTACATCATCCTATTCTTACTACTTGAAAACTGGCTACTGCACAGTTATATCTGTAAGAGCACAAAAACGCTTTACTTACAAGGTTTTGCTTTATTAAAAGAGTTGTGTCAACTTCCTAGTTAAGAGTAAAGAAGGAAGAGAGACAGGTTCTAATAAAACAGTAATTTTCCTCGTCTCTGCCTGTTTCAGACTCATCATGGGTCATATAAATTTTAAGAATAAGTGAGTAGAGACAGATGTATACTAAATACAAAGCATTTTTTTGTTAAGTGAGCATTCACTCATGTCTGTAACTAGTAGCAACTAGTAGCAAGTGGGTTGGTCACCATTGCCTAAATGTTATTGTATTGCTTAGCACATGTTAGAAACCAAAGAAATGAATTAGCAAAGGAATTGGTGTCAAGATTTCCCACAGTCTATCCCTATTTTTCAAGAGCAGACCTTCAACATTTTTGTAGTCTTATATAATCCAGTTAACTGAGCTTGCTATATTCAACACAATGTTGAAATGTGCAGGTAGACTTGTACTCTGTAATAACATAAATGCATTAATATTGTAACAGTTCCAGGGCTGTTAATAGACCTTCAGCTTTTTCAGTACTTAGCAAATAGTAATATTTAAATGCTCTTGACATGGTGAAGATAAGTCATCTTTTTCTTTCTTTTGTTCCCCCCTCTTTTTTTTTGGCACAAAGAGACATTTGGGAGTTTGGTCAACTGCCAGGTCAAGAGAAATACTAAATGTGAGAAGCACTTTAGACATACATTAGCTATATAGATTAGAAAACTTGAAAGCTCCTTTCCTCGCTATAAGATAATCAAGGAACTTGGTCGACCTCCAATTCAAGATATTTATTAGACTTGCTGCATGCTGCAAAGGGATAAAAAATATCCCATAGCTTTGGGGAATATAGAACTAAAATAGTCGAGTCTGAAGAAAAAATACGCTTGTGAATACCAGCAGTCAGGAGCCATCCATCACTAATGCAGAGCCCCAGGATCCTAAGAGGTTGAATTCATCTACCTTAATATTTATAGTCAGACCTTGCTCCTGAAAACAATCAAACACTCCTCTGTGGCACGACAGTCGTGAAAACAGTGAGGGACTCCACCTTCTCCCAAAGGCAAAACCCTAGAAATACCCCTAAAAATGTAGGCAGATTTTCTTTAAACCATTTAAAATTCACTTAGCTGAATGTATGCTGGACCATGTTTTCTGAGGTTGGATTCTTCATGAAAAGCTTTCACCCATTCATTGTTGTTTCAGCCCTACCTTGAAACATTTGAGAACAGAAAGCTGAAAGGACTGGAAATGACCTGGCGGTTAGCCAAAGACAGGCCCATAAAACCATGACCTTGAAAGAGTAGTTACTGCTGGTCTTTGGTTTTCTCATTTACTTTTTGTGCCGGTCCTCTTTGCAGAACTCTATTTTCTGTTTCACAACATATGCAATGCCTAAAAAGTCCTTTAAGCCTGAACCATGGCTTGAGAAATGTCTTATCCTAATTCTAGATCAAATTTTAAATACTATAATGAAAGATGTATGCATAATTTTAGATTCACCAAAGTCAGTATCCTGTTATGGATACTTACAGTTGAACATCCGAGGAATGAGGACTGCAGTTTACACCCCTGGATGCACCTGCTCTAGTGCCTGGACATCAGGGCAGGCTCCACTGAGGTACTTGGTCTACAGAATGTTTAATTTTCAGTCAGACAGTCAAGATGTTTCACAGCATCTGTGTTAGGACTTTCCATAGTTTCTTAATGGATATTTTCCGCTTTTAAACTTTCACTGAATTATGTAGTTACAAGTTTTGCAGAGCAAAAGTTCTGACTTGTAAGGAATAGGGCAGCTAATCATTTTGTTCTAAGGAAGAAAAGTATGTGTCTTTTTCATTTTTTTTCTAGAGTGCAGTAGGTATCCTAGATGATAAAGGCTCACAACTGCAGAGTAGTTAAACCAGGGCTAGTCACTGTAAATGAATTAAAACCCCTTAAATTCCTTTGAGGAATTTCTGTTCAGATTTAAACTGTAGTCACAATTTTCTGTTAACTAATACTTATGCTGTGGATTTCCCATCCTATTCATCACAAATTCTTGCAGTAGTGGGAAAAGCAGAGGGGGAGAAAAAGGACTTCAACTCAGTTATAAATTGCCAAGAAATGACTGACAAATACCAATGCAGACCTTTGCACAGCACTGTGCTGAAGATGGCATATTGCCAGGCAGGATTCAGATACACATGGTGCTATCTCTAAATATATTTTAGGGAAATGATATGTTTATTCTAAGCTCAGAGGGGCAAAGTGGAGAGAATGAAAAGAAAATTCATACATCTGAAGTAGTAAGACATTGGAAAAGCTATTTTGATTGTCTTTTCCTTTTTGGGAAGCAAATAAGGAAAAGAAAAAAAAGAAAATTCAGTGTCATACACCATATTTATAAATAAATAAATAGTGCATTTAATTTAGATTGTTCCAAATGTGTTCTGAATTTAGTGTTCCTTCTCCAAGATTCAGTAATATTTTGTATGTAATGTGTTTTAATTCCAGAGGAATTCATATTTCTAAGGAGTCATTTTTGCTTGAAGAAAACAAAGTACTTTTCAAACCACTTGCACACATCTAATTCATGATGTATGTCATATATTTATTTAATAATGTCTCTGTAAATGCAGTCATTTATCTCATTTATGTACGCAGCTTTCTGGTCATAATTTACTATTTGCCATATAGCTACAACTAAGCTGTATGAAACTTTAATTATAATTTTTCAAAGTCTGTGACATTTTTTCATAATATTTCCAAGTGGAGAGGATGATACTTTAACATGGACTTGAATGTATGCAGTGGGTATGTGTACTTAGTGATGATTTACCTAATTGGCCTGACAAACATAAAATCTGAATACAGGGGAGCAGACTTCAAGAAGGATTCAAGAAGAAACCAGATGTAGCTCTGTACATTGCTCTCCCAAGATGCATATATGATAGTATGGCGCATAGGATATACAGCTCACAGTAACCTGCTGTAAAAAAACCCCTTGTATATCATGTAAAAAAAATACTTTTGTGAAAATATTCATCCTATTTTTTTCTTATAATTCACTATCGTATTACAAAACAAAACAGAATTTCCTTTTTGTTTTTGGAAGACAAATGTCATTTAACCCAATCAGTTGTATTTATGCTGATAGCAGACCAAAATGAATTAATGAAAAAGATACAGAACTATTCTCAGGGTTCAAAAAAATACAGAAAGGAAGCATTCAAGTCACAATCCCTTTCATCTCTTGAAGCTTACTGATCACAGACAGAAGGGAAAAATGTGGAACATATTCCAGATTTCCTACTTGACTCTGTTATTCCAGTGCCAACAGAAAAATAAGTAAAATATTATGTAAAATATTATACATTATGAGCCAAATATTCTTTAGGTAGGGGGTGGAAGAAAAACAGCCAGAAGAAAATGCTTTAAACAGGGGTAATGCTATTAACTTCCTTTCAAAAACCCTTTGGAATACATAGCTCAAAAGTGACAAGTACCTTTTAGGCAAGAAAAAAAAAAAAGACCTACTCAGCATTCTTACAAAAGTGAGTATTCATCGTAAATTAGAAATATCAGAAAAAGCTAATTTCTGGCAAATTTGAAGGAATTAGAAAAACTGAGTTTTAGAGGTGGTGAAAGTGAAGTGCTAATTACTAATGAGATTATTTAGTGGTCTCTTCATATAGGCCATTTCAAAAGCTACAAAAATATGACTCTTGGAATCATGTAGTCAGACACTTGTTCTCACTGGAGTTCAAAATAACTCGAGCATACATATGTCTCTTGATGGCAAGTTTAGCTGTGTCACTGCTGTCCTATTAGTTTCGTGTCAGGAAAATCAGACATCAGACAAGGATAGATAGCTACTGCTGGGATGTTAGCAGATAAAAAGTCAGCAGACATAGCAAATTGCAACTTAGTAGTCACTTTATTAGTATAGTTGTGAGACTTTTATTATTTTGCATGACTACTGCATCTCATGCAAATCAAAATCAAAATAGGCTCATTTTACTTGTGAAAACCTACAGGTACAAGACCAAAATATAACAATGATTTTTAACAATATAAAGAAGATAAAATAAAAAGAAAACAAAAACTACATACTGAGTGAATTCTTTCACTGGTGGACATGGTTTAATGTGGTAGAAATCAAGGAAGCTACACGTAATAACTGGCCAAAGATGTAGTCTAAGAAGATGACATAGTTTTATAACTTAGCTTTATGAGCCCATTGATGAGCCCATACAGAAGGGGAAAAAAAAAGATGAAGAAAATTTTTAGGGTATTTCTTTTCAAAAGAAAATGAACAATATCTCTACTTGTAATTCTATCCATCCATCACCTCTGTCTGATTACTTTTAGCATCCAAGCAGTGATCATCAGAAAGGGAGGTGGCTGACAGTAATTTAACAGCTTTACAGATTTATTTGTGGAGGAAAACATATGTGACCAGCACTACAATATCATTCATGGAGATGATCAAGAGAAGAAGTGCATAAATCAGTCTTCAAGAGCAGAAAGGATAGTAGACAGATACATTAAACTCAGCATTGGGTAAGTGGTTCTGAAGAAGGATTGGACGTCATACTATAGAAACTAGTTACAAAATTTCAAAGACAGGTATAATCCTGTCAACAGAAGAGACAAGAAAGATACTAAGGTCTATATGGATTACCTGGGCCTGATAGGAGAAACGGACGAATAAAATGTTGACAACACTTCAAAGAAAACCAGGAGGTAACATTCAGAGAAGTACCAGTCTTGGAACTCATCAAGAGAAAGTGAATTTGCCACTTCCTTGAATATCCCAAAAAAATCCACCTTTTTTTTTGGTCATTAATTCCAGTCAGAACAGAGACATGCAGATGCATCAGACTTTGAAAGTGAGGTGCGGTTTAAACAATACATATTGTTCAACGCATGCATAGCACAGAGAGCTACTGAAGACTTTAAGAGAACGTAGAAGGAGTCAAAGCTTTAATACACATCATCATAAATCATTTTAATCTCGTCTAGAAAAACCCAGTCTTCCTAAGGACAATCAAATTCTTGGAATATTTTTACTGTGTATATTAAAATGAACAACACAGAAGAATGACAGTAGCACAGTGATATCCGTTACGTAACAGAGCCAAGCATAATGCACACAGGCAATGCCAGAGTTTTCCAAGTATCTCTGCCAATGTCTCTGGTGTCAGAGAGAATGTGCCAAACTGCAAGGATATTCTGTGAAGCAGAAAATCCATTCGCATCTATAATTAGGTCAGCAAATGTATTGTCACTTGTTGACAAACAATGAGCCATGACGTTGAGTCAGATCTCTTGAAAATTAAGTCTAGCAAATATATATGATGTAGTTTTCACCCAAACTAACCCAGAAATCATATTCTTGAAGATATATTTGTTTATGTTCAATTTATATTCAAGCAAATATACTATAGACAGACTTTACTTTTCTGCACGAGAAGAAATTTTATTCATAAGTTACCATTACCTAAGCTTGTTTGATGACGGATACAACCGTATCAGCCAACAATTAGTCAAATGGAGAATTTCTACTCAGGCTATTGATCCATTCCGTAAAAGTATCCTGATCATTCCTGTAGTCTATTGACTACTTATAAGGGATGCGAGAAAATAAATTAGAAAGAAGGAAGACTAAGATTAGTCAAGCTTATTTTGCTGTGTACCTCAGCTGTTGATTTTTTCAAGGTGTCTCCTGAGAGAAATATTTTTAAAACATTATTCAATAAGATTCTACAATCACATTTCTGTTGCATTCTCTTCAAAATGAGTAATGAAATTTTTCACTGACACTGGGGAACTTGAAAGACTAATCAGTATCAGCCTCCATTTGTTGAACTTCTAAAAATTGTGTTATCATTCAGCATATGAAAAGTGTACGCATCTGAAAGCAAATATTTGGAAAAAGAAATCTTTCATTTTGTTTGTTAGTAATATCTTTACTTCCCGTCTTTTTTTTTCCCAAATGCATACTCTTTTTCAAGTGGCATTTAATAAGCAGCATACACATTCAAAAATATAATATTTTTATACAAGGTAACAAATATGACTGCCTGTAAGCAAGTTTAAATATGCTTAAGGAAAGACTCCCTTCACTTTAGTCAAGTTTTATGATGGATGGATACGCTTTATCTCTAAATGACAAGAACAATTCTGTTTTCAAAGAACAACAGAACAGCCTTGAGGTGGAAGACATTACAGGTGTTTTAGCAAAGAATAAAAAATCAGGAAGTATACAAAAACATTATGAACTAGCAAAGTGTGATATCGTTACTTCTCCAGAATGCCTGCAGCATATATTTATAATTCCTACCTATTCATCTTTAGGATTAGTTTTAGGGGTCAAAGGCTTTATTTCAGTCCATATTTTTAACTTCGGTGATGCTGTCTGTCTGTATTGCAGCAGGTGTCTCTATATGCCGGTTCATCGTAGTTTAATAATTTTACTAGCATGACTTTATGTGCAACATCTTTTTAAGGTTCACAACAACCTAGCCAACTTTTCTGACAGGCTGGGAGAAATTATTTTCTCTTTGTTGTACTCCTTGCTCACTTGAACAACAGTTGCTCTCTTAAGAACATAAAATCCCCATATAAGTGAGAAAACAGAGTCTACAAATTTTTTTAATTCTATACAGAATTGAACCCAGTTTCACAAATATATCAGAAAGATGTACCAAACAGACTAGAAACACCTGGACAGTTGTAAGGAAACTAAGTCATTAACAGCAACAAAAAGGGTCATCATTACCAGCTCATGAATTCACTTGAGGAGAGACTCTGAAAGCACTGCACAAGAGATAACTGAGCAGTTCTTGCTTCTCAACCAAGAATTCAAGTTTTATACAGATAAATACCTGTTTAAGGTTATATAGGATGGAACACATTGTAACAGTGCTTGGTGATACTACAAAATCACTATTGTTACCAGAAGTCACCCACTGACTTGTCATAATAATAGTGCAAAGCAGATGAAGAGGGACAGGTGTTCCTGGACAGTATATGATATATCTATTTGCCATTAAGAGCAAGCATCCCTCAAAAGTGTTGGCAGTCTATGGAACTCTCTACCAATTTTGTCTTGATACTGTGGACCAGTTTAATAAAAGATCTTTTACAGAACTAGTAAGGTAAATATATATTTAAAAAAGTAGATATTCCCAGTATCTTCACTACATTTCTTTAATCTTGGTGCCTTGGTGAAGCATAAGTCTTGGTGAAGCATAAAATATTCATCTCTTTGTAAATACCATAAATATAAACACAGACTGAGATAACATACAGGTAACCCTATTCACTTACTACTTTCCTTTCATTGCCTAGTAAGCTCATATATAGAAAGTTAACTGTAACCAACATTTCTGTTACGTATTTCCACTGAAATTATAACACTAGGGTAACTGAGGGTTTTTTTTTTTCCTTCAACTAATCAAAACCTTTTATTTTAATCATAAGAAATGGCAACATGTCACACAGCAGGTAATAATTTAAAATAGGGGAAAATCGGATATTTAAAATGATGTGGGCAGCATAAATATCTGCTCTACAAGAAGTTTTTTTTTGTTTCTTTTAACCCTGCTTTTCATTAGTTTCATTCTCCTCTTCTGTTGAGCTTCAAATCAAAAAGGCCAAAAGAGACTGACTCGCTGAAGAAGAGCCAACAGCTACTCAGAGCTCCTTGCTCCTCGACTTCATGAAGAAATTTGAGAGAACTTTGGTGCCAGCTTTGCTCAAATGATGGAAAGACTGACAGCAGATCCTTTCCCTTGTAAAAACCCTCAGCCAGCATGAAGCCTACTTAGTACAATAAACAACACAGTGTGAACTATTTTTGCAGGTGAGATATCCTGCTGGTGGCCCACCCATAAATCAAGGACACTGGCTAACAGTAAGGGAAACAGCCAGGGCTAAAAGAAGGGGAAATGAAGTGTTGCACATAACCCCCTACTGATTGAAGGTCACAGACCCGTTGAGACTGACAATTTATTATAATTTATTAGTGTTGCATTTCTTCTTTAAGCCACCAGGAGCATCAGAATCCCAGCATAATAATGCAGAAAACCCGAGGAAGAAGAAAAAGCCTTTGCTTTTTCTGTGCAGTTAGAGTATGAAGAAAACGGAAACAAAGTAAAAGCAGCTGATAAGAGAATTTGCTTTAGACTAAGGGCAAATTGAAATGATAGATGCAAAACAATATTTTTAAACATTATAAGAGCACCATAAAATATGGCAGAAATGTGACAGCTTATTAGTCAAATAGTGATTAACAGAAATGTCCCAAAATACATCTCCCAGCAATGCCAACCGGTTTTAAAGGATCTTCTGGAATTTTTATTGTAAACAGTAATTAAATCAACCCACCCTCTTGTTGCTATTAGGCAAGAGATTAACTCCATATGAGGTCAGCAGCAGCCACATTTTTGAAAGACTGTTTGGACCTGATGCTGAAGACCTTAAGGAAGGAAAGATTTGGAGTCCAGAAAAGACTGAAGTTATCTGATCTCTTAGTGAAAGCTTTCAACTGATGTCATTTCACACAGATCCACAGAAACACTTCGCCTTCCACATGAAGAGACAAGCCATGAACTACTGGGCACAAATGTTTCTGTGACAGATGTGATAGATAAGAGGAAAAAATACACTAGCTTTTGTAAATGAAAAACAAACAAACAAAAACCAAAACCCCACCAAGTTTCTAATACAAGGAAAACTATTTTTCAACTTGTCTTGCTTACTAGTTAATGTAATACCTAAACCACAACTGCTTCACATGTGACACCTAACACGTTTCTGGCATAACTGACACATTTCTGACCTAAAACTTTTAACTGAGTGACTAGTGCTATTGATTCTGGTAGTCACAGAACTATTCAAAATAAAATAACAAAACTGTCCAACTGAAAATTCACTAGCTTCACATGCCTGGATTGATAAATCCTAAAGCTTTCCTGGAAGTGAAACATGAATATCAAAGTCATGTGTTGGGGAACATTTTTTTAATCAGTCATACCGTTTTAAAAATTCTTAAACCAGAACAATACACTACCCCTCAGGAAAAAGAATGATCAAAAGAACAAACCCCTCTGGCAGATATAAATCACCCCACTTAATGCATTACTGGAAGGTTCTTACATTAGGGTGATGAGGGTAGTTTAAAAGTACAGTTTGACCATATGGTACGATATCTCATAATTTGGATGCCAAGATGCCAGCTTAGTGTCTTTAACTGCAAATTCCAAATTCTGCTTGTTCCCATTTCCACCAAGGTTCAACAGACCTTTTTTTTTTCTAACTTAGGTAGTGGCTTAGGTCGTGAACTGCCATGTTCTATCTCTCTGTCCTGCTGAAATCTCGATCTGTATGAGCTATTTCTCTGTTAAGTTCTTTCTTTTTGTTGTTGCTGTTTATTTTCGTTTTTTTTTTTTTTTTTTTTTTTTTTTACTAGAGTCGGTTTTTTTTTTTTTCGTGTATTTTTTTTGTNTTTTTTTTTTAGTTTTTTTTTTTTTTTTTTTCTTGTTTTTTTTGTTTTTTTTTTTTTTTTTTTTTTTTTTTAAGCAAGTGGCTGCTTTATTTCCCTTCAGATGATCTGCTCTGAACTTGGAAATGCCATTTCTTAAAGCATACTGGGGAAAGCATGCTCCTTTAAGAACCAGGCACAGATGGCAAGTCCATCAGCTAAGTTCAAACGAGAGGTCAAGAGAGGAAGAGGAAATTACCCCTAGTACTCATCTCAGATTCTGCCCTCTTCCACTGTCTCCTCTGACTGCCGGTAGATTTAGCTCATCATTTCCCCAAGCAGCACCCAGCTTAGCTGGTGACAGTGGGGAATCAATATATCCACCACATTTGACCTCGTAACCTTTAAGCCAATATCTTACAAATCACTCAGGAAAAACAGTTGTGATCACAGAGTTAGTAGGGAGGTCATCAAGTCTAAAGGCAGAATCAACGATACTTAAACCATTCCTGACAGATGTTTGTCTGATGTTTTCTTAAAAACTTCCAGCAATTGAGACTCCTTGACTCCCCACAGAAATCTCTGCCACTGTGTAATTATCCTTACTGATAGAAAATCTTTCTCATGTCTAACCTAAATCTTCCAAGCTGCATTTTAGCATGTTATTTCTTGTCCTGGAGATCAATGTCCTAAATAATGCCTGGAGAATATTTTGTAAATCTCTCCTCTGCAGCAGTCTCTTACATACTTGAAGACTTACATCTATCCCTCAGTTTTCCTTTCCCTGTACTTCACCATCTCAATTCTTTCTTTAAAGCTGTATTTTCCAGGTTTCAGATCAATCTTCTTGCTCTGCTTTGCCCTCCCTTACGTTGGTCTGCAACTTTCTGGAGGTATGGAGGTATCCCTAATTGGATGCAGTACTGCTCCAGCTGCAGCCAGTATTCAGGAGAGCAGCTGGATTACATATAATGTTCATGTTTATACATTCTGATATGGTGTTTGCTCTAAAAAAAAAAATGGCAGAAGTATAACCATGACAATACATGCTTAGTTTGGGGTCTACTCTAGTTCTGTGGATCTTCTTGACTTTCCTGATGAAGATTCATATTACTGGAACTTCATGAATTCAGAAAAACTATCCCATCTATGAAAAGGGATGCTGGGCTGGTTTGACAATTTATGTTAGTTTTAATTAGCAGCTTGTTATCTTCTAGGTGCTTACAAAAACACATGTGATTTTTTGTTCTCTGGGAAATGAAGTTATGCCAGCCCTTCAATAACTCCTCCCTCCAGCTAACAGAATTACCTTCTTTTCCAGTCTTAGGCCCGGCCTGTTGTATCACTTATGTGGGCATGTCCCTTTAGCAAAATTGAAAACACAAGTTAACTCATGAATAGAAGACAATTACCTTTCTCTCATATCTAGAGATAGAGGAAGATCTTTCAAAAAGAGGTCTAGATAGCTTAGGGACCAAGATCCTACTCCTTGTTTCTCACGAGGCCCAATTGGCCCTAGTTACCAATTAACCAGGATTAATTGGTAAGATCCAATTAATCCTACCAGTTTAAACCAATTGTACAAAAGACCTGAAGCAAGAGGCCCAGAGATGTTCCGTGTATAAGTAATACACAATCTGCCACGGTAGTGCAAAAAAAAAATTAAAAAAAAAAAAAACTCAGAGCTGTCACGAAACAGAAACAAATTTTGAAGCTGTTTCTGATGAACCAAGAAGAGTTTTAAATTTTTGATACCCAAAGGAATGTTGTTTTGCTTTCATAGTTTACATTGTGTTACTTAAGGTACAGGGGAAAATACCAAGCCCCATGGATAGCCTGCAGAGCACAGAAAACAAACAAACAAACAAGCAAACAAAACCTCAGTTTCACAGCTCAGCTAAGGAGCACCTGCAGTTACAGAGCATTCTGCCTTCAAATGCTTTTCTGCTTCGTATTCTGTGTACAATTGTTCATCTTGTCCAGCTTTTTAGGCATTTAGATTGACATGTTCAAATGAGGTGCTTACACCCTAAATTCCTTCTAGGGTCAATGAAGTTGTGGCAGAAGAACTTTTCAAAGTGTATGAGAGCTAAATCATGCCATTCGGTACTAAAAAAGCAAATAGTTTCTGAATTAACAGTCTTTGGGATACAGATCCTGCTGATCTGGTAATACTGGTTTTCCTGCTTCCTGGGAATCTCAGCTGTACATAGGTGGGTAATCATCAAAGTAATACAAAATGTGGAAAACAGTATATATGGAAAAACGAGGAACTTTTTTCCCATAAATTTGACCAGCAGCTAAACTTCTTTCCTCATCAAAGCTGCAAAAGAAAAGAAAAGGCTACCAAATAGCGCCCTAATAGCTCCTTGGTATCAGAAGCCAACTGCACTCCCCATGTGACAACTATGGGGCAATGCCAATACAGCTGGTTTCTTATAAATTTCATGCTATAGTGACTAGAAAGGGAAGGAGATCTGCACCATGTCATCCTCTATCCTCCATCCAAATGTTCAGCAAGTCAGGAAGGTTATGACAACATATTTTGATGGGTTAGAAATTTTAATCAAGTTATTTTAGTTGATAGGTAAATTTCTGAATGAACTAGTTTGCAAAAAAAAAAAAGAAAAAAGTGGATTTAGTTTATATTTTGAAGTTTCTAAAAAGTTTTTTTTAAAAAAAACACCAAAGTAAAAGCTCTGCTTTTCACACAGGTAAACCCTCTTATGTTGAAGCACTAAGGCATTTTTTTAAAAAAGATTTTAATGCTTAAGCAGACATATTGGATTTCTCTCTTTTCCTAATCAATTCACAGAGGTTTAAAAGATTGAGATTCAAAACTGGGAAGGTGACTATTGTCATAAGGATTAAAACAACCTACAAATCCTACCCACACCACCTTTTGAGCACTTCTGATGGCTTAATTTTATTTTTTTTTTACTTTTTTCCTCATAGCAGCTTTTTTCCTATTATTTCAGTATATGCATTCATCACTTTAACCGACGTAAATATCCCCCTTTCCCTAATTATTGCTTTGAGGGTACAATTATGCCATGAACATGGTTTAATTTGCAACTGGGGAGAAGGTCCTTAGTGAGATTTGCACCGCTCATCAGTGTTTAATGCTTAGTAATCTCTTATAATAAGATTTTCAGTTGTTCAGCATCATTCTGTTTTTTCCACCACTAATTTAAGGAAAGCATAGTTAGCATAGTACTGAGTGTTTTTGAGAATTATCCTTACCAGAAATGTTTCCACTAAAACATATTGTACTCTATAGCCTTGTGCCTCCAACGAAAATGGAAATGTTTACATTTATGCCTGGCCCCTACTCAAGTAAGGGCAATTATGGTTAAATTACCCAAATTCACTTCTGAATGGGAGAGGCTCTAACCTTACAAACCCACAGAAATGGGGATACTTCCAGACAAACTCAACCTCCCTGAAAATGGCCCTCAGAAGTACAAACAGGGCCGTTTAACTCCTAGTGTGAAAATCCAACCACCAAAAAGTCTGTGCAGTAAACTTGGTTTTCATTCATACAACAGCAAACAAACCATGTATTGTAATGACTTTTGATCCTATAATCCACAGCAGAGCTCAGAGGTGAGCTACCAATTTGCAGAGCTTTTTCTCTGAGCCTTGCTGGAACTTTTCTGCTACTCGAGTATACACTGTTCTGGTGGCTGATTCAAATTACAGATATAGTAGAAAGCAAAGATAAAAGATAAAAGGTAAAATAAAATAAAAAAGCAAATGGTACTCCCAGAGTCAGTACAGAGCGGACTGTCTCTGAAAACCTTCCTCACTCAACATAATTTTCACCAATTTTGAAAACTTGTTTTTTTTCTATGGAAATTTTTTCATCTGATTCTGAAAATTACGATATGATTCAGCATTACATTATACCTGTCAACAAGAGAGCATAAAAGTAGAACAAAAAAGCAGGACACAATCCAAATTTGTATCTATCTGACAAGCACCTTTTTCCACATGTCTTTTTACTTCATTTCACAAAAGGCATGCTCCTTTTCCTCTCATGGACTCCCAGTTTCCAAAATCTCTGTGTCTTCATTTTGCTTTTCATATTTTCATTAAGTTGGCTGCAATGAGAAAGTATCTGTTACAGGAACTTTGATTTAAAAAGGGTATTTTTGGTCTAGTTACTTTCCTGACTTTACTGCAAAAGAATCTCTAAAAAGTGAATTAAGATTCAAAATAAGATGAATCCTGTCAAAAATGCGCTAAATGCAAGAGGGAAAATTTGATCACTCAGAGAGGATTGTGAATGATCTTACTTGGATTACCCAGCACAATTAAAAATAAAAGTCATTGGGAATACAATGTGAGACTAAAAAAAAAAAAAAGAAAAAAAAGGCTGAAATACAGAGTAACTAACAAATAGAAGAAAAAAGAAAGTCTCCTTACATACTTATTTCCTACAAAACTATTCTGAGTTCAGTTTCTGATATTTGAAAAATTATATTACCAAAGGGAAAAAAATAAATAAAAAATTAAATAACCAGCCTCCTGCCTAACAAGCACACACTACCACTGCCTGAGAGTTTTGGAGAGGTATCAGAAATAACATTACAAAATTTGTAGATGAGGCAGCAAAGCTTTACAAAGGATTTTCGATCCTCCATTCTGCATACCACTGTGGCAAAGGGGGCGATTTGATAGCTGTTTGGAGAGAGAATTAGCAAGAGTACTTGGCTAGGTGCCAAGGAGGTTTCCAGGAGGAATTAAGACAATACTACCCATGCCAATTGTGCCTGTGCACTTTCTCTATGCTGTCATGTTTTTTATTTTCCCTGAGAAGCTAGACAAAAATCACATATACATGGAGACTCTCCTCAAGATGTGTCAGAGTTTTACATTATCATATAGGACAGCACCATTAAGAGCATAATACTCATTTAGAAAAACAGAAATTCTGACTGGGTTAATTGTAAGGTTTGGTATCTTGATTCAATTGTGTTCACTGCCAGATATCATGTAGAAAGACACAAAGAGTGCAAAAAGGGTTAATAAAAGGAGAAAAGTTAACTTTTTAGGTACATTCCAAAGCAGAATTCTCATACTTGATCTCAGTATCTTTCGTTTAATTCTATTTCTTGTTAGACAAATAAATATACACCTTTTTAAAATTATACTGTGTAAAGTTATACCAACCAGTGGTATTTTGTAGTAATGAATTCCAGGAAGTGACACATTTTATGGTGTTTTTGTTTTCCTTTTTAATTTTTATGCCTTTAAATCTTTTTAAATAATCTCTCCCCTAATAAACAGAAGCATATAATTTATATTCTTTATCACTTTTGTGCTCACCATTCTCTACAAAGTCTAACCAATCCTTTAAAAATTTTCTTTTCCAACCACCAGAATTCTCATATAAGTATAAAAGTATTTGATACATATTAGAAATATTTTAATAGGATCTTATATCCCAAATGGAACACATATGAGGGCATATTGCCAGTTGCTTTTATTGGCACTGTCATAACATTGTGGCATTTGTAGTACCCCATTCTTTTTGCAACAGTTTGTTTGGTGTTTTCACTGTAACAGCCCACTGAGATGAGATTTTCATTAAGACAGCCTCAATAATGCCAAGGTTTTCTATCCTGGATGCCAGCACTGAATTTAAAATGCTCTAAATTGGCCATAGTTCACACTGCTCCTTCCAAGCATGTAAAAATATTTAGATCAGCACTGTGCTATCCTTTCCCCATGATTAGATCTCTCTTGGCTAGTCTAATTCATTTATTTTTAATTTATTTATTTTTTTTGCCGTTGGCTGCCTTCCTCTGGATCATTAATAAGCAAAATCACTAGCTCTAGAAAGAAAATTTGGATGATTTACTATCAAAAGTGCACAAAACTGGTATATTTTCTTAGTCTCAAAAGTGCAATGACCATGATTATTCCGTCACTTAGGTCCTGATATGAAGGGAGAATTTTGATGCCATACATTGCAAAACGGTTTATCTGAGATAAGAATTTGTTTCTTGAATCTCACCTAAAATGATTTAATTATATAAAAGAGACTACTGAGGAGCTTTGAAATCAAATCAGAGTGTCTTCAAGTATTCACTGAAGTAAGGACTCTCTCGGGAAGGTGTCCTAACCACTAACCATGAGATGGGAGGGATTTGACAGCCGGACTTTTTTCTCCCAACACTGAGCGAGACTCGATATCTGTCAGCAAATGACAATGAGGCCAAGCTTATTATTATCCCAGATAAACCACCTCTTCTGTTCTCATCCACAAACAAAAAGAACCGGCAAAATTCCTGTAATGTTAATGTGCTGTCCTCTGGAAGCCCCAGAAACACTGGAAAAGGGTTCTCTCTCCTGACCTCCTGGAAAATAGGCAGCAAAACAGCAGTCAGCTCCATAATGTTAGGATGTGGAAACCAGATTGTACTAAGTTTGTATGTTTGGTCATACCTCCCCAAAGAACTATATCTCCATACTTGCAGTTTTGGCCCGAATCAGCAAGGAAGCACATGCTCCCTGTGCCCTTCCAGGCTGGCGGAAGGCCTTCAGCTCAGACACCTCACTTGACATAGAGCAACTCACCCTCTAGTGGGAGAAATGCAAAGAAAAGAATATTCATCCAAATCTTTTCTTGGACCTTTTCATATCTTGGGCTTAAAGTCGCACTCACCAGTCTTGCAGCTCATCTCAGAATGAGTTCGGCTGAGCGATGGCTTTGTAAATGGTCTAGGGCTGCCTGAGAAGGTCTTTTCTAAGACAAACATCTGCACCAGATACAAAAAGAAAATAGCTAAATCATTCATAAGAAATCCAGGCAGAAGGAAAATTAGCCCCCATATTTTGGTGGGGATGTCTATGCATACTAGATAAGGGTTCTTGCCTGGAGCACCAGATTTTCCTAGCCCTTTGAGCACTTCTCAGATGTGGGAATAGATGAGCACTGGTGACTGTCTCTAGGAAAGTTACATTTAAGGGCTTCCTGTAGCAGATCCAAGACATGAAAGGTATTTGGGAGAGATGGTGGCTCCTAATCTATTTCCACTTCCTTCACTCCAACTTTACCCAGAAAACGCCTTAAAGCACCAGTCCAAATCCGTATGATTACCCCCAAAACCTGCACAGTCTCTTAGTCTTAGGACTCTAGTCCTAAATCCTTAGTCTTGGACTCCTATTTTCCTGCAGAGGAATTTGCACCTCTCAAGGTCACCTAAAAAGCCCTTTTTCTGCCCAGGGAGTGCTACTCCTACTGCCTCATCCTTCCTGGATCTGGTCCACAGGGAACTGTGCTACATGGAAAAGCCGGGAGCTGGAGCATGTAACTACTCTGGCAACAGATACTTTACTGTGGTGGAGACCACCAAAGGGAGCTAGTCATGAGGCAAAAGGAGACTAATGATCCCCCCCTGGGGGGTCTGTAGCCCTCAGAGCTTGCAAGGACTTTTTAGGTTTAGAACTAGTTAGAACTAGGGTTGTACTGCAGGTAGCACAGTGAGCAGGACCGTGAACACCGGATATCAGGGGGGTACAATTCTCATCAAATAGGTCGTGATTAGCTCATGTCGTGCATCATGATGCAGATTTGGAAAGTATAAGATATAATCTGTATGAATCAACAGGCCTAGGGACAACACCTGTGCAGGGGCAGTTTTTAGGACATCCGAAACAGTATGGATTCTGTGGTGAACCCACGTTTCTCATTTCTCAAATGAGAAATTTGAGGTGTTGGGGTACAAGAAGGTGATTTCCTGCATCTGCATGAAGTTGCCCCTAGGAGGGTGCTGCTGGGGCCAGATCTGAGACTCCCATCTCCCCAGAGTTCCCAGCACCCCACTCATAAGACACATGGGTCAAGGCCACAACAGAAGGCCGGAGAGCCCAGCCCTGGGGGGACCATGTGGGGCTCATTAATAAGACAATGTCGAGGCTAGGAGAAAAGAGCAAGAGGCATCGCCATCGCAATACTTGTGAGTGTTATGGGGGAGCACACACAACATATTGATCCCTTATGGATGGTTTGGGAACACTTAGCTGACGAAGCCCCTCAGGAATGAATGCTGTGAATCACAGTGGGGTTTGGCTAGGAACTACACTCCAAGCTGCTCGCGCTACAGAGACGGCGATGCTCCCAGGTCTGCAGAGGAACAAAACATGAGGCCCTATAAAACTCTAAAAGCACAGTCTCCTTTTCATTTTGCACTGCCTCCCACATTGGGCCGGGATTGAATAGGAGTTTTGCAGCTCTCCACAGCGGCAATTAAGCAACCAAATTTTCTATGCCTTTGTAGATTTTTTTAATGCCTTTCAAATAATATCATCTGGTTCCACTAACTAGCCAGCCCATGAAGAATCACAACGTTCTGGCACCTTTTTTAAGTCTCAGCCTTTTAAAAAGTCTTTACCTTTCTTTTATTATTATTAAAAGAGTCATCTGCTGTTCTTTGCATTCCTAACCAGAAAAAGAAAAAAATGATCGGTAAGAGTGGTCTTGGTTATGCCCACCAGCGTCTTCGGTGGGAGTGATCAGAAATCAGAAGAACCTGTAGGAAAGGAAAAGGCCTTGAAACACGTTTCTGTGCAGTGACATAAGAAGCCAGTAACTCTCTGGAGCCAATTTTAATTCTGAGCACTAAACATTTTCTCATGCTACTCCCACATCCTTAAAACTAGAGCAAGCAGTTTCAGACTCTACAAGCATGCTCAAGAAGCCAAACCTTCTTACTCAAATGTTGCAATATTTTATTTGGATGAAATACTGTTCTGTTAGCTAGAAGCAGAGATTTTGAACATCAGACATACCACTGCAGCATCAGTAACTGCCATGCTTGTTTTGCCAGAGATGGTGTCTTCAAAAAGGTAAATGGGGATCAGATCCCCTATTCTGCTTCATGGGAATCTTTAAAAAAAATGTTTTTCCATTTCATTTTCTAGACTTTTTATGTTCTCTCTTGCTGGTGTGTCTTGTATTACTGACCTGTGCTATTAACTGGATAATTTCATTTCTAATGTTAATTGCTTGGTAATTAATATAAAATCAAATTTGTGACATCTACATTAAGTTTTGAACCAAACTTTCCCAGCACTTTTGTTGTGCTTGATATTTTGTTGGAATTCCCCCAACTTTAATTTTGTCTACTACCGTAACAGTTCATAAACTGTCCCGTTTTTCCTCCCTTAATGAGGACTGAAGATAAGCAATACTTTTATTCCCTAGAAGATTCCTATGCTGTGCACACATTGTGTGACATGAAATATTATAAAACTCATCCTGGTAACAGACATTTTGCTAATATTATTATGTTGATTATAAGACAAAAAGACAGGGATTAATTAATATTATAAATACTTTGAAATCAATAATTAAAGTATAAAAACGGGTAGCTGATTTTGTATGTGCTATCTGCTCTATTGCAAACTGCAGCAGCATCCTCCAATAAACTATTATTCTAGTCAGGTCTTTTGCAATATTAATTGCTTATGTTTCTATAGATTTAAATCAATAAATTGATTGAAAGTAGCTGGATTAGCTTTCAAACTTTTATTCACTCATTAACTCCTAATCAACAGTATCATTGCTGGCAATATCACTAAGGCTTTTAATAAAGAGAAGCCCCAACCAAAGATTGCTAAATAAGTTTGGATATGAATGCCAGAACTGGACCCTTTTAAATTAGAGTCTTCCTTAGAATAATTATTATGATTTTTTTAATGATGATTTTATGATCATTAAATTGCAGACCATGTTTTATTTAGACCTTGAAGCACATCAGGATCTTCATTCTCACTGACTGCTAGATATAAAATGATTTGAGGGGGAATGTCCTTAACTATTTCTATATTTGCTGTCTTATATGTATATTTTTTAAAAAAATATGTCTAAATATGAAATCAAGTCATTTTGGACAGTGGATTCTTTTTTCCATACCAAAATTTTTATATGCATGCTATAGAAATCATTAACTCAAAGCATTAGTCCAGGTAGTTATAGCTAAACTTTTTAAGGAAATAAAGCTCTTCGTATTTTCACACACAAAAAAATCATATTCCTTTGACATACCACTGCTGGAATAAGTAACATACACATTTCTGTTTACCTTAAAATATCTGTACTGAAAAAAGCAGTCCTTTTGAAATCAGTGAGAGTCATATTGATTTTCCTATTTTTTCCTATGCCATTCCCATTCCTTTTTGCAGTACTCATATAATAGGAAATATTCAAGAAGTGTGTTATGGCTGTGCTGAATCCATTTGTCTAAAATACGCCAGCAACTGCTGGAACTGTTTTTGCATTTCCTTGCTAAAGCTCCCATATATCTTACTACTTATTATTTATTATCTTTTAGTCTATTACTTAGTATCTCTTACTACTTACTACTTATTTCAGAGCCCGCATTCCCTTTAGACAGCAGGAAAGGAAGTGGAAATACTTGCTCCATACTGGATCTGTGATCTGGATGTTCAAAACGATAGGCGATGCTGCTCTGAAATGGTCCTTGCTTAAAGGTTAGAGCCTTTAAAGCCCGTTTAAATGCTTAGGGCTTTTACTTTGCAAACTTTACCATTTACCTCCGAGGGCCAGTTTACCTAATGGAGTTAAGGCTTGTGCCTGACCCCCGCTTTAATACACATTAGAAGACTTCCCGAAGTGCCAAAGCATACGGAGGTCAATGAGCAGTTGCACGATATTCAATTTATTGTCAGCTCTTGCATACACACAGGCGTCCTAGAGGAGCTCACAGAGGCACAGAATGAGGTGAAATAAGCTTTGTGGCTCGCAGTTCTGCAGCCATTAAATTATTAATGCTGGGGCTGCTGCTCAGAAAGGTCCATTTCCACAGTTCACGGGATCACCGGCTGGCGAAATTACTCTTCGGCGCGCGATGCCGATAGCCCACACGCCGGCCCTCGCAGGGCAACGTGAAGAAGCCGTACAAGGCTTCCCCTTGTAAACACTCGTGTGTAGGGACGGGAGTGCGTGTAGGGAAGGGAGGTGGGGAGGGAGGGAGAGGCATCCTGCACGCTCACATCTGCCTGCAAGGTGTGCGAGGCCTCGGGGCGGAAGAGCCCAGCCCCGCAATTGGTAAAAACTAAAGAAGCCACCCTAATAACTGCTAGGAAAAAAAAAAATGCTAGCAAGAAAACAGATGGTTGCACACGTGGATTTTCTCCCCAAAGTTCTCTTTGAGGCTTTTTTTGCTTTGTTTTCGTAGCAAAATAGACAAATGTGAAGGCATACAGAAAAAGCCTCAGATTTATTTTCTGATTTTGGTCACAATATTCTTTAAAAATGAAAAACTTGCAGATCTGGAAACAATCTTACTGCCGCAGAGCTAAATTCGACAAAGGAGTTTAGACTCTAAAATGACCGTGCAATTTCCCACAAATGCTTCCGTGTGCGCAAACTGTAAGATTTTATGGGAACTATATTTACATGTGCAAAATCATGTGGTTACCTAGTGATGCAAATTTGTAGGCATGAAATAAAATCATAACTGCTGCAGATAGAAAGCAGTTGCGAAAACTCCATGTAGACACTAGCTGCACTAGTCTGCCACAAAGCTTCTAAAGCATCTCAGGAATAAAAATAATTTTTAAAAAATTAAGTCAAGCTAGCGGGAAATACGTTCCAGTCCGCATTCACAGATACGCAACCATTGGCTTATTGGCCACAAATGGTACAGAATATATGGTTCAGGGAAACTGCTTAAATAACGTAGTCCTTCTGTGCCAGTTTGTTTCTCCGCTGTCCTCTGAGCCGACATAGGGCAAACACGGCGTGAGACAACTGCCCTGAGCTGGGGGAAGGGGAGCAGGCAGGGAACTTAAATCTGACGTGATTAATAGAGCTGCCACAATTTGTTTAGTAGAACGACTTTGATGAACACATACTTCTTTGAGACTGTGAGTTCACTGCCATTTGTCTGTTGATTCACATTAAGGGTAAAATCAGGCCATCAAACAGCCCGTAAAGAAATCTCAGCCTAGGCAAGCTCGCTGGAGCAGGCCGAGGCTTTACAGAAGAGTTTGCGTGTTCAGCGGTCACTGCATGGTCTGTTTGAATGTTGATGTAGGATACTTTTCCATACTTCTGTTACAAATCATATATCCCATTGATAAAAATATTATGGAGTGAAATGGGCTGTTAAATAAAGCAGACCTGTTACAACAATTAAAAAGTTTAACCACAAAATCAGTTGGAATCAAGCACCTCAGTCTAAGTACTCCAAACCCCTGTACAGAGTGGAAAAAAATCTAAATTAAAATGCTTTTCTACTTATAGTTATACTGTTGCCTTTCTTTGATCTGAGTGGCTAGTCAAATTTCAGAGGTTGCAAGTTGCTGTGATGGAAGGAGACACTGCTTTTTCAGGTGGTTCTTAGATAAACCCCTGTTTGGTTCCAAAGAATATCTGAAGTTTCTGGTGAACTCAGATAGGAGACAGCCGATTTGCTCCTGGAGCCAAGACTCTTTTCTGAAAACATTTGACTTAAAAATTACATCTGAGCTTTTCTCAAAATCATGCTACCAGAGCTCTTCTGCTCTTCCTTCGTGCTCCTACCACTTCTCTGCAATCCCTGATTCTGCCATAACCTCTCTAGCCTCTCAGTTAATGTTCCCAAGGAACTTTACATGCAGTTCAGATTTCAGTTGAAATTACAGACAAAACAGCTATCTCCACAAAGAGATTTGTTTCTTCCACCTGAATAAAATAACTATTATTTCCAAGAACATTTCTATCAATCCCTGCAATATTTACTGCTTTAAGATCTTCCATATAAATAAAGTTATAGCAAGTCCTCGAGTTTGCAAAATGGCAATTCCTAGTCTTAATATCTCTTTCTGCTACATATTTGCTCACAGAAACTAACAACGACCGAGTAGACTGAATTTGTAACTACTTCCACTCGCACTATCTCCCAGGTGACAGATGCTTGGATTTTTCATTAAATCATCAACTAGTAGAAATGCAGCCAACTGATCAAGTCTCTTCATGTTTATCTGACTTTCCTTCAGCATCTCCCATCAAATCTGTGAACTTCATAGTGGTCAAAATGGCCCCAGTGTGATCCATAGGTGTTTATGGTTTCTCAAATGATAAATTTAAATGTCCAGAAATAAGGCATCCAAGTGGGGAATACTCATACTATTCATACTTTTAAAATGGGAGACTTCTCTTTCACTAGTTTATACCATTGACTACCATTCTCTATCCTTGTAGTACGGAAGATAGAGAAGAAATAAAGTAAAAGTCCAAGAACTGCTAAAATAGAAAAGAGAAGTAAAATCAGAATCTATTACGTTAAGCAGAGCTTTACTGAGTCTTTCAGTCCTTTGGGACTGTCACTGAATCAAGACAGTCATAGAAACAGTGAACTTCTTTATATAGAATAATCTGAAAGTGATCCATGGAATCTTTTTGATTTACTACATTCATTTAGTTGCTAACAACTGTGAATTTACATTTTGAAGGATTTTTTTGATGAACCTGGCAGTCCATTTTTTAGGAGAGTATGGCATATAACATATGGGTAAAAACATAAGCTGTTGCACAAGTAGTAGAATTACCAAAATAATCAGTTGAACTGGCTTTGTACATAAAAAGCACATGCTTTATTAAATGCAGAGACGATAATGAAATTCAGTGATAGAAACTATAGTTCATATCACGCTCCTTCTCCAACATGGTCCAAATTAACTCCAAATCTTGGCATTACCTTTCTCAAACAAAAACACAGGATTCATTTTCTAATTCTAATGATGCACTTCTAGTCGCAAACTGATTTTTTTTCATAACTTTCTAAATACAGAATCATTTAATAAAGTGGCTGATACCCAAATTCAACCCTTCACAAGCCTTGGAATTTAATAAGTATTAAAAGATTCCTTTTTTAAGAGTTTTGGACTGAAATTATACCTTTCAGTGTGACAAAATTTGAGTGTGACAAAAGTCTCATTTTGTATATTCAAAAAATTGGATGCACCTTTAGAGTATTTGAAGGTTGGGGGGGTGCAGACTATTTTCAGCTTTTGAGGAAAAATAATTTTGCTGTGATTTTTAACTTCTCCAATTTTTTTCCTGATTGTTATTCATGAGGAAGATGGGACAAATTATCAACATTTTGTTATAATGTGCTATCACAGTGCCAAATCACCAAATTGCAATGGTATTGATAATTAAATCTCTATTTCTTCTGCTGTGCAATAACAGGCACTGGTATATATACCATTTTTTTTTCTACAGAATCTTCATAAAAAGTCTATAGATTTTTTTCCACTTGAATGCCAAAGAGGCTCCAAACTACATAATGCAATCTCAAAGCTTCATCCAGTAGGAAAAATATATTCTTTAAGATATGAGGAACTATAATCACCACTGTATTTTAAAAAAAGATCACATATACCAATTAAGTCTTACTTCATGATTCCAAACTAAACAAACAGGAAACCTACAGAACATTTGGCTGATACTCATTGTTGCCTGAATATTTGGGATAAGGGACTAGTATATTAGTCATAGAAGAAAACTTACACTGTGAACACATTGAAGACCTATGCACTAAATACCAGCTCAGAGAAAATTCAAAGTCCTCAAGGAGCACCAGGCTTTCAGGAGAATCTTTGTCCCATAAAGACATAAAGAGAAATTTTCCAATATGAATATAAATGGAAAAAATGAGTCATCAATGTCTCTTCATCCAGTTCTTCCTATCTTCACTGTAAGAAACATAATCCTTACAAGCAACCAGAATATTTTATATGCACAGAAACAGAACAAACTGTGCATTACATATAGGAATGTGAAAATCCAGTAGAACAATACATTAAATTGAATATATTTTTAAAAGATGTAGCTAAAGAAATAGAAATGTAAGGCATAAAATTATAATTTGAATGAAGACAAATAAATAATGTAAAATATTAAAACTGAAAATAGCTCAATGTGAACATGTTGCTAAATATTGCCTAAAATGAGAAAGTTTACCAGAGTCTGTTAATTGTAAGCTATTTTTTAAGTTGTTTCCCTGCTTTATAAATAAAAAATATACCTAAAGATATACCGCTAGGAGACCACTTCCCACTACAACATTTTGACTACCTTCTTCTCAACAGTTGTACCAAATGAAGTACTTCTTATCATTTAACTAGCTAAAGATACATTAATACTAATAAGTATTATATTCTCTTCATTTCAAATCCAAAAGATCTTCTTTCCTTCCACACTCAAGAATTCTAATGATTAAATATGAGAGTGAAGTTAAAATCAGATCTTTTTTGTCAAAGATGGTTCAGCTGTAGTCACTGGTAGGGTGTCATTTGGGCTTATCATAGAGAGACTTTCCACACATTGCCTAGCTTGGGGGGAGAAGGAGAGCAGGGGTTATAGTGCTATATCCCATTTGATCCCACAAGGAGTAAATAGCTATTAGTAGAGAGGCATGAGCAAATCCAGCATTCTGTTCAACATTTTTTTTTGTTAAATGCAACTATTCCTACCTTTCAGTAATTCAGTCTTTAAATGATTGATAGCAAATGACTAAAAGATAAAAACTGCAAAAGCGAAAAACCTGTACTGTAGCTACTGATCTAATTGTTCTAATATACCATGTCCCTCAAAAATTGTTATATCCAGTGGTAGAGAAGCCAAAATGAAACACATCTGCAGAACAGAGACACTGTTACCCACATCCTTCTCTATGCAGCAAAATTACACTAGTTTTATTGCTTACAAAGTCTTCTAGAAACAGTAAGTCAGAATACCTTCTCCATTTTAATATTTAATTTTAGAACAGTAGATTGGAGATCAAGTTGGGAACCATTTTTAAGTCATGGTATTTGACTTAGAGATTGTAAGAATATGCACGAAGAGAATTTCAAACAAGAGAAAGAAAACTGTTCATTAAAGTCATCAGTGCCACAAACAGGACCAGAAAGGGTATTATATAACTGTTAGGATCAAGCATACTAATCAACTAGTGTGATTAACTTAAAACTTGATATCAAATAACTAAATTAACACTCAGTTCTTACATCAACCATATAAAATAGTATTCCACTAAATTAGGAGAACTATTTGCATTTTTTCCTAGCATTGCAGAGCACTTCACCTATAAATACACAACGTTAATCAAAGGAAGCTCACATAGATAAACTCAAGTCAGCACTAGAGAAGATAAATTGCCATAAACTGTATTAACTAGCAGGATATTGTCTTTGAACTGCCTTCCTTACACCTAAAGAAAGCATCAAGAAGCATCTAGACTTTTTCTCACATGCATTAGTTTAAATGAGATGTAGGAGCTAAAAAGCAGATTTATTTTAGAAAACCTATCTTGTCTGTGCAGTAGTATTGCAGAAAATGTCCTTTTAATTGCAGAAATTAAAATTATTCAGTTCTAAACACTAATGGGCAGCACTTTTAGCTCTAGAACTAAAGACATTCAGATCATGAGAAAGGAATTCTGCCAGAAGATTAATTTTTCCTTCTAGAAATTTATGTAAGTTACTGTAATTGCAATACAATTACCAAATTTAACATAATGGAATATTGACCAAAATGACAATAGTCTTTTCTCAAATAACTAACTTTATCTGAGTTTAACTAGAGTTTTAGCTAGTTATAAAATGACATAATTTAGGTGCCTGATGATTCACACATATATTTCCAACAGATTCTTTGGAAAGCTCCTCATCTCCACTTTTTCATAAGCAGCTTTCCAGCCTTTTTTTTTTCTCTCTCCATTCAACCATCAGTACTGCTCTACATTTTAATTTTTCTTAGGTTTCTGCCTTCCTATCTAATTTGAAAAGTTTGCTGAATAGAGAAAGAGACCACTTTTCTTCAGGAATATGTCCAACAGAAACATTTTCCTTATTATCCATCAAGAGATATCCAAAAATGCTTCTGCAATGTGACCTCCAAAAAATTTCAAGTTTCTTCTGTTAGTATCATTGATTTCCCAAAATTCAAACCTATCTAATTATGTTATGAATAAACAACATCTTTTTAAAATACAGCACAAAGGAAATCTTATGAATTAGAGGGAATTCAATCACTTTCTTTCCTTATTTAGCAACTGTTGTTCAAGTATATTGTCACTTTATTTTTTATTAATTTGTTCAAGTATATTTTTTATTTTTCAAGTTACAAATGCTGCATGCAAGTTAGCATGTAGATCACAGAGTGCTTCTACTTCTTCCCCATTTATTTTCTATTTCAGTTTTAAAAGTTTCAAATGCAGAAGTCAAGCCAGCAAATGATCTTGTATGCTTCTTTACAATAACGCTAAGCTGCAACTGCATTGAAAGTCAGGTTGTTGTTAGCAATTCTAATAGCACGATGCACACTTCATACATTGCCTCTATTTTCCTCTTGCCCTTTCCACCTTGTTTATAGTTCTGCATAATTTGTAATCTGCTCAGAAGGGTGAGATAATTGCCTGGTTAAAGTGGAGAATATTGAGGCAGGGCTTGAGCCTGAAAATCCTTTCTTGAGTAAGCAGTTCTTACTGAAATAGGTATTAGCTACTGAATTCAAGAGGAGAGTTTACATAAATGCAGTTTGCAAGTTTCTGGTCTGGGAGGATATGAAATACAGTGTTTCTGGTTTCCATGCAGAAATAGGTATATCAGCTATGTTTTCGTTTCCATTACTCAATGCAACTGGAGAAGAATTAGCTCATTAGACAATGGTGATCTCATCAAACCACTAAACTCATTAGATCATGAAGCCACTTTGTTAGTTTCTTAAGTTACTATGATTTTTTAAGACACGGTGTACCTGCAGAGACTTCAGCAAATTGTACTGTTATTTGCTGAAAAACTTCCACCTCTACTTTGTAAGTCCCGTAAGTCCCAAGTAATACTGTATTCAACATAAAATCTGGAAACAGAAAGAAACATAATGCAATTTTATAAAACACTGCAGAAATCCAAGAGTTCAAAAGGAAGGTAAGGTATAGAACAGCAACCCACAACAACACTTAGTAACTTTGTTTTAATAGACTAATCAGGAAAAGATAAATAAATGTAACAAATTTATTAAAGTAAGATTTCTTTGATATAGTCTTTAAAAAGGAAGACGGCAAGGAAAAGAGAATGTCTGGCAAATTACAATGTATGAAAAATCAGCTACATGCCACTTATTTTTCTTTGAATCAACAGAAAATGTTTCTATTTCTTTTCCAAAAGGGAAGGCGGGGGGTGGGGAGGGAGGGAGGGCAGAGAGAGGTTTTAATTAGTATTCCATAAACAACTCCAATACTTTCAGCAGAGGACAATACACAAATGACAAAGAATGTGGATCTTCAAAAGTGGCAAAGCATTTGGATAGAATCTGTGGAAACAGAGGGAACAAAAATAAAAAAGAGCCTAATAGATGAAGTATAATCTCTGTAAGGACAAGATGCACAGAGGGTAGGCAAGAGCATAGGTTAGTTGGGTTTCTTGGAACTGACACATCTAATCCAAAAAGCAAACTAAGCACAGAACCTTTGTATTGCAAAGCCATCTTAGGTAGCAGACTTTTGTGTGCCTTCTACCTTTCTAATTCAGAAAGGAAAGTTAAAAAAACCCACAAACCTTTTCATGGAGAGTAAATGGCATACTTTAGAATCTCACTAAATCAAAATTCCTGGGCTGTTTGGTTAGGAATGCATTTGAGAGCCTGGCCACTTTCTTTCAAACTTGTTTGCTTTTCCTCCTCCCCACTTCTCTTCACTCGCCTGTGGTGCCTATATTTTAGGCTATTCTTTACCCTTTAAACTGTTGCTGTCAAAGACAACAATAAAATGGAGATTCATAATAAGAAGAAAATTCCACCAAGATGCTTTTCCAATATATATTGCCATTATGTATCTTGACAGACTCTTGTGATTAATATTGCTATTCTAGGCCAATGAAATTGATCCTGTCATCACCTTTATAAAAGAAGACAACCAAAAGAAAATGTTCGTTTCTAGGGTTTACATAGGAGATGGAAAACAAAAAACTTGAAACCGGGTCAAAAGCAGCCATCAAGCAAAAGGCAAATTGATTCCTTATATGTGTTCACTGCAGACTTCTTCCAACTCTGCGTGCTTACAAAACAAAACACCTTGGGAATTATCACTATCTAAATCTGGGGTCCCTGATATACTTTCATTAGTTGCATTGTCCTGCAACACAGAGAGTATTTTTCACACAACCTGGAATGAACCATATGTTGCTGGCAATTTATCATCTTTGTCTGAAATTCTTCTGCTCCTATAGACACACAGTAAAATTCTCAGACCAAATAAAAGCTGTCAGGGAACAACACAAATCAATCTTACAAACAGGTAATAGAACAATTTCGTTATCAGAAATATTTACAATAAAAGCAATAAAGATATAAACACTGTACCCTTAGCAAATTACTCTTTTTTTATCTCACCTCTTTTTTTTTTTTCATCTGACTGGCAGTACATAAATGTCCAGAGAAAGTATATTTCTTTGGGTATGGGTGATCATTTCAATAATAACTTGCTGATTCCTTCCTTTTCCTTTTTGCTGTTGAGTGAAAAATTCCTCGTCGAAACTGCGTTTTTGGCTGAATTGATTGCCTGAACCTTTAATTCTAATGTTTCAATACATCGACTCCTTGGAGATTATATATGTGTCTTGTATTTCACAGACTTTTAGTTGTGATAATTTAGGCTTAGATTGTTGATAATGTTAGACCATTAGACAATATATAGTCTGACAGCAGTCATAAAACAGGCATTTGTTACTGCATTGTGTTTTATGTTGCTTAATGGTGTGTCCACAAATGTTTGCAAAACATAAAAGATACCAATATTTTAATGATGCAATAAGACTGAATCAAATAAAAAGCCATATCTTTGTGACAAGAAAATTTATTTCAAAACAATGACAGCAGAATTTAAATGAAAAGTTTTATAGAAGAGAATAGTGTGCTTGTCAGAAGTTTATATATAATGTATTTATTGGTGTGCTAAATTGATTATATACACTAAATGGCATTGCTGCTATTACACAGTATTTTGATCATTTCCATATGCTTTGGGCTTTCATTTTGACTTTGTAATTGTGAATGTATAATCACAGTTATTTGAGTAGGTTACATTTTGCAGGGAAAAGAAGTGATTGATTGAGTAAGAAAATAACACACAAACATAGGAAAGCTTAGGGACCATACTGGTGATACACAAATCCAAAGCACAGACTACTCACAGGCATCAAACTATGCACTACTTTTCACAAAAACAAAACAAAACAAAACAAAACAAAAAAAAGGAAGAAAAGGTAATATGATTTTTACCAGGATCCAAGGCCTGGTACACAGCTTGTGGCAATGAATTAGAAGCTGCTTGTATTTTAAATTAAAATGAATATATATGTATGTTGACAATGATTTTTTGGTGATATTTTACAAATAACAGAGCCCATTTTACAGAAAATAAACCAAATAGAGGTCATGGATTAAAACATCCTCTGTGTTAAAAACAGATTTAAAAGTTTCATACTTAAATTCTTCCTACTTAAAACGACCTTTGCAACAATAGCAAAATGCTGCGACTCATTTCTATCCTAAACTGATAGAGAAGAGATAGGGAGTTGCTGAGTTCTGCCATAAGAACATTTGCCAATCCGTGCTGGATAAATCCATATCCTAGACTTTTGCAGGGCAGGGGTTCCCATATGTAAACCCTGGGGCCTGTTGCCCTCTTGACCAGGGAGGTCACTTACCCGGCTAAGAGGCAGCAGCGCAGCTCTCAGGGTGACTCAGAGTCCCTACTCACATGCAGCTCCATCCAGAGCTGGCAAGCAAGGGAAGAGACTGGCGTTTATATGATACGACGATGACTGGTAGCAGTGCTGGCCAACCTGTAGCTGAGTTGCAAAGCCAGAGGGAACTGCAGTGCAGATGCCCAAAGTGAAGACGCACCTTCACCAATTCTCATGTCTCTTTTAAGCTCAGCCATGAAACAAAGTCTACCACATGAGGAACACAAGTAATGAGGACAGAGAGAGAAACAGCTCCTGTTTCACAGATGGGACATTGCCCAACGTAGCACAGTACCACCCAAGAGCACGGGAAGAGGCCAATGATATAGCTGACCAGCTGCAGAGAAGACCCCTTGGTCCTCACTTGTAGCCCAGGGCACATGAGGCACCGGCATCCTTTTCTCTCTTGCAAGGACTGTTGCAATGAAGTTAGGCGATCTGAGCCAGAGAGATCTCATATCCAGCATTCTTAGCAAGTTAGCAGGAGCCCTTGGCCAAGTATAGGAGGACCTCAGAGAGCGTGCCAGATTCCAGAACTTGCCATGGATTACTTTGCATCCTTCAGCACACTTCTGAGGGGATCTGAGGCCTGCCTGGCCACTTCAGGTATCTTGGAAGCTGATAGAAAATTACCCTCGCTTGTATTACTACTTTCTCCCACAGCCTAATTGAATCTGGGATTAATATTTCAATATAAAGTGGCTGTAGATTAGAAATGCCTTAAATAGAAGAGATACCACAAAACTGCACTTATATGTTACTGCCAATAGAGCAAATCAGATTTGCCTGCAGCCAAATTTTTCAAAAAAAAAATCATATGTTTTTATTCAAGAACATACAGTCTTCATTCATTTAGGTTCCTTTTCATTCATTTAGGTTTGCTCCAGCTATTTCCAGTTTGTTTTCCAGCCTGTGGTTGTCATGAGTGACATGTTAGTAAATACTAGGTTTAAGCAAGCTACCCACTAAAGCAGGAATACTTTTTTCCATTGAATTTACACTAAATTTAAGCTTTTGCAGGGAAACAGTGTACTGTAAAGTTGGGCCCTCAGCTTCAGTAAAACAAATGAACCTCTACTAAAACAGAAACTATCGGGTATGCACAACTACCGTAAGATTGCTGCACATGTAGTTAGCTTGCTTGTCAGGCAACAACACCATTGTCAACAACAACCACCCCAACAGCACAACTACAGCTCTGCAGCTTCTGGCAAAAATTCACAGTTCAATTTTAATGTCACCTTCTCTGTTCAACAGCAGTTCCCGTCTGCACAGATCGAAAAAAACAGCTGTGGTGTCAACAGGCATATTATGTAAAAATACACCATTTGGTAAGTGGATGAAGAAGGACACTTTGATCAGCAGAATCTACAGACATCTATAAGTGCAAGGGGGCACTGGAGGAATTCCTAAGAAGTAAGTTCCAGCGAGGGTGGATTTGTTGGGAGGCCAATTGTATGAGAATCTGCCAGACAGCGAGGGAGAGCCGTAAGCTTCCAAACCATATGATATAAACCAAAAAGAAAAAAAAAATGCACTTTTGCTTTCAAAAGTCTCCCAAGAGACTAAAAATAGATCATGGGGAGATGAATCAGAAAACTAGCTTGCAGACAGAATACACAATTCTTTGATGTTTGAAAGCTGTTAAAGGACAGTCTATTTCAAAATATCACTGCCTGAAAGTTTTCTTTCTTCCCTCTTATTTCAGTTAAGTTTGCAATTAGAATAAACTTCGGGGCTAGTAGGATATTTCCAGGCATCAAAAACAAAAATAGAAGGGAAGCCCATGGTTCTATGTAGATAATAGATTTCCATGTGCTTACAAAACCCACAGTAAGTCCTACTGCAGCAGGATGTAACCTCAGTCAAACAAACACCTTTAGAGTTCTCAGAGATTATATTTTGTCCATCCCCTAGTTAGAGGGTAAGTAACTATTTTTTTAAATTTTCCTTGGGTGGTCAACTAAAAAGTTTCCATGCAAACTTCAGAAAAACAAACACACTTGAGGTTTTATTCTGTAAGCCATCTGACTTCTAATGGAAACTGAAGGGTTTTAAAATGCCTTCATTTTTATAAACTCTTTGTGTCAAGAAGCTGATTATGCTTAAGTGATGTGTTAGTATTTTCTATGCCAATCAGAACAGAGAAGCTTGGGCAGATGAATAATACTCACTGGCAAAACCTGACCAACAACCACATTTAACGACCTGTTGCTTTCCTTCTGCAGCTGAAATATGCAGCTGATTTAGCCACTCAAGGAGAAAAAAAAATAGTGAACTATTTTTCTGCTCTTACTTTTTTGGCATATTTAATTCTGTATCAAGAATCCAAACAGTTAAACAGAAGGTCAGACTACTGGCAAAATCCCACATTGCTAGTTTTAAAAATTATCAGCAATTAAGGGTGCCAAACTTCATTGAGATCAGTGAATCCAACACCTGCAGAGAGATAACAGGGGAACCCGGGACTGTTTCACAAATACCAACAATATCACAGTCACAGCTAGATAAATATCACATGACAAGAAGAGATAACAAATATACTGCTGCAACCTCGGGAAGATCTAAGTTTACAAAGATTAAAGAGGGAAAACATAAGGAAATGCAGTTAAACAAAGAGCGTAAAAGATACTTACACTTTGCATCAGTTGGGGAAAAATCAATAGGAAAATACAAAGAATGAACTCAGTGTCTTGAGATCCTTATAAAAATAGTTCAGAACAAATGCAAGCAAGCTGGAAAATCAGATCCCTGTTATTGGTTGCTAAAGTGCTACCAGGAGGACTTAAGCCCTCAGGTGAGCTGACTTTCAGATGTACTTTCTTTTACAGAGGGTGTGTGTTGGAAGGAGCATGTCAGCTTCTATTAACCAGTGACAAAATGCAAGGCATACATGCCGTTGCTCAGGTTAGTCCAACAGACTCGATCTTGCATAGCAGAAAATGATATCACCTCCAGCCCCTCAATTTGGAACCAATGTTGAGATAAATGATGCTGCTTTTGTCAAATTGAGCTGTCTCGAATCTTTGGGAATCTTACCAGAATGCTACCCCTGACTTAACTAAACCACCACTTCTGATCAAAATGGATATTCAGAAATGGTCAAAATATTCAGAAATGGTCAAAATATTCAGACATGGTCAAAATTAATATGGTCAACAATTAATATGGTCAAAATTTGAGGTCTCTGAAGCAGTGAGTATAATTTACTTCACTTTTTTTATACATGGACCTTCAATCTTCAGTTCAGTTTTTCTATTATGTCTTAAGGCTCAGTTATATTTTCACCATAAAATAACTCCAGGTTAGAGACAGTAGTCCTTATTATTAGTACTGCGTTAAATGGTAATGATTTATTTGACACAGATGATGAAAAAAAGTTCTAAATGGAAGCCATCATTCTTAAAATAAGGGAATTTTATTTTAGATTGTATACAACAAAGATGGAAAGAAAAATAGTAATAGTTGCCATTTCATTATGCTTGACAAATATGAACCTGCATAGCTACGGACCATATAATCCTTCATTCGTGTAAGATAACACAGTGCCCTGCAAATTCTGACGAGTGTGAACATGTCAGGAGCCTAGTGGATTTATGAGACTTTTCCTGATTTCTTCCCTAACAAATGAGATAAAATCAGGCTTTAGAGTGGAAGCTCTTCTTTAGGTGCAGTCCTGGGCCCCTTGCAAAGCAGAAGCAGCTGGGAGAAGCTTCCTTCTCACCTCAGCATCAGGAGAGCAGCCCTGGGGTTTGCTACGTGCTGTCTCTCTGGGAAGGCAGGTGTTACCCACTACAGCGCTCCTGGCTCCAATTCCACCATAAAACTGAACACACCGCTGCAGCATTTTTTTTTCTTCCTCTTTAGACCAAGGCTGAAGACCTTGGTCTATTACAGGCCAAGGAAAGGCACTGCACAAGCAGATGAGACTTCACAGGGATATTCAATATTGTTGCTGTTCTTGCATGCAATGTTTCCCTTTCTCTTGTGTTCCAAAGGCTGGTCATGAAGAAGCTGTTTTAGTAACGTCCTTCAAGCAAGTCATAGCATCTGGGGATCAGTCGATCTATCCTCTGGGGCCATTTACACCAAAACTGCCTTAAAGAGCTTTAAAGTCTGTCTTTTAACAATTCTTTCAGTTGTGCAACGCAAGTTTAATGCAAGCTGAAGGGAAAAAAAGAGAGATATTGAGACATGGAAGACATTACATGCTATTCCATGATGTTTGGTTGATGTAGAATGATGTTTGTTTTTTTAAAATACCTGCTTCTGCATGTTATTAACAAAGAATCAGGTGTCACTGAAGCAGTAATCCAATTAAAAACACAGCCAGGAGGTAAATCTCATATTCAAATATTGAAGTTTTCTAACTGATGAAGTGGTTTTGAATGCAATTTTTTCCAGGTTCATACAGAATGTTCCTCCTAATGCTTGGTGGACCATTGCCTCTGATGCTGCTGAAGTACTCAGAAGTTTTATGACTGGTCTGCTACAATCTTCCAGCAGGAAGTTAGGCACAAAACTGGAGTTAAGGCATGTGAACCATCCCATTGAAGTAAACATCCCATTTCAAGTTGATATCCATGTGTCTGCGGTAGTATGGTTCCTCAGCATCTTCATGCCTTGGTCAAAGAAGGCTAATAATTAACAGCTTCCAGTAGTACTGCCAACATTTCCTTTTGCAGTTCTGAGGATTCAGGGTCGGGCAGCTCCTGTAATAAAATAAGAAGAAAAGGACGGAGCCCTAGAGAGCCATTTCTGGAAGAGGCTACCTTATGCACCTCAAATCCTGGTTGCCCGACCAGGGCTCTTGGTCAGGCAGTGTAAGGGCTGTGGACGCTTGCTGTTCACAGCATCCTACTGGCCTGGCAGCTGACTACTCTTTTTTTTTATTATTATTATTATTTTTTTTCCCCTTAGCGCTGGCTGCTATAGCAGTTATTCTCAGCCTTTCCTTAAGGACTACTGTGAGAACAGAGACTTGAGTGTGGAGAGCCAAAGATAACTTGTCACCTCGCACAGTGAAGGGAACCCAGGCGTACCGAGCCTCATGCTGAAGAAATACATTTCACGCTTCTCTTCTGGAGCCAAAAGTGGTTTAACATCTTTGAGGTCTCCTGGGAGTCCACTTCTCAGGGCAGCTTTCACACTTCTGTACATGAGGCATAACCTCTAGCATATTTTCATCCCAATTCAAACACTGAAAAAACAACAAAAGCTAATACCAAGGGAGAAAAGGATGATGAAAACCCCTGGCTAGTTGGAAGACAAAATTAGAGAAAGTTCATATATTTGTCATAAATGAGGTGTTGAGGCCACCAACTACCTCTACGAAATGTTGTCCTTGCTCCTTTCTCAGGAGTGGGGACATTTGGACTGCATTAAAGTGAAGAATGGAAAGGAATTTAAAACAAAATTTCGTTTGCCAAAGACTGTGTGTAAGGCTGCCTTGAAAAGAAAGAAAAAAAGACACGATTGTCATAGAGCTTAATGCTATCATGTTTTGAAATAGTTTAAAAACATTTTTTATTGATCATTTTACTACAGTTTTTAATAAAAGCTGTAATTATTTATTTTGTAACTATTATTTGGCATAATTCTCAGGCTATTTAAAACATTTTGAAAAAATAAATTACTTTTTCAAGAATTAGAAGTACTACACACAAAGCTAGGTTTGCTGAGTTTCCATGAATGTTTGTGATCTGATGTCTCAAAAGTTCATGTTGTGTGTTTCATTCATTTGCCTGGTTTCGCAAGGCTTGGGTGAGGCTTTGTTTTGGTTTTGTTTGAGGGTGGTTAGCACTCTAAGGATTCTAGCTATCTTTTTAAATTGATAACCAACAGATTCAGATATGGGTGATTTGAGTAGATTTGTGTAAAGGATAAATCTGATATGGGGATTCTTTTCATCAGTAAGTCCCTTTATTATATTCTTGCTCTTACAATTTATGCAATCCATTTTTTTCCATTTACATGTAATTATTCCAATTTTGGTTGATTGTTATTGCTCTAACTTGAGTCCAGGTTCTGCGCTTTCTGTTACAAGGCATTAATGACTTTAAAATTCTGAAAATCAAGTGATACGTCAAGAAAAGAAGCTCAGATGCGCATATGTGATATCCATACCATATGCACTTTTGAGACACAAGCACAAGAAGCAAGATAAAGTACAAGTCCTACATTGAAGATTTGCTATGACTGCAGACTTTGTATTAATTTGCTATAAATGGCTATAACACAATGATCCTAAACACTCTGAGTTTTTAAATATAAATAACTACTTATTGATATGATTTATAACCAATCATAACATGCAGGAAGATGAGAGAAAGGGAAAAGATGAAGTAGAAGTGAAGGAGGAAGGGAGTGGAGAAAAGGACCATCAGACAGTTTGTATGAAGGGAAACATAACTGTAATGCTACCTATATGAACCAAAATCACAGGACAGCCTATCTGCTCTTTTTGCTGGTCATTTATAGGCTCAAGATTATTTGTAAAGCTTGCCTTAAAATATATTTTTTTGAAAAGTATAAGCAACAGTATAAGGTTACTTCCATGATTCTACCGATAGCTTTGCTTCACAAAAACAAAAGATGCGAAGAGGTATGTTGGTGTGGTTTTTTGTTTGTTTGTTTTTGTTATGTGCAATGAGCTAAATGGGATATTTAATTTCTAAAAGTGATACCATGCTCTTTTTTCTTCTGTCAAAACAACCCCTCAGCTGCATAACCAACCCCAAATGTACATCCTACAACTACAAACAAACACCACAAGCACCAGACCATCGAAGAATACATCACAGAGCAACCTCAGTGCACAGCTGTTGTTACTAGGCTGTTCTTAATCAATCTAGCAGAAAGGAAACACCATGAGGCTAAGATCAGTTTATGCAGGTGTCCAAAAACTTAACACTTACTCAGGTGTATGACTTTTCCTTGATAAAGCCTTCTTTTTTCACTGTGGGCATTGTGAAATGCCTGGTGTTAGCTTCTTGATATTATTCCTGTTCAAAATATTTTGACAGACAGCAATCTCATAGCATATTCCCCTTTCCACACAGAATTTGGGAGAAAGAAATTGCCAATATTTTGAATAACTTTTCTGAATGAATAGACCCAACTCAAATCCACAGAAGAGGAGATATAGGACTGTGACAGGAAAGAAGATCAAATATTTAAGTTTGTTTTAAACTGCAAGATTTTACTCTGAACTTCAGTTTTACTCTGAACAGGTTGCTGAAACCTAACATCAGAGCAGAATGGGAAAAGAGGCTGGAGTGAGAAAAGGGGATTTGCCCGTGCCCGTTTTTGGCAGCATTTTGTTAATACGCAAAACTTGCCATGAACCGAAATGATTGATAGAACACCCACAAACTCAAAAATGGACTTAAAATTTCTGCAAGGTGCTTCCCACAAGTCAGTGATTTTTCATCTGCAAGATAAAAAAGTGGAAATACAATTCCACATGTGTAGGATTGGTTTAAAAAAATCAAGTTTGCCAAAATGGAAAGATAAAGAGTTCAGCAGCACTATTTTTGAAGAAAAAAAAAAGCCAAGCTTCTAACTTCATATAGTTCCCATTTCTAATTAAATTCTTTAGCACTCTGATTTCTTTTCCCAGAATAGGAAATCAGATCACAGAAAGGGGGAAAACAAGACCCTAAAGAGGAGACCATTACTGACGGAAGACATGTGTCATTAATTCAGTTATAAATTATTAGCTGAAAGCAGCCTCTCAGCATTTGTATTTGATGAACAAAAATTGATTGCTTCAAGGGCATTTCAATCCTTTTGATGTTACCATCTTTTAGTCCACCACAAATCTGAATTCTTAACAGAATGATTATAGCATTATAGTAATCCTAAGAGCCAATACTAAAGGATTTGGAAGAGCAACAGAGATCAATAGTTTGAAAAAAAAAAGAATGTCTTTTGAGTTGACAGAGCTGTCTAGCCTGATAGTGAACCTGAAAAAAATAAATGGGGACTAAGTACACAAGCCATCGTGCAGACTGAGCTAAACTGAGATGATGAGCCATTTTTCTGAATTGTTGAATACACTAGAAAGCTCTGAATATTTCCACAGGATTTAAGCAAAGCTAATGGCAACCGAGGGATATTTTGCCAACAATAAAAAAGAAGTTTCAGAAATATGTTTGTGAGAGTTTTCAGTGCTTTGTGAACTATTCTGGAGGTTGGGAAGTTCTGTGGGGTCAACATTTGTGTTTTGCATAGACTTTGAGATTATTTGAACTGGGATTTGAGGGAACATTGTCTTAATGATTGTCTTCCTTTTAGTTGCTTTGAAATCTAGAATCTGGGCCATATTCCAACATAGAGATGAAAGTTCAGTTCCCTCAACAATTGGATTGTGAGATATACAGTAGACAGAAGGACCGTGCATCCTTACTGCGTAATGTCTACCAAATTTAAAAAAAGAAATGTTTAAACTATGGAGGCAATAGGTAATGTTTGTGCAAAGTTGTGCCAGGTTGTAAGTAACAAAGTTTTCTGAGAGCAGAGAATCAGAAAATGAGCTGAAAGCTAATGCTCTCATCTACAGCTCAAGGATTAGCATAAAATTATACTTTGAAGGAAGAAAAGGAATAGCATTACAACAGTGGTGTATTGTTAAGAATCACTGAAAGAGAGGGAGGGAAGAAAGAGAAGAAAAAAATCCTTACACCAGAACACTGCAAATCAAAATAATGTTTAGCAGAAATTTAATGATTCTTTTGGTGTGCTAAACAACAGATTAACTTTGTAGTAGTTGAGTGAAAATTCAGAGAAATTCAGATGCAACACATCTGGACAGCATCCCATAGCAAATGGTGAATGGCTAAGTAATCTATTTCAATAGCAAGACATGTAGTGATAATTTATTGTTTGTAACAAGGGCTCTGAACCTGCCATTAATGCAAAAAAAAAATCTAAAAATTATCTGGAGCATAAATGCAGGAATTCCAGCAATCATATTTCTGCAGTGAGATATATCAGTCACGCATATTATTACTAAAATATATAGTCATAAAAGTCATTGAAAATGACCTTTTTTTTTCTATTCTATATGATCTTGCATATGAAGAGCAGTGAAAAAAAAGTGCAGCATGTACCTTTTATGCTACCGCATATGATTTTTTCTACAAGCCATAGCTTGGTTCATGTTTTCACATTTCTTACATATGAGAGAGTGGCACAAATTAAATGCACATTAAGGACACGATTTCACAACATTGTGTTGGAGCAGGTTTAACCCATTATGTTGAAGCTATGCACGATAACATGTGATCTTTAAGTTTAACCTTTATCTCAAGCTGTTTAAAATGTTTTGTAGCTGTTCTTGTCTAAACGAATAAAGAGGATGATAAGCAGGGACTAGCATAAATAATAGCTGCCTTAAAAAGAGGAGAGAAGTTGATAGCTCGACAAATGGTAGCCACCTGTATCAGGAAATTAAAGAAAGAATGAGTGTCCAATGGAGAAGAATGAGTGAAGACCTGACAGCAAAGTATAGATATGGCCAGGGGAGAGAGATCTTTTCAAAATACACTATATTTTAACCATTTTAACCATATTTTAACCTCTGAATATAGGTTCATAATATCTTTGATTGTCTTCTGCCTTTATCCTGCCACTGCGGCCCTAATTTCAGTGAGTTACAAGATTTCACCAATGTCAAAAACTGGCTTCTGAGATGAATACTTTAGCTTTCATTTTTGTGTGTTTTTGGACCATGGTCTATACTCTTCCTACCACATCACACACTCTCTCAAGCAAGACCAGAGATTCCTACCATAACAGGACAAGACTCCAATGGTTCCAATAGTGAGAAACCAAGCAAGAAATCAACATATCACAATTCACATTCTACAGTTAGTGGAAGATTGTAACATTCTACTGAGAAGGCTATGTCACTGCAGATCATCACACCTTTTTCTGAGTGATCCACACTCAGAAACAAAACTGCATGGTGAGGTTCTGCAACATGACCAGGGGTTCAGCTGTGCTGAAGTGATTCAGACCCTCTCATTCTCATTTGTATCTTTTATGTCATAAAGCCCATACTTAGCTTCCGGGAAAGCAAAATTCTTGTCTTCATTGAAGCTTTTTGTATTGACCCATGTAATTATCTTCTTCTCCACAATTTAAAAGAGCACTGTGGGATGAAACTGCTGTAGAAGTACTTATTTCTAACTAGTTATTTTTGCTTTTCCATCCAACACATTGTTAGTCAAGAAGAAAATGTTTGTTACTGGCTTTACCCTAATCATCCAGAAAAGGAGACACATTTCACCACAGCAGGAAAAGCCTGCATCTTCCTTTTCTAAGGTCTGACACGTTCATCTCACCCATCACCACTTCTAAAAGAAACTTGTGGGGATATTCCTATATGATATTGCTAGCATGGATTTGAAATCTATAAAATTTGTGTGTACCTTCTCAAACTATTGATAACAAAGCAACCAAAGTAGTTTCACTTGCCAAAAAAAAGAGTCAAAACCACAGTTATAAAAAAATAATTATATCTTTCTCTCTACACAGTGTCTGACAGCAATGGAAATCTCCATACAAAATGAAGTTTCCATGCAAGCTTCCTGTTAATATCAGTGATAATCTATACACTTGTTTACATGTGAATGAAAATTAACTTAAAAAAAAAAAAGAAAATGTTATTGCCAATATCAAAAGTTTTTTTTAAATGTTTGAAAGAATTTGAAACATTAAAAAATACTTAGAGATTCACAGGGAGCCTCTAATTAAAAAATCACTCTTAAAAACATTTCAGCTGGAAAGGACCCATGGAGATCATCTGCTCAAACCCTTCTCTCCTTGGCCAAGAACAAGGGCCTTTCATCAACACTAGCTTGATTCTACCACGTTTATCAATGAATAACTCATTAAACTCCATGCTGACCATCTCTGACAAAAAGGTTCATGCTTGTGGTATACAAGTTTTTAAAGATATTACCTCTTGCACTGTCTGGAAGGAATAAATTCCTCAGGAATAGTCTCCTTTGTAAGGCTGTTCCATCCCACCTTCTTAGTCCTTTATAGATCACAATAGCTCTCTTCTTTTGTTACAAGCTCTTACATGTTGCCTATTTGAATGCGAAATCCTGTTTGGGATATACAACTTCCCATTGTGTCCAAATAGTCAGTGAACTTTTCTCTGACAGATGAGATTTTCTCTATAATATCTGGTCTAGTCTCAGATGTATTTCAGAGGTAATATGTTTTAGTTTTTGTTTAGGGACCTTTTTCCCTCACAAATAGGTCATAATTTATGTTGAAGAGTATTTAAAAATATATTATTTATATTTATATAAATATTTATATTTATATTTATATTATTTATAATATATTTATATATTTATAATTATTTATATTAGAGGACAATTAAAGTTATATAACTTGGACTCCCAAAAGAGTCCCTCATTTTAAGAAATATATATCAGGTATCCTGGGTGTTTCCCATATGGTTTTGGTGGATTGACGGAGAACCACAAATATATATTTATTCCTGTCATATATTTATGACATTTAGTCATTAGTCATTAAATGTTTGGTCATTAAATGTTTGGTTAATAAAATTGAAAAATAATAAAGTTGAAAAAATAAAACTGTAGCAGTTAAATCACCAATAAGCAATCTAAAAATTTTCTGTAGGATGGAAAATGTTCTGAAGTCTGGTAGGAAGAGAAGTCATCCTCGAAAAATTAAATGTTTCAGCTGTGTGAGATTGTCTTCTTGCCAGTCCTAATAGAATCATATAATCATTCTGGTTGGAAAAGACCTTCAAGGTCATTGAGTCCAATCCTAAATCCATCATGGCCTGCTAAATCATGTCCCTAAGTGCCTCATCTACACATTTCTTGAATGCTGTCAGGGATAGTGACGACACCACTTCCCTGGGCAGCCTGTTCCAATGCTTCACCACTCTTTTCATGTAGAATTTTTTTCCTAGTACCTAACCTGAATCTCCCCTGGCCCAATTTAAGGCCACTCCTCTTGTCCTGTCGCTAGTTATTTTGGTCAAGAGACCAATCCTCGTGTCACTACAACCTCCTTTCAGATACTTGTAAAAAATGGTAATGTCTCCCCTGAGTCTCCTCAAGACTGAATAACCCAAGCTCCCTCAGCTGCTTTTCATGCGGCCTGTGCTCCAGTCCCTTCAGCAGCTTTGTTGCCCTTCCTTGGACATGCTGGAGCACCTCACCGCCTTTCTTGTAGTGAGGGGCCCAAAATAGAACACAGTATTCAAGGTGCAGCCGCACCAATGCCAAGTACAGGGGGACGATCACTTCCCTAGTCCTGCTGGCTATACTGTTCCTGATACAGGGACAGTATACAGGGCTGAGCCAGGAAGCCCTTGGCCTTCTTGACTCAGCTGGCTCATGTTCAGCCAGCTGTTGACCAACACCCCCAGATCCTTTTCTGCCACGCAGCTCTCCAGCCACTCTGCCCCAAACCTGTAGCACTGAATAGGATTGTTGTGGCCAAAGTGCAGGGCCCAGCACTTGGCCTTGTTGAACCTCATACAGTTGGTCTCAGCTCATTGATCCAGTCTATGCAGATCCCTCTGTAGAGCCTTCCTATCCTCAAGTAGATAAACTGTTCCTTTCAGCTTGGTGTCATCTGCAAATTTGCAGAAGGTGCACTCAATCCCCTCATTCAGATCACCAAGATTTTAAAGAGGACTGGCCCCAACACTGACCCCTGGGGAACACTGCTGACACAACCAGTCGCCAGCTGGATTTATCTCCATTCACCACCACACTCTGGGCCCAGCCATCCAGGCAGTTCTTAACCCAGCGAAGAGTATATCTGTATAAGCCATGAACTGCCAGCTTTTCCAGGAGACGGCAGTGGGAGACTGTGTCAAAGGCCTTACTGAAGTCTAAGTAGACCATGTCCATGGGCTTTCCCTCATCCACTAGGTGGATCACCTGGTCAGGGAAGGAGATCAGGTTGGTCACTCAAGACCTACCTTTCATGCACTCGTGTTGGCTGGGGCTGGTCCCCTGGTTGTCATGTACATGCGGTGTTATTGCCCTCAAGATGATCTGCTCCATAACCTTCCCTGATAACAAGGTCAGACTGAGAGTCCTGTAGTTCTCTGGATCCTCCATGTGACCCTTCTTGTAGATGGGTGTCACACTGGCAAGTCTCCAGTCATTTGGAATCTACACTGTTGATCATAACCACAGATAGATGATGGAGAGAGTGTCCCAGTGGAGTTGCAGGTCACTGACTGTTTCCCTCCTGAATTACGTGGTGTTTATTCTACTCATCATAGATGTCTTCCAGCTCAGGGGCCAAGTACCTTGAGGATAACTGCTCTGGGCGTTAAAAGAGTGAAGCAAAGAAGGCATTAAGTACCTCATCCTCATTCTCATCTTTGGTGACAATGTTCCCCGACATATCCAAAAAAAGATGGAGATTCTTCCTGGCCTTCCTCTTCTCCTCTTCTTATATATAAGTTATAGATAGAAAGATTTTTGTTGTCTTTTACAAAAGTGGCCAGACTGAATTCCATCTGGGTTTTTGCCTTTCTAATTTCCGCTCTGCATACCCTACTGATGGCCTTTTACTCTTCCTGAGTTACCTGCCCCTCCTTCCAAAGGTAGTAAACTGTCTTTTCTTCCCCAAGTCTCAGTGACAGTTGCTTGTTCAGCCAGGCCAGTCTTCTTCCCTGATGGCTCATCTTTTGTCACATGGGGACAGCCTGCTTCTGTGATTTTAAGATTTCCCTCTTGAGAAAATGTCCAGGCTTCCTAGGTCACTTTGCTCTTCAGGACAGTCTCCCAAGGGACTCTCCTAACCAATATCCTAAACAATCCAAGTCTGCCCTCCAGAAGTCCAAGGTAGTGATTTTGCTGATTCCCCTCCTGACTTCACCAAGAGCTGGAAACCTTATCATTTGTGGTCACTATGGCCAAGATGGCCTCCAGCTACCACATCTCCCACCAGTCCTTTTCTCTTCACAAAGAGCAGGCACAGAGGGCACCTCTCCTGATAGGTCCTGTCACCAGCTGTGACAGGAAGCTATCTTCCATGCACTCCACAAACCTCCTGTGAGACTATTTACTCTCTGCTGTGCTATATTTCCAACAAACATCTGGTAGATTGAAGTCCCTCACAAGAACAAGGGCTGCACATTGTCAGACTTCTGCCAGGTGCTTGTAGAATGCCTCATCTGTCTCTTCATCCTGGTTGGGTCGTCTAAGAAGACTCCCACCAGGATATCAACCTTGCTGGCCACACGCCTTGATCCTGGCCCATGAGCACTTGACTTTTCCATCACCCACTTGTACCTCCATGCTATGGAAATGCTCCCTAACATAAAGCACTACCCCATCTCCTTTCCTTTCTTACCTGTCCCTTCGGCAGAGCCTGTAACCATCCACTGCAGCACTCCAGTCATGACAATGGTCCCACCACATTTCAGTGATGGCAACAACGTCATAGTTGATGCCCCAGAGTCTCTAGNTGGCAGAGCCTGTAACCATCCACTGTAACCATCATGACAGTGGTCCCACCACATTTCACTGATGGCAACAATGTCATAGTTGATGCCCCAGAGTCTCTAGTTCCTCCTCTTGGTTGCCCATGTGCAGGGCATTGGTGTAGATTCACTTCATTTGGGCTACTGAGCTCTCCCCCAACCCTGGCATGCTGCACTTGGCCTCATCCATAGCAATCCCAGTTTTATCCCCCTTCCCTTTTATACTAGATACTAAGAATCCATAGGGAGATGATTCATGATTTCTGAATCAAGACTTAAAAATAAAACAGAATAATTCTACATCACATTTTCTTTAGTATTTTCTGCCAGGTTTCTGATGTGGGGTCAATTCAAAGATTTTGGAGAAAATCTTCTGGTAGTGTTTTATTCTTTCAAAGGCAAAATTCTGGGCATAATATATAATTTAGGATGATCAATTGTAGCATGTGTCTATCCATCTTTCTCTTTCAGCATTGCCACAGTCCTTGTATCCATTATTCAAAAAAAAATGAATCAAACTCATATGTATTTCATGACTGCAACATATTGCGTATGGAAACTACATCAGGAGTGTTTCAGGATTGGAAAAAAATCTCTCCCACTCAGACTAGTCAGCTGCTGTTGCAAACAATCATGTAACTACTCACATGTTATAGAATATTTTTTGCCTTCACTCTCTTTGTTCTAGAACATCACTGTCTTCTACAGTCAAAAATTGTCTTTAATTTTCAGCATACATCTTTTCAAGATCATTTTCTACCCATTTATTCTAATTAAGATTGTGCTTCTTTCTTAGTCATTATTGCCATTGAACATTTTGAGATAGCAATAAAATATCTCCCGCTCTTGTTTTGCTGTGCTAGGCAAAGCCTAGGTAAGGCTGTGCTAGGCAAAGCCAGGTTCTTCAGTTTGTTCTATTTCACTAGCTCTGCTTCTGTGGATTATCCCATTGCCCCCACTGCAGGGTTTCATTTGTATTCTAGATTTCTAGAACATGGGTAACCAGATTCTATTTTGAACAGTATCTTAGATGATGGAAAAATTAGTCCCCCAACTCTACTGAAAATGCTTCACAGAATAAATCCAGTAATTACATTTGCCTTTTCCATGATTGTTTTCCACCTGTGGAGTGTAGCCATTTTATGATTAATGCAAAAACTTTTTTCTTCTCTACCAGTAACATTTGAATTTTGTTAACTCTCAAAGGTATAAATTGATGATTCTCACCATTTTGTGTCATTTTATTGTAGTTATGATTCAGACTGATTATTTGAGTTGTCTGTGTTTAATATTTTACTTTATATACCCCTCATGAATAGCACTGGTGGCTTCCTTTCATGTCAACACTTCTTCAATCCTAACTCGTGATCTCCACTGAAAACAATTCTTCTGCCTATACTAACCAGTAATTCTTTACAGAGCACAATGTCAACTTGCTCAAATTCAGTTAGATTACATCTACTCCATTTAACTTGGTCATGCGCACACACAAAAAGCAACTGGACATTTTCTTCACACTTTGTGTAAAACACAGCACACTGAAAAAAAGCAGAATGGCTCTGCAATCAGAAGTAATCAGAAGCAGTAGCAATCAGAATTTTTCTTTCTTCCTAGATGCATCAGAATCAGAATCTTCCTTCCTAGATGCATTAATCCACAGCCATGGGAAGACACTGGATAGTTTCATTTTAAAATATCCTACCACTGATCTTGTAATTTCCTTTGTTAGTGCTCTCAGAATTCTGGAATGGACATGAAGTTCGGAGTTTTGTTCTTACACAAACATAGACAATTTCAAACTTTTCATTTCCTGTAGCTAGCTATCTTGCCCTTTCTCATCTGTATAGCACTCTTATTCAAAATTCAAATGAAATATTAATTTAGTAGTAGGACAACCTACTTATTCATTCTTCCTTCTACCAATTGCAAATTAGTCTTCCTTTTTCCCTCACTATCATTCTATTTATAAGGCTAACAATCCTTTTATTCTTTGGTTTGAATTCCTTTGTGATATCTAACTTGGTTCAACTCTTTTTATCCTTAAAAGTCTTAACTATTTTCCCTATAATTCATTAATTCTACAGTGTCATTTTCTGTGCTTAATAATACTTCTTTCCACCTATATCCTCCTATTTATACCTTTTTTTCTTATTTTTCTCGTGTTTTAAAGGTGGTTAATTTTTCAGCAAGTTTAATAATCTGAATCTCAGCTTTGGATGCAGCTCCAACAAGTTTTTGCTCCTTTCACTTAGAGAAAATCCAGTTTTAACTCTTATCTATGTTCTGCCCTCCTAGCTCCTGAGTCCAAATGATACTGCTGATTTGATTCACTTAGTTTAGCATGCACAATCAAGTTTCTAAGATAAGCAATCAGAATTAAGAAAATACCAGGTAAAAAGTTGTGTATGCAATTTTAATCCATAATCTTTATGCATACACATAAGAAACACATATCTCTATTTAATTCAGCAGACAAGACAGACAGTATTTATTTGGTACATAATCATTCACAATCATTATTTCTAACCTCATTGTTCAGTAGGGTCCTCCCACAATTATTTAGTCTTCAGCATCCAAAATCTTCAGAGAATACAGACATATTTGCATTCCTCTCTGCATTTTGTTCTGCTCACCATCTATTTTAGCTTAGCAACGTGCAGCTTATGATTCTATGAAATCGAATGTCCATTCTACTGGTTGGAAAGGGGAAAAAGGTTAAATTCAATGACAGTTATCATCCCCCAATATTTCCTTATCATATTCTTTGCCTTAATATTCCATAATAAGTGAAAGTGATTTTTGTAACTGAATTTCTGAGGCCTTACCCCCAAACTGTCAAAAAACTGTTAAAGTTGTTTGTAATCAAACATGCTAAACAGATTTAACTGGTTGCCTAAATTCATACAGAAACTCTCTCACAAAGGAACACAAGGGAACCCATTCTCCCATTCCACCTCCATTCTCTAAGATGGGTAGGAGTAATCGTTCTATGGTAACATGTAGCTCATTTAATTAACAATCCTAATGTTACAGCACTGTAGTCTGTCCTACATGCACCTCTGTATCTTTTCTCTGAGCACAAGAAATTTGGCTTCTGTGGTCAGTTGCAGGAGAATGCATAGACCTTAGACAGCAAAACAACAAGAACAACAAAAAGGTTAATAATTCCTAGAAAGAGATTATATTAAACTAATGATTTAGCCATTCCTTGATGGAATGGGGAGTTTCCTCTCAGTTCCTAAGGCCCTGTTCTCAGGTGCCTAATTTCGTGTCATGGTTTCCACTGGGCAACATAGTACCCACGAGTTAGACCTTAGCCATGCTGAAGTGGAGGCCCCATGTGGCTCTATTTCCTAGTCTTTAAGCAAGCAACAGCAGTTTACTCCAATGTGAAAGAAAGAGAAATGTGGATTCACTTGCCTGAAAACTAATCTGATTACACAGAGTGGTGAGCTATGCAGGAATTTACAGTAAGCCTGATCTTACTTACTTTTAAATGGTAAAATCTGCAAGTTCACAATTGCAACGCTTGCAACAAATCATTCTATTGTGAGGACTGGGTTAACAGTGCCTGCCAACAACTTAGAGGGACAAAACAATGTGATCAGATATTCCCAGAGGGAACATAAGAACGCCATGGAATATATGGAGGCATAATACAGGCCTCAGGCAGCTGGGCACTGACACCTACGCAAATATTGTCTAGTTCGACAGACAATATGACAACAGTTGGCACCACGGAGAATGAACTAGAAAGCAACAGAAATATAGAAGACCCAGGAATCCAAAAAAAAATGAAGCATGACTTTTTCTTTAATGATTTTTGCTAAATAGCAGCAAGCAAAATTGCACAGTGGAAAGATGCTGTATCCCATCTATCCCCTGCTGCCATTCAGCTATCCCTTTAATTAACCTGGATCTTGAAAGGACTGCAATAAGGCACAGGTTGCCTACTTTTGACCAGGATATATGTTTGTAAGTTGTACCAAAAGCAAGAGAGATGTAACACATGGGTATGCATCTCAATGAAACACTACAACTCCAAGTGCAAAATCATGTGTCTACTAAGCTTGATCTCCCTCTTCATAGGACTAAGAAGAGATGCCCTTTCTTGAATTTCCTACCAAGCTTCCACTTAAATGGAATGGGGCTAGTATTAGGTAAGGTTATCTAGGAAAAGAGGATGTTCATGGGGAAGCGTTTTTATTTGAAATTATTCATTAGTGACGGGGGTAATGAAGTCATTAGCCATTTTGCATTTATCTTTGGACTTTAGCTGATCCAAGTCTTATTTATATTTTAAATAATTATTATATCAAAAGAAAAATATGAAGATCTGATAAAAATTGAGCTCAGTACCACCAGCCAATTCCATGTAATGCTAGGGCAATATGCCACATTTTATTCCATTGGAAACGCTGACTTAATCCCACAAATGGGAGTCAGATCAAGAGGAAAGTTGCCAACAAAGAAACATAAGATCCTAGAAATACTACCATGGACTCTGAGCAAAATTATTATATAACATATAATAGCGTTTCAGAGAATGCTTTTAAAAATAGTTTAAATGCAGTAGAGCAGTCCCAGAAGCAATAAAGAAAGGATCACCTTAGATTTTCAGTATCTTCTCTATTACTTGGTACAGCCCATGGGAGGTTGGACTTTTGCCACGCCACTCATGAGGTTAAAATTCACTTTATATTTACTACTCAGAGAAAGCATCCTAACAAGTAGTCCATTGGAAAGACTCATGTGAACATCCTCTTTTTTCACTCTACATAAACTAAACAGTTCCCAAGATAGAACAATTTGCTCTCCAGGCTGGTGGTTAAGACAGTTCTTTGAGCGTCCTACAGCCTGCTGATTTCTGCAGTCTTTTTGTCCAGGGGCTCTCAGAGAGAAAGAAGGGAATGAGAACATGAATACTGAACCTGGGTTTTCTGTCTCTCTCTCTCTCTCTCTGTTGATCCACATATGTGAGTTCAAGGAACCAGGTCCAATTAGAGAAAAAAAGGTTATTAAAAAAAGTTTCTGTAAATAACAAATATGAAATTCAGCAAAAAAGACTAATATAATACAAGAAAAAAATCATTAAAAAAATAAAAAGTTTTTTTAATTGAGTTAAAAGAAATAAAAGAATCATAATTCTGAATGACTATAAGTTTTAAGATGTTTGAAAACATTCACATGTGGCCAGTCTGTTAGGGATAAATCTTGCTTAAGTCTTAGATGTTAAGCTGAAAAGAAATGGAGGTCTCATTGCTTTTGCAGATGGGAACTTTGGCATGAATATGAGTTCAATGCCAGATGAAGACTCATGGCAGAGTCTTCTCTTATTACATAATCACCAACATGAAGCTGCAGTGTACAAATATGGCAAATGAATGCAATTAATGTCTCTGGGTAGGGAAAATCTGACTTTTAGCTTCAGGCTTAGACTTCACTGTTACTTAGAGTAAGTTTGATTTCTGTGGTCACTTCTGGCTGTGAATGTGAAGAGTTTAGTCAATGATCACTTTTGTGATCACTCGTTCTCTGAAATCTGTTTCTGACCCAAGTTTGACTAGAGGGCTTAAATTATAAAGCTTAGATCTTTAGCATTCCAGGTGTACACTTACTTGAAAGCAGCCTTGTTATTCTATTTGCAACACAGGTTTTCTGAATCTAGCTCCCTATTTCCTTCATAAAGTTTGTCTTTTATTTGTTTTGTGTCAAAGGCAGCAATTTCAAAGGATTTGCTTTGGCAAGCAAAGAATATTTTCCCCCAGTATTTTATTATATCTGCTCCACTGAAAAGAGTTCAAATGTTAGTCAAATCCAAACCCGAGAATCCACGACTTATACACATGGAAAAGTTGCATCCTAAGTGCTCTAGAAGAGAGAATATTAGCAAAGGTCCATAGATTGTTTGAGCTTAGGTGCGCAATCAGGGAAGTGGACAGAAAAATAAAGAAAAAAAAAAGGGAAGAAAATGTCTGATAAACCAGAGGGTTGCGCTGCCATTCAGAGGGACCTCAACAGGCTGGAAAGATGGGCAGATGGGAACCTCATGAGGTTCATCAAAGAGAAAGGTAGAATTCTGCACCTGGCAAAAAATAGCTCTATGGACCAGTACAGGCTGAGGGCCAACTGTCTGGAAAGCTGCTTTCCAGAGAAGGACCAGGGAATCCTGATGGACATCAAGCTGAACATGAACCAAAACTGCATCCTTATAACAAAGAAGGCCAAGGAGCCTCTTAGGTTTCATCGAGAAGAGTGTTGCCAGTAGGTCAAGGAGCATGAGCTTCCTCTCCTCTACTCAGCCCTGGTAAGACATATCTGCACTCCTGGGGCTCCTCAGTATGAGACACATGTGCATATTGGAGCAAGTCTAGTGAAGGGTTTCAAAGATGATTAACGAACTGAAGTGTGTCGTACAAGGAGAGGCTGAGAGAGCTGGGGCAGTACCTTGGAGAAGGGAAGGCTCGAGGAGGTGGGGGTCATCAGTGTGTATAAAAATCTGATGGTAGAGGGAGAAAAGAAGAGAGAACCAGACTTTTAGTGATACCCAATAACACGATAGAGGAAATTCCTCTATCCTGCACAAAATTCCATGTGAACATCAAAAATATGTATGTTGCAAGGATGGTCAAGCACTAAAATGAACAGGTTGCTCAGGGAGGTTGTGGAGTCCCTATCCTTCAGGATATTCAAAGCTCACCTGAATACAGCCCAAGCAATCTGCTTCAGCTGACCTCGTTTTGAGCAGGAGCCTGAACTGAACAATCTCCAGAGGTCCCTGCCACCTGAACCATTCTGTGATTATGTATTACAATTCCCACATGAAAAGCAACCTTGCTTACTAAGCAACTTTCATACAATGCTTCAACTTTGCATTAAAAAAAGAATCTTGTGTTTTCAGTACTTCTCTTGAACTGCTCAAAGCCAGAATTAACTGTGGAAGAAACCCTGCCTTTCCTGAGATTACTGGGATATTTCAGCCAAAACAGACTATCTTTCCATATTTCTGATGATACTGAACCAAAGAAACTGCATTAGACATAGTATCATCTGTTTTAACTAACGCTTGCTTAAATCAATAAGGTGCTACAAATTCTTGTAGGATTTGGGGAGGAGCTTCTACATGCTACTAGTACATAGAGTGATCTCCGCCAGGCAGTGGAAAAGATTGTTTTCCTGAATACAATTATTTCAATATTTTCATATAAAATATTTCATTAAAAATGTCTATTGTTAGTTCCCACACGAATATCCTTATAAGAGTCCCAGAAAGTGACTGTAAAGTGTTCCTTGCACATATACATGATGATACATATGTACAAGATGATGTAGATAAAAAAACATTTCTTAGTCTGTTACAAAAATCAGTGGTTAGCTCAGCAGAACTGAGAAGTAAAAAAAGACATTCCAGGCTTCCTCATATCATAGAATCACAGAATGCCTAAGGTTGGAAGGGACGTCTAGAGATCATCTAGTCCAACCCCCCTGCACACGCAGGGTCACCCAGAGCACATGACACAGGATTACATCCAAGCGGGTTTTGAAGATCTCCAGAGAAGGAGACTCCACAGCCTTTCTTGGCAACCTCTTCCAGTGCTCTGGCACCCTCACTGTCAAAAAATTTACCTTAGGTTCCTGTGGAACTTTTGGTACTTTAGTTTGTGGCCATTTCCTCTAGTTCTGTCAGTGGTTACCACTGAAAAGAGGCCAGCCCCATCCTCCTCACTGCTTCCCTTGAGGTACTTATACACACTGATCAGGTCCCCTCTCAGCCTTCTCTTCTCCAGGCTGAACAGGCCCAGCTCCCTCAGCCTCTCCTCGTAGGGCAGATGTTCCAGGCCCCTGATCATCCTCGTGGCGCTGCGCTGGACTCTCTCCAGCAGCTTCACATCCCTCTTGTACTGGGGGGCCCAGAACTGGACACAGTGCTCCAGATGTGGCCTCACCAGGGCTGAGTAGAGGGGCAGGATCTCCTCCCTCGACCTGCTGGAGACGCTCCTCTTAATGCACCCCAGGACCCCATTGGCCTTCTTGGCCACGAGGGCACACTGCTGCCTCATGGTCAACCTGTCGTCCACCATGACGCCCAGGTCCTTCTCAGCAGAGCTGCTCTCCAGCAGGTCGGTCCCCAGCCTGTCCTGGTGCCTGGGGTTATTTCTCCCCAGGTGCAGGACCGTGCACTTGGCCTTGTTGAATTTCATGAGGTTTCTCTCCGCCCAGTTGTCCAGTCTGTCCAGGTCCCTCTGGATGGCAGCGCAGCCCTCTGGAGTGTCAGCTACTTCTCCTAGTTTCGTATCATCTGCAAACTTGCTGAGGGAGCACTCTGTGCCTATATATATATATGTATATATATGTATACATATATTTCCAAAAAGATGGCAAGAGATAAATATGGAAAGAGGAACATTTGGGTTGGCAAAATCAGCTAGACACAATTTAAAAAAAAAAAGTTTTTTAGGAAATTAGACCCTGTTAAGACTGTAATTTTATCTCTGATTAAAGTCAAATTGCACTAAATTGCTTATATTGTCCTTTTCAGAAAGTGCACTAATATTATTTAGATTTAATAAGAAACTATTCCTTTGTACTAACATAATTCTAGGAAGCTTGCCACAGAAAAGGACTTAACTAATCATCAATTCTTGAGATCTGGAAACTGTTTCCTCACACTATCTTTATATTTCCTTCAAAGGAATTATCTACACAACAAATTCTTTGAAATTCAAGGCTCCATGAATTGGTTCACTTCATCCCAGATTCATTAGACTTACAGATAATTGTTCTTTTGTCTCAGACAAAATCTAGTAGCACCTGCAAATGTCACAATCTTTGTACAATGTCTGCGGTTAATTTGTGTGTTTACAAAGAAACTTAATCCTGAACCTGTGGTTAATAAAATAATTCATAATGAAAAATACATTTCTTTAAGAGCATTATTTCTTTGATAATGCTGCTAATGATGACAATCTCTGTCCAAGGTGCTTGCTCCTCCTCATGCCATCTCTCTCCCTCATGCTAGTGCAACTGAGGGGAACAGAAAACCAGACCAAGGAGCTGATCCAGCAGAAATACAGCTTTCTCAGCTAGCTTGTATCCATACCACAGCTCTAATTCAGTTTCCTTCATGGTTAGTCAGCAAAATGGTATTATAGGTTGGGAACCACTTAAGTTGGTTTAAACATTGCTGATACCAAATTGAATTTTTCCTACTGTCTCATCAAGGGAGATTAAGCACTTTATTTCATTATAGGTTAATACTACACAAATAGTTTGGCAAAGTCTCTGTAGTTTAGGAAGCTAACTGTTTATCCTCCAGACAAGTAATAACTAGGTGAAGATGGCAGTGCTCAGAAAACGACTGGGAGAGCTCCTTCTTGATTTCATTACTGAAAACCAAGGTGGGAGAGAGAGAAAAAAAGATAATAGAAAAAGGGATAATTAATCTAAATAGCCTTCCAAGGGTCAATTGGATTGTGAAATCTGACTCCAGAATAGATCTGTTCTCATAAATGCAATTTAAGGATATGAGGCTGAAAAATAAAAGGAGAGGAGAGGGGAGGAGAGGAGAGGAGAGGAGAGGAGAGAAGAGAAGAGAAGAGAAGAGAAGAGAAGAGAAGAGAAGAGAAGAGAAGAGAAGAGAAGAGAAGAGAAGAGAAGAGAAGAGAAGAGAAGAGAAGAGAAGAGAAGAGAAGAAAGAAAAAAAAAAAAGAGAAGAAAGGAGGAAAGAGGAAAAAGAGAAGAAAAAAAGAAAGAAGAGAGAAGAGGAGAGAAGAGAAGAGAAGAGAAGAGAAGAGAAGAGAAGAGAAGAGAAGAGAAGAGAAGAGAAGAGAAGAGAAGAGAAGAGGAGAGAAGAGAAGAGAAGAGAGAAAAAGGAAAAGGAGAGAATCCCATTAAAGAAGCTGTATTATCTAGTGTTTCTTCAGCAAGAGCATAAAAGGAACCTCTGGTGAAAACTTAATACTATCAATCAGTGGTGGATCTATCAGTGGTTTTCACATTTATTTCACTGTTTTCATGAAGCTTTCAAGCTCTCTAGAGGACCTGCTAGTTAAAATAAAACAGGAATTGAAAAGAATTTATGTATTAGTTTTGTGAAAACATTCTGCTACTCACTACCAATTTCTTTGAGCAGTGAGTGTCTGAAATAAAGCAAATTTTAAGAAAAAAATGCAATTCCATTTTAGAGATTTCAGCTTCTTCCTTCTTAACTTTTAAAAGTGCAGTTAAAGATTTCCCCTGATAAAAGGGAATATAAGATATGGTCAGATATACAAATCATGGTTGAACAATTTATCAACACTTTTTTAACAGAAAACAGAGAGAAAATAGTAAATGTTAAGTGTTATCTCAATGTTAAAATGAATAATTGATCTACATAAGGACACTGTGAAAAGACAATTCAGTCGGTGAAAAGGTCGTTGAAGAGTTCTGCACAAAAAGCAGACTAGCCACACAAAGACACATTTAAATCTTTGTTTTCCTTTAAAACCAAAGGTCTCTTGAAATACTTGAGTCATGCAGACTAAATTGTTTTGGCTTTATGCAAACTATGAAAAGTTTGCATGTGGTCATGAAAGGCATCTGCTAATTGCCATATTCTTCTTTAAATCCACCAAAACTCCAGTTTTAAGACTTCTCAGAGCATTTCTCACCACAGTTTTTCAGAAGCTCTTTGTCAGATTATCCATTACTTAGTACTTACTTAAACTGTACTTTCAGAGTACACTGTAAAAAGGACTTACGGAACCATGGCACAGTTTATAGCCTTATACTGAAGGCTGGACTAAATCCTTACATGGTCCCTGGCCCTAAGAGAAGGGAAAAAAAAAGTGTTAGAATCCCATCCAAACTGTTGGAATTCCCTTTTATACACAAGAGTTTAATACCCAGGCACTAGTTCTCAAAATTATTATGCCTTACTTCAAGAAGGCAGGGAAATTTAAAACAAATGTAGAAACTGTAATTACAAAAAATATATACTGGCCAGCTGGAAAGGAAATGTGAAGCACTCCTATATCCAGAACACACTACTACTACTTTTTTCCCTGATCAAAAACAAAGCAAACAGAAAGAAGCACGTTAGCAAAGTCAAACTTGTATTGCCAAGTGCACCAGTGCACTGGTGATGTATTTGAAAAGAAAACAGACAACCATAAGAGCGCTGATAAAGTAAATTTTGATGATTACTACTGGAATGTTAAAGGAGGAAAAACGAACAGAAGAAAATAGTTTACTTCAAACTTTCATTTATATATATTTTGTTGACTAACCACCACACTAAATTTCATGAAAACAAATTTAAGCAAGCTGAATTACTTTTCATTGGAAATGTGAAATATGCTAAATATGGTTAGTATTCATAATAAATAGCCAATGTGTGACCTGTAACACCAACATATATAAGATACAGACTTTATTTCATGCTACCATCCTGAAATGGCTAGATATGAGCATTACGTCTTTTACATTTGCAGAAATGGAACATTCCCGTATACGTAACAGGCTGACACCATACATTTCAGAAGACACTTCACAACGTGCAAAATCTCCCGTAAGCATTTTATCCTGAGCTTGGCACTTTAATAACCATTGCAGCCCAACAATAGGAGGTTTTTAATTTTCCTTTCAGTAGTCTTAAATTTAATTACTGCATTGTAAATGTAGCTATTATCCATATGAGAATATAGTTCCTCTTTTAAACTTGTCAAATTGTTAGTCTCTATAATTTCCTGAGCACAAATGTCTTTTACCTCAGGTATAGCTATAGCTTCCTTCTCAGCAACACAAATTGTACTTTCCACAGGGACACACACATTTCCCTGAAGCAGAAGTTAGTTAGTTCATTGCTGGAGACATGTTGCGATCTGCACGAGTTTGGAGGCAGGTGAAATCTGACAAGTATACTGATATACTTTTGGTATATATTCTGATATATGTTGATATATACTGATATATATTGATAGGAAAACCATAGGTGAAGCTCTTCACAGGACATAAGACAAAGGTAACTAAAATCAAAATTTGAGAAAAAGAGAAGTCCAAGGCAAGCCTATCAGGAAACTTGTAGCACTGCCAACCTACAGTTAATGCAATGGAGCTGGCCCTCTTCTCACTAAGGGGTCATTGGAAGAAACTCATCCATTGCTGATCTCAAGACCATATCACACACAGCAATATATACTCCTAGCATGGCCCAGCTCATCCAGGTAGTTTGTTCAAGGATTCTGTCTCATGAGGACCCCCATACACTTGCAGTAATTATTGCAGCTCAAGATATGTCTTTTTTTGTTTTTTTTTTTTTTGTTGTTTTTTCCTTTCCTTTAGAAGAAAGGAAAGAAAGGACACTGTGGTCTGGAAATGAAGACAATTTGAAGACAAAAGCACAAAGAGCTTATATATATATAAAGAAAGGCTGCCATCCCCAAAACATTGTTGAGCTAAAAAAAAAAAAAAAAAGTTCTGTAACTGAGCCTAAGCTCAACAGGATTTACAGGTGCTAACATCACTTTGCACAAAGAGTTGCCAGCAGAGGATGCTCCACTTGCTAGTCTGCTTTTGAGGAATATCAGAACAATGCTATCCTAAATTTTCCTCACATAGTCAGCTTTAAAAAGGTGTTTTCCTACTTCTGCTGTTAACCAGAGATGTTTTCTCCATTTTGTCTAAAATCAAGTCTGTTGGTGTGGAGAATCAGTTTGGGGAGAGTGCTGGTGTTGCCAGCAGTCCATGGTGCTGATGGAGAGATTTATATTTGAATATGGTCAGTGTCCTCAGCCTGCAGCTGGAACGGATTATTTCCAACATTTTTTGAAAGGTCAGTTGGTGCGTTTCTGTGTCAGCATTGTCAAGGATTTATGGACAGCAAGAAAAGGTCAATAATGCACACAAAATGGCCTGCCAAAATGAGTTGTGATCTACTAGTGGCTTGTTGCCCTACAAAGTTCCACTAAACTGGAGATAACATACAAAATACCCACTTGCTAGTTTACCATACTGTCTGGCAAATCCTCAGCATAGCTCAGGTTTCCTGCTGAGCTATGAAAAATAGTATTAAAAGTCATAATAGGAAAAAAAATGAGTATACAACTTCTCATGATCCTTTGTCATTTCATGTGTTTCCACAAAATAATGTAGTGTTCACTGGATTTTCATGAGTGCCCACAGCGTGCACACTAAGAACATCTGATCACATTCAAGGTATACTTGTTATTTTACATTATTGCAGTATAAATCCTTAATTGTGCACTGTTTTCATAAATGTGAGGCTGCTGCCTATCTTTTATTAAATTAAGAAAAGAAGAAGCTTGACAGATTGATAACAGGAGATTTTTTAATGGCTAGTGAAAAGGACTTGACTATGTTGTTACATTTTACAAGCAGCAACCAGCAATGGCTGCACATGAGAAACAGAGCACATCATAGACAGATAATCTTCCCTTCATCCCTGCCATCCAGATTGCATCCAGATCATCCTATGTATTAGTAACTGACTGACCTCTTCTTCCTCGTTTTGGACCCATTTAGCTTTTGGCGTGCAATCAGAATCCATAGCGTTCGTAAGTGCAGAAGAGGAGGACTGTCAAAGTCATCTGTCGACACCAGCTGAGCTCAAACTAAGTACAGCAGCCTTCATCACACATTGCTATTTCTGCCATATTAGTGGTAGTCCCAGTCTCACCAGTAATGTTAAAAGCAAATCAGACCCCCAAACCAAAAGGAGGTATGACAAGCACTGAGCTACTCCCAGGACAGGGGCACACTAAGCCTTGGCACATCAACCTCCTCCAGAGTTGACACTTCCCCCTAAGCAGAGAGACAAAACCCAGACTCATCTTCTGTACTCCAGCCAGAAGATCCTGCTGCAAACAACCGAGTATTGTTCCTTATAAAATCCTTCATTATTTCTCTAGGCATTGCACTATCTTCCTCTTCGGATCTTTCTCTGCCCTTGTCTCTGAACCACCACGAAGAGTGCCCTGCTCTGACACCTCATTTGGGCCCCATCTGAGGTCTATGGGTGTCTGTGCCCTCTCCCATGCACAAATACGCTGAAGTCAGCACAGCTACAGCATTTTGCATCAGATGGAGGTCTGTTTCTTGATCCGCATCTATTTTGTTGATGTTATTAGTTAAATTACGGAATTGAATTGAAGAAGAAATTAAATTGTTTTTGTTTTTGTTTTTCTTCTCTTTTTCTATCAACTATCATCTATTGTTACCTGTTTCTGTGTCTTGCAGCCTTTTCACAGAACGATTAAAGTTAGAAGGGACCATTGGAAGTCATCTAGTCCAACCCCACTTCTTTCCAAGGAAGTCAATTAAATTTAGTATAAGCAGTTAGAGTTGGTCTGGCTGCTTTCACATTTCATTTAGTTCTTGTTTGTACTGTCCTCCTGGCATTTCCAAGGATGACAAAGTACCTTGAAGAAAGTCACATGGTGTACAGGTAATATTTACTGAAAGCAGTTTGTCGTGATTGCTCTGGCTTTTAAGAAAGAAAGTCTGAAGCTTTTGGGCCTAAGTGAGTGACCAAAGACATTGCTCCAAAAGTTTACAAAAGAATTCATATAGATCACATTGTTCAATAACTAGTATGTATCATCTAACATTTGAGATGAAGCAAGCAGTCTTGCTGACATATTCTGATAGTCTTACATCAGGCAGGGGTAAAATGAAGATGGGCTCCTCTGAAAATAAACATGGAGGGAAGCTGCTTCTAAATCTCAAAATAGTACTTCACTCTGAGTTTTGTTCATTGCTGGGATTCAATCCAATTCCAATGAAGCAGAATTTCTCAGTCATATTTCCACATTACGTTTCCATCTTTCATTAAAGTGGAGCCAGAAAAGCACTTAAGCACATGCTTAAAACTTCAAAATACATTCTGAACGTATTGCCTAATTCCTGTGATATTTTTGTTCACTGGGGGTCTTCACAAGTTCAGACTAATACTGGAAATTGTCTTTGATTTAGATAAAAGCATTCTTGTCCTAAATGAGGTCAAACACAACGAGGCCAAAACCTGAAACCTTCACATATGCTAGAGAAGACAGACACTATCATTCTTCCCTACGTTCTCTCCATTTAAACATTGGCCAGTTAGATGCAATAAGAAGAGGAATAACTAACCCCTCTAGTTTTCTTCCTTCAGGCAGCTGTCCCGGTCCCTGGTCTGTGGGCTTGGCTCGCATCAAGGGCAATGACTATTTTCAGCATGGCTACTCCTTCAATACCGTGTTATCCAAAATGAGATTTCAAAATGGTGGCAATAGCAGCTTTCCTATCCATTTTTTTTAGGACATTCTCAAGTCTATATTTTTACCAATGACTTTTCTTTGTTAAAGAAAATGTATTTTTTACTGTAGGATGTTCTCTCAGTCATTTCCCCCTTAGGAAACTCCTGTCTTCTTGTAAAATTTTGGAGTTTCCTTTGTGGCTGAAAAGCCACAGGTGAAATTCTTAGTCCAGTTTTAAATTAATATTTTCTTCAGTAGTCTTCATAAGGCAGGTTCAGTTCCCCCAAAGCAGGAGCAGGCTATTTTAATACCAAGTAACTCAGACCTCTAAAGAGATTCAAGCTGCTCTTTATATTTTCCAGAAAGCCTCACTCTGAATCACATCTTCCCAGCGTCTGCTCCTTATTCTCACCTATTCTCTTTGTTTCACCTGGGGAGTTAGGTAATGTCTGGCCCAAGTACGGTGAGGCCCCCACCTCCTTCTAGGCCCATCTTATTCTAGGACAACATTGTTTATAGATTCCATATGGTGGATCATTAGTGTTGTCCTTGATTCTCTGTCTCTCACTTTCCTCCGGTGCAATAAAAGAGATGAAGTAGCACATTGTAAAAGAACGTGTTTGCAAGATACAACAGACATCTGCCGCTCTCCTTCGGAGGCTGCTGTGAGAATACAGTTGCTACCTATTTTGCCAATTTGACCCCCAACATGTCTAGGGCCTCTCAGAGCAATTGTGCGTGAACACATCAATCTGTTCACGAGCAATAGTTCTGTGTCCGGGATGGCCACTGAGTCTGTATTTTTGCATTGTGATTGGCATGCGCAGCACAAAAACTGTGCAAATTGTTGTTTGTGTTAAAAAAGTTTTAGAGCTTCTTAGAGAAAAGTAGTGAACTGTTCTTTTTGGAAATATATGTATACATATATATACATATATATACATATAAATATATATATATATATAGGCACAGAGTGCTCTCTCAGCAAGTTTGCAGATGATACGAAGCTGGGAGGAGTAGCAGACACCCCAGAGGGCTGCACTGCCATCCAGAGGGACCTGGACAGACTGGACAACTGGGCGGAGAGAAACCTCATGAAATTCAACAAGGCCAAGTGCACGGTCCTGCACCTGGGGAGAAACAACCCCAGACACCAGGACAGGCTGGGGACCGACCTGCTGGAGAGCAGCTCTGCAGAGAAGGACCTGGGCGTCATGGTGGACGACAGGTTGACCATGAGGCAGCAGTGTGCCCTCGTGGCCAAGAAGGCCAGTGGCATCCTGGGATGCATTAAGAGGAGCATCTCCAGCAGGTCGAGGGAGGAGATCCTGCCCCTCTACTCAGCCCTGGTGAGGCCACATCTGGAGCACTGTGTCCAGTTCTGGGCCCCCCAGTACAAGAGGGATGTGGAGCTGCTGGAGAGAGTCCAGCGCAGGGCGACTAGGATGATCAGGGGCCTGGAACATCTGCCCTATGAGGAGAGGCTGAGGGAGCTGAGGCTGTTCAGCCTGGAGAAGAGAAGGCTGACAGGGGACCTGATCAGTGTCTATAAGTACCTCAAGGGAGGCAGTGAGGAGGATGGGGCTGGCCTCTTTTTAGTGGTGGTCACTGACAGAAAAAAGGGAAATGGCCACAAACTAAAGAACCAAAAGTTCCACAGGAACTTAAGGAAAAAATTTTTGACAGTGAGGGTGACAGAGCACTGGAAGAGGTTGCCAAGAGAGGTTGTGGAGTCTCCTTCTCTGGAGATCTTCAAGACCCGCTTGGATGCAGTCCTGTGCCACATGCTCTAGGTGGCCCTGCGTGTGCAGGGCGGTTGGACTAGATGACCTCTAGAGGTCCCTTCCAGCCTTAGGCATTCTATGATTCTATGATATGGGAGCAATGAAGGAGCAGGAGCTAAAGGTTTAGGACCAGAAGCCAGAAGTCATTTTATTGAGCGTCAGACCAAACTTATATATTCTCCGAGTAGGTGAGCATGCACTGTCCCACGTGTTGTCCGCGCACTCCTTTCCCCTAATTCCAGCCAATTCCTTGACTCTATTGCTGTCTGGATCCAATCCTGCTACCAGACAACAGGTAACCAACCACCGACCAGCGCGTCCAGCCTGTGTTTTAGGTTTCTCTGTTAATCTGTTATTCCTAATTTTCAGTTTCTCACTCCTAACCTTCACGGTTCCCACAGTTTCCCACAGTTTCTCAGCTTCTCACGCTTTCCCACATATATATTCTTTGTTTTTTTTAAAAAGCAAATATTCCTTCTTTGAGGCAGCCAGCACTGCACGCGCACATCCAGGTAAGGCCAGGAAAAAGTCCTAGTTCGACTTCCAGAACTGGAGACAAGATGCTTTGTACATTCTTAAGAAAAAGCAATCCACTCCAACTTGACCACATAACTTGCCTCAGATCTGTCTTTGACAGCTTAAAAATTAGTAAGAATAATTTCACCAATTAAAGCCACCTGCTGTTTGACTTATGATGACTGTACAACATCTAGGAATGAAGAAGCACAGTGAATACTGCTGTCAAAAAGGCTCGCTGTGCTGCTGCTTTCTCTTTTGCACCATCTTAAATCAGCAGTATCTCAGGTCAATTTGTTGCAATTAGACTGCTGTAAGACTGCCTGGAGGAGGACTGCTTCTGATTGCCATGGAGGCAGCTCCCCCTTATAGCTGAGATGAAAAACTCTACCCACACACTTGGTGCCCTGTCAAGCTTAACAGCATTTGGAAGTCTATTTGTATGTCTCATTTTCTTGTCTGCTAGCCATAAGGCCATTTCCTATGGGAAAAAGAAAAAAGAAATTATGTTTTCTCTTATCATTGCATGCAAAGGGATATAAAAACATAAATAGCACGTTTTACTGGGTTAAATTAAGAATAACGAAGATATAAAATATTGACTTAAATAGAACCTGCAGCATACACTCTGACTGAAAGAGAAATTACTGTTTTTCTAGTTAATCGGACTTTAAGGCAAGTCTTCTTTTATAATTTCTCAAACAAAAGATAAAAACTATTTTAAAAAATTATGATTTTTTTTTATTCTTCACTGAAGATCTGGTTTCATTCCTCACGCAGGGAGAACTGTTCTTTGAGCTGAGATATTTCTGGAGTGAGGACTGTGGAACTGGGCATACTTGTTGTAGTGCTAAGATTATTTTTTGCAGAGCAAAAGTAAACCAACAGTAAACAGTAAACCAGTAAACGAACATAAACAACAACGCCCTGGGTGTCAGCAGGGCATCTGAAACTTTCTTTCTGAAGTTAAAAAATGCTTTAATACCTGCCTTCCATCCTACTTACTTTCATGGCCTTATTTCTATCCTTTTTCTACATGCATCAGGCAATTTTGAGCTGCAATTATAATTACTTCTGCTTGCTTCTTTTTCTCCTTGTAAGCACCTGAATGATTTTTACCTTAGTCATTTTGTCCTCCACCTTCTGAAATCTCTATAATCTGAATATACCTATCTGATCAAAATCAAACCAAATTAAAATCTGTGCAATCTAGGACAGAACCAAGAAGTTCCTTCTGACAATCTCACGGTTTACAAGGTAGGACTGGTCAAGACAGTGACTTTAATCCTTCACAGTTGCAGGAACCAAGCAATAGATACCTGCTTTCCAAGGGGATGGAGGGATATAAAGCTAAACCTTTTCCACTAACCATAAAAGGAGGACACTGGGAAGAAGGACGAGTGATTATATGCAGAACACAGCACAGCCGGAGGGACACTAAGGATTTTAATCCAAATAGACTCATATAACCATTACAAAAACTCAGATCACCTCAGGTGCTTATTATTAGTTTAATAGTACTGCATCTAACTGACAATGGAAACAAACTGGACAAATCCGTTTGAAACCTCATATTCATAATGTACTTTTACACCAAAATGTAGTTGAACCTTTATACTTGTCAGGCCCCATTCACCATTAGTCTGGGACTAATTTTTCAATACTATTTTTAACACTATTTAATTTGAACTGGGTAAAGATTTTTTCCTTCTAGTATAGTCAGTACAATATAATTCATAGTATCATGCAGATAGTGAATCATCTGAATTGCCATTCTGTTACACATAGTTTACATTGGCTGGAGCAAAAAAAAAAAAAGGCAAGTGCAATTCGTATTGCAAGTGAATCATATCAGGAGGAATCTGGATGCTTTCTCCTTGTTCTTATTCACTTCATGGAATTTATATGGTCTTTGTAGTGATGCCCAATTTAACAGTGAATATCCTCTTATCAGTTAAGTTTAGATTTTAAAATTCTTTAATTTAAAATTTTAAGACACATCATCATAGCAGTCTTCATTATAATCCTAAATAATTCCCAAGTTACAGAAAACAAGTCTAATGTATGGAAGCACTATAATGAAAGTAAGGCCGCTAATTGAAAATACATGCACAATGTTTTCTATTATTTAATTTATGTTCAAGAAAACAGGTCTAAGATTATATTTTTAAATTAAATTATCTTACAGTTTTCACAGAAACAGTTTTACATTTTCACACAATGTCAGCCCCACAGAGGACAATTTAGAGTTTACAGAGGCAGATTCTCAGCCTTGTTCTCAAAACTTGAAAAAGTCAAGCACCTCAGAAAGTTCAAGAAGTTTCTACTATGTCAGTGAAAGCTTCCCTAACAATGAAATTCCTCTGAGAATTTAAGACTGCTAAGAACAGACAATAACTGAAATGGAAACACAGATAGAGCCCACTAGATGGGGAAACTCTACCTGAAAGCTCTCTCTCTTTTGCATCTTCTTTTAATACAATATAATTGAATTTTAATGAATTCATGACATATTCATAATTTAATTTTTTCTAAGTGAGCATCCAAATGACCCCTTTAAAATAGCTATTGTAAAAAGTACCTTATAATCAAAATATGGTGCATTGATTTTAGCACAATGAAGAGCTCCCTTCCTACTCTTGATTTTTTTGAGAGAAAAAACAATTCCATTTTTTTAAAAAATGAAATATCAATTATATACTTACTTATTTTCTAATCAATTTTCTGTCTTCTGATAAATTATGAGGAAATATTTAAAGCAATTGTTCTAGTGTTATTTGAGTATCTCTATTTCTCTACTCTTTGTGAAGCTATCACTTAACCAAGTGCTACATAATAAAACAAATAAAGAATACCAAAACGTGATCTGTTATTATCATGTAAAAATGAACATATTAACCAGGGCCCGTTTAAAAGAGTCCCATATGATAAACTACAACATGTTGAAAAGTCAGGTGAAGAAAAGTGTTTGAAAAAAAGAAGAGGAAAAGAGAGAGCTTCAATCCTTTTAAATTTTTCTTCATTAAAAAGCACATTAATCAGATTTTGGTTAATGCACAGAATCTGTGATATGTTTAACGTGGATGATAAAGGACCTCCACGTCCTGTCACCGTATGCCTATACTACCAACTCCTGTAAAACCTCCCTTCCCCAGGTAGAATTGCTAAATGTGTGCTCAGCCGAGGGCAGCGAGAAGTCACTTAATCAAACAGCAAAGCCCCCCGGTGAAGGCAACAGCGGTCTGAACACCAGCAGCTGACGCCTCTGTTCGGTGACCCTCTCAGGGCTCAGAAATGGTCTTTTCATATTCCAGGTCTTGTTGTATTGATTTCAATCAGCAGCTTTTCCTTAGAGCCTCTCTTTGAAAGAGCCCCGCTAGAATTTCCACCGTCTCTCCCAAGTTTTATCCTAAGGTTTTTGTTCTTATTTGACATTGTTCAGATAAACGACAAGAGAGGATTTTGTATATGTGCTGGCTTCACTATCCGATTTTTATTAAATTATGTTTGCCTTGAACATTGAGTAAATCTGTCTGTTTCCATAGACTTTCACTCACTCCCCTGAGGAAGGCACGGAGGAGCTGCTTCCAGCGTTGTTTTCAAAATGGTTTGGCATTTGTGGCCAAACTTCAGTGTGACCAAAGTACTTCAGCCATCAGCCTCAAAAATGCTAGGCTTTTACCCCTTGGCTTTAAATCCTAGGGAAGGCTCTCTCAATGCTCAAAATTCCCATGTTAACATTTAAGCAGGGGAGCGGGGGCTAAGAGGGGGCAGGCAGTGCCGTCCCCTCGTGGGCAGCACCCTGCTGGGGCACCCACAGGAGCAGGACAGAGCCCACGAGGGAGGCAGAGCAGGGGCAAGGTCCCTGAAGCCCTGCTCATGGCATCTGCAGCATGCAAAGAGGGGGCAAAAGGACCATTTCGAATAGCAAAAAAAACTTCGCAAAGTTTTTCTCTTTTGGTGGTTTTTTTTTGTTGTTGTTGTTTCTTTTTTAAATAAAGCAAGCTATCAGGAAATCCTCAGCAGAAGCTGAGAATGGTTTCCTGATGGGTGGATGGATTTTGCCAAAATCCATTTTAAGGTTTACTTTGAGTAAGCTCAAATCAGGTTGCCATATGGAATTACTCCACGCAGCAGCCTGACCTAGAGCAAAACTGAACAAAGCTTAGATTATTTACTAAACCCTGAAACCACTGGCTGCTTTGCATCTCTCCCACACTGGATCTAATTCCATAAGTAAATAAGCACATATTAAGTTATAAAGCCTGGGTACGAAAAGGCCAAATAGTTGCACACAAGGTAAGCTGTTTTGACAACACACAAAGCAGAACTGGGACACAGCATTCATGCTCGGACTGTCTCAAAGCTTGCTGGCACCTGCAGTTTAGCATATTTACTGCTGTAGCCAAGAAGATTGATCACAGGAAGTTAAAAAAAATAAGAATCAGCTGTTTTCTATGAGCAGCCTGTCAGATAACCAGCCTAATGAAACTGTGGGCATTTCTCGTAAGCTCAAAAAACATTCGTGCCAGAGAGGATGCTGGAGTCATTCTAATACTTTGCAGTTGTTTTGGATATTAAATAGAAAGCAGTAAATGAAAAAAAAAAAAAAAAGGCTCTGCTTTTGTGATTAAAGAAAAGGCATCAAAATGCACGGTTGAGCCCTTGACTAAAATAGGCATAACATTAACGCTATATTTTTCACCTCGGGCTGATGAGTTCCAAATTAAAAACACAAAGGATGTCTTTCACTGGGATTCTTAAACAGAAAAAGAAAAAAGACACAACTGTTCCACAGAGCACCCAGACAGACAAGACAAGATCCTACTTTTGTAAAAATAATTCATGGCCTGATGAAATGTCTTGTGTCAGAATCAAAAATAGGAAGCGTCAGATGAAAAATGGATTTGACTCCTGTTAGAACTGCATAAGCTGCTTTTCAGTCTCCCCATCCTGGGCACCAAATGAATGCAAAGTAAAAGCAAAGTAGCAAAAAGCTCAGTACACCGAGACCTGTGTGTGCTTTGGCGGGATATGTTGTCCGTGTGGAAAGCGCTGGCTTTCAAGCACAGACTTTTGGCTAACTTCTGCAGGCAACCGTGGTCTCACCAGCTGCCTCACTGTCAATGAGAAAGGGCAAGTCCAGAAAGGTACCTTCTCTGATTATAGGCAGGACTGAAAATGAACTTATTTTCCTGTGATTGGAGTATTTTTCTTGATATTCAAGGGGGATTTTAAAAAGTCATAGAAAGATTCCAGTATGCCCTTTCAAAGTGAACCAAATGATCTCTGGCACTATGCTGCAAGGAGAATCTCGAGGTATCCTATTTTAAGACAAATCTTAGGCTTTCTTCCCCATTTTGACATGTTTTTCCTCATGCAAAATAAAAACACATACATAAATGTTGCACATTAGATAATACAGAAATTTATCTGTCTGTAGCGCAGGTTTGCTGTAATACGCAACTGTTCCTAGGAGTATTGCTGGAAGTGAAAGATGGCTCTCCTATGGCATGCACCATGCCATAGGTAGGCTATGTACCATGCCATAGGTTCAGCCATAGGATAAGCTGGATACCTGAAAATGGGTAGAAAGCTTGAAATATGATGATACTTTCTGATTTTTATTTACTGGTCCTCATTCATGCTTTTCATTGTACATTCATATTATTTTTATTATAGTTGTTTTTATTTTTAGATGAAAAATAGTATAGATATAAATATAGATAACAGATGATAAAGAAGACAAAGATGATGACAGCTCATGAAGAATGAATGAATAATGATGAGATGAACAATACTAATGAACACAATTATTTGCATGCAATTTAATATATGCAAAAATTTCAAGTTTCCATCTCAAATACATCTCATAGTTGTTTCTGTTGTTATCTTCCAACATAGGCATATGCCTTCCAGTTTTGGTTTTCATCATTGTGTTCTCCTTGCAGGCCAAGAATGACTGTGTTTTACAATGCCGCTGAAGCAGTAAGCGTATCTGGCATACTAAGGGCATCTATCATCTTTGTCTGCAGCTTTTCTAAATAGCTCATCACTTCCACTCTCCCAACAAATAACTTTCTTGTAGCAGAACTAATGCCGAGGCAAAAAAAGATTGCAGGGTCCTCAGCATGGGTTTACATCAGCTACGTAAGGGAGCCTAAGGAAGAGTCGAATACAGGTGATGGAAACATTTGCCAGATATCCATTTTCCTCATGAAAAGGAAACTTGATTTTCAGCATCAGCAGAGGACCCTTGCTGGGAAAGCTGGGTCACAGGATTTGTGAAAACACATGCAAGCCCAGCGCTTGGGCAGGAGCGAGGAAAGGGAAATGCAAAGGATAGTGGCAAAGGAGCCCAAAATGAGATGACTGCCAGCTGGAAAAAAGGAATGACTACCCGTGGGCTGAGGGAAAGGGCAATCTGTGGGGGCGAGAAGTGCTGAATGCTGATTAGGTGCAGCTGTTTTCCTGTGTAGGTAGCAATGCACCTGGCTTCTGGCCCGTGCAAGCACACATATGTCCAGTAGACTACCCTTAATCCAGGAGAACCAAGCCCGTGAGTTGCAGTGGTGACAAGCTAGGGCTTTAATGTCTCATGCTGCTCTGCCCTGATGAAGCGGCTTCCCACTGGTGGGAGGTGGTGAAAGGAGCATCAAGCTGCAATAACACATGGATATTCAGAAGACCATCCTTTAGGCATTCACATCAGATCCACTCTCTTGCAGGCCACTCAGATGCATTTAATCATCATCTCAAAAGATGTAAGAGCAAGCTGAGCATCCAGTATTGCTCAGAGAGAGGCAATACTAGTGCTTCTCTGTGCAACAAGACCAGAATATTACAAGATGCAAGTATTTTGTGCATTAATGCCCATGAAGATGCCAGATAGTCTGTCAGGCTTCATGCTTTCTCTTTGCATGCTCACAGGCATGGTGGGCTGCATAGCAGCAGGCTATTTGTGGCCTTCTGACAGTCAGAAAAGCTGCATCAAATGAAGCAGCTGATGCCAAAGCCTCTGCTGGCCACCATATGGGGATAGAGGAAGTTCCTGATGGTATCACACACTTTTATTACAGTGGCTATGACAGCAGATTTCCTCAACTGAGAGCCATTTGCCAAAGAGCGTAGAAGTTGAGAGCGAGTAGAGAGCAGAGGACAGTGGGTGCTCTTCTAAGCACTAGCAGAGAGACTGATGAGCCAGCAGTGTTGTTGCAGGACGTTCCGCCTGCAGCTTCTGAGATGATGCTGAGATTTGCGTCGCCGTTTTTCACCCACCAATGCCCTTTGGTCTCAGTGACCCAGCCTCAGCACAGGCTTCAAAGGCAGCAGAGGTAAGTCAAAACGAGACGTATCTGAAGAAACTCACCAAGGAAGGAAGGAAGGAAGCACACACAGAACATTTTGCACAGCTAGACAGCATAACTGGAGAACAGAAGATCACATTTCCTACCTCTGCATTGAGAACCACAGCCAAATTTAGGCCAAGAGGAACTGCACAAAGTAACTAATATATGCCTGAATGAAGCTGAAACATCTAACTCTCGTCTGCAAAAAAATTCCCTAATCCCAGGAACACCTCTGAGAACTGAGCACCTGAGCCTACGCAGGAGGCAGGGGACAGAGACACGAGCACATCTCCTTTCTGCAGTTAATTTATTTGGGACTGACTCTTCTGTGTAGCTTATGTCCCATCCCCTAGTCTAATACACACTGATTATGTATTTTATCTTGTGCTTTGTGAAAATGTGAACAAGCCCTGGCATAAAAAGTGGAATGTGGGACTCCCTTCTCCTGGAGAGCTGCTTTCTCACCTGGCTGCAGAATCAGGCTCTCTTTAGTGATTGGTACCATTAATTTGGCTCCTGCTTACCTGTAGAGAAAAGCTTCCACAAGAGTTGCCAAGAGACTGTTGTTTGACGACTTGGACAGTGACCTAGAAAATGGGAGCTGTTACCCCCCAAAACTCCAAGTTAAGAAGGACCTAAACCTCCACCACCCAGTTCCAGACTGGGTGTCCATATCTGTGCAATGCGTTAACTATGTTTGGAATGAACTGTATGAGTATACAAGCTCAAGTAATAGTCCTTTCTGTGATGAGAATGCAATTTAGGAGCCTTCTAATCCATTTATTTGGCATTATCCTGCACTTAGTCTGAAAATAGGATTTTAAGCACTTAAGTGGCATTACGCTCCAAGTCAGCATGCCGATTCTCAGACAGGATGGTGCACGGCAGAATATCCCACAAAGTAGACAATTAATCTTAATTTAGTCACAGTAAATCAGTAAATAGCAGTATCTTATAGCAGTATCTTATCAGTGTGCTGTCATATTTTGCTAAACTTTATTCAAGTTTTTAAAGCATTTAAGATTTGCAGGAATCCAACTAAATGATTTCTTCCATTTCCTCTCCAAATTCTGAAATGTAGCCTGGACAATCAAAATTAATTCCTAAAAATATATCCTGTGCAGGACAACTCTTAGTTTAGAAACTTAGAAAACCAGACAAAAATTGCATATTGGTAGCTATATTTTAAACCAAAAAAATCTCCACATAATAAATACATCTTATGCACATTAACTTCAAATTTACTTCAGAAAGCTATTTACAATATAAATAATTATAAATGGGAACACTTTGCAAGATTTTGTTGACATAACTAAGTCTTGTTTCCTACATTACATTCCAAAGGAAAAGCTCAAATTACAGATGTTCTGCTACAATGTCACTAGACCCTATACATTGCAAGGCATGGTTTTTGAAATGCTGGCAGTTGGTGTCTTTTTTTCCATAAATATAACCCACTGGTTTAAAGCAAACATGAAATGTTTCAGTATTTCTCAAGTGCTGTTTTCTTCTAGATTAACATATTCTATGTGTTGCAATATTTACCTTGACCTTATTTTTGTAGAAATGCAAAGGTACTAATATTTTATGATGCGTTAACAGGATTATTTCTTGTATTACCAAACTTTCCACTGTGTTGGGATCTGAAAAAAAAACACATGCAGTCAAAATTGCAATAAATAAAAATGTTTAAAAATTCTATTTTAAATCTTAGAGCAACAGGAAATCTTGGGAACTCCATGTGAGAGGAGAGCTAAATAGTGAATAAAACCAGGCAAAAAAGTTTTGTTTCAGTCTGTATTTGATCTTTCCTTTTCAGTACAACGTCATAGATGGAATCATAAATTACGTTTTTTTTTTTCAGAAAGAGATGTATTCTTACTAACTTAGAGTTAGATTTAACCACATAGCTTTTATATACACTAGCTAAACATCTCAGTGATGTTTAGCCATAGTTGATGGGTGATTTGGAGTTTTTTTTCATTAATAAATGTTCTAAGGAAAAGCAAAATGGAGCTGCATTGATACTCACCATTTCAAATAGGCAACTTTTTTTTTCTTGTCTTCAGAATAAAAATTCAGTAAAAATACTTTGCTAAGCTCTCAGCTATGCCTCTAGTGGGCTTTACAAACACCAGGCTGAAGAATTAGAGAAGAGCATTGTGTTGGGCTTTTTTGTTTTGTCTCAGTGCATACAGTCAGAATATTTCACCATCAATACTAACTGCAAATAACATAAAACAGGTTATTTATTCAGTGCCACAGTGTGGAGACTTCTGGAGATAATCCAATATACCTAAAGGAAAACAAGATCATACACCTTTAATGTCAAAACTTATGTTGCCTTCAGCCTCTTAACTTTTGTTAATAAACTAGGCCTTACCCTGGAACCATGTGCCATAATTCCCCTTCTAAAGAGCTTTCTCACACTTTTCACTTTCTAAAGTGCTCGAGGTGTGAAACTCATGCAGTTGCCAGAGGTTTGCTCCCTGACTGAAAAGCCCATTGGCCTGTGCAAGACCCAGACTTGGGGGTCTACCCAAGTTTCTACTGCGGCTCTACCTTTTCCAGAACTACTACACAAGCATGGAGTTTTTTTTTCCTCAACGCATTCAGGATATGCACCGAAATGAACATATGGTGGTTAACACACTTAGGGAAAAATAAATGCTGCATGTCCAGAGGTAAAAATTGAGATTCAGATAAGACAGATTAACAGGGTTTGTATAAGCAGGATTTCACTACGTAACCGGTGGCAGTATTGCAGGTACATCATCTAAAGCCGTGGAAAGCTTCAGAAATGCTTTTGGGTCTCTTCAGTGAAAAGAGGTGCATTCATTTCTTCAAAGTCTGCATAAAGACAGCCTTTGCAGCCATTGTCTTTCCTAGTTTCCATACTCACATCTTGAAAATCAGAAAAAGATACAAACAAACACCAATCCTAATGCCATCACTATAAGTCAACTTCTTTTGCCCTTACACTTATTAAGTAGTACCTTACTCCACAAGTTTTCCCATTTAAGTCAATGGGACACATTGCTGAGTAAGGCTCATACTTTAATTATGAATTGCTAGGTATATTCATCCACAGCAACAAACTCCATTCTCCCAGGCTGAAATTTTTTATTAATGAGATTTTTTTTGATCTTTTAAAAGGGAACAACAAAAACTGTAGTGCATTCAGCAAGAAATGTTTTGGAAGAGCTGTGTTCATTCTGTAGTTGGAGCTAAAACAATAATTTGGTGTTAATAGGTAACTGTAAAACATTATTAAGTTCGAGAATGAAGAAACACATCGATTTATATTATTCCTCTGCCAAAACAAAATCTGTAGATCTGTTTTAAAGTGAAAGCCTTTGACTTATGTGATATATTTGAAATATATTCAGTACAAATGCCTTGCATTTACAAATTTTCCAAAATACCCAAAATACAAAATGAAACCTCTCGTTTCATTTAGAAAAGGAAAAGAAAGAAGAATGTATCCTTGAAGGATACAAAAGAAAAATTTGAATTAAATAAATATGTACTGGTAAAGATATGCTTTATACCATATTGAGAAGTATATGTTATATGAGCTGTAATGATATTATATGCTATAATTAAGATTGCAAACTTGCTGTCATGTAGCGCATAGTGTGCAAGTTCTATGTTTACAAGAGTTGATGCTGGCAACTAAAAAGAAATTTCTATCTAAGGAAGCGAGATGGTAAATTAGCTGACAAAAGGATCTATCTCCAGCACATGGTGCTGTAGGACTAAAGAAGCAGCAGGAATCCCACCCCGGGGTGAGAAAGCATCAGCCTTTGCTCGCAGTGCAGCGTGGCAGCAGATACAGGCCCTTCTACGTCTCTACCGATAGATTACGGAGTCTAGTCACAACAGTGCATTTCTTTGCATCTCTCAATGCAGTGGACTGGAGCTATTGCAAATAGATACAATTTGGAAAGGCTTGGGGATTACAGTAAATGACAACAGGGATTTTTTATTGCATAACACACTGGCTTTTTTCTTCCTAGGTGATATAATATAGAATATAAGCATCCTATATTGTGCCTGTTTATAAGTCTTGAATTTTTCTGAAAGTGCCTGTCAGACTGCAAATACAGCAGCACCCGAACTGTCGTTTCCCTAAATACTTGTGGTCCGTTAGACCTAAATCAGGGAACTGCAGCTGCTCTGTGGAACTCTATTGCCTGCGAATTAAACATTTGATAACGAGAGTGCTTGGTGGCCCCAGGAAACCTGGATGCTGACAAAATCCCATTCACACAACCAGTTTAGGACACTCTGCTGTGATACAAAATAATATTGACACTTAGATTCATTTTTATATGTACTAGTAGGTATAATAGGATTCTGTATACTTCTACTCTAATTTGCTTTGCAAAATGTATTTTAATGCTGTACAATGAGACACCAAGTACAAATTTATTTGTATTATTCATAGGAATAAATGAAATAAATATGTATCCAGAACTAGAATTATCAAAAATACTTCTCATTCCTCTGTTTTAGGAACATATACAATTGCTGGGCTGAAAGAAGTCCATTTTGGTCCAAACCTTCCTCTGAGTTAGCAGTTGTCAGTGTTTTCCTTCCCTTCAATTATCTGCCTTGTTTTTATCTTAAAACAAACAAACAAAAATCTGTAGCTGCTTCTCTTTATGACCTTTGTTATTCATTTGGCAGCCTGTCAAATAAACTTCTTGCCAAATCATTTTGTTCTCATTTCGCCTTGGCTAGCATTCAATGCCCTGTCTCTCATGTCTGCCACTAGTTCAAATAGTTTTAGACCATTATTTATCTCTCCTCTGTGCAGAGCTTGGTGCACACCAGTGACATTCCCTCTTACTCTTTCCTTTTACAAAGATGACAGACCCAGTTTATTTTAAGTTTTTATTAGATCTTTCAGTCTCTTTATCTTTTTGCTGAGCTCTGCTCCACCTTTTCTATTATGAGCTTCGGGTAATAAAGACCAGACTGTGTTGCTCTTCCTTGTGTTCAACGTGCATTTCACCATGAGTGATCACACTGCAGTCAACAGAAGTTGCTTATGGAGTGAGGTACTACTCAATTCAAGATTCACAATCTGCCGTGGAGTGATTGGAACTATACACAGTATTCCAGATTCAGAGAGGTAATTTCCTCTGCTTTCAAGTACATCTCTACTTACGTGGCTTATATTGTTATTATTTAGCTTTTGCTTCTGATTAGTTTTATATGAAAATAGATATTTTTAACCCACCCCTATAATGCTGGTTTATATTTAGTCCTGCTGATGACTTAATCCCATATGTTCTGCCTCTTAATGTTACAAATCAAGCTAGCCTGTAGTGCTAATCTCATTTTAGTGACCACCTCAAGACCCCTTTTTCTCCAGATTGGGATAAAGAGGAGTAGTGGTCCTGTCCCTATTGCAGACAGTTTTGAGACTTCATATAAATACGATACAAAGAAGGAAGTATCTAGTAATTCTTACTACAAATGCTCTATTTTACTTTTTAAGCATATGTTTTATATTGACTCTTTTCCAATCAATTAGTGCCTCTTTGTTCATAAGATTATTAAAAATTGCAAAAAGTTTCTCTGCCTCCTTTGATGTCTTCTGTAACTCTAGGACAGACCCTGATAATATCAGCAGTCTTAATGCAGTTGAACTTCTTGAGAACCTATTTTCCCTCAGTATTTTTTGGTGTACACATATCGGATTTTGAGATCCCTGATATCGCTTACACTTTCTGCTGCAAACAAAGCAAGAATACATATTCCTTTTTAGAAGCAATATCTATCACGTTAAACTGTAAGACTTAGAGACTTACATTCTTCAACACTTTTCCAATTTACACCCAAACTTCCCCAAAATTAGGAATAAGCACCACAGAGTTTCTGTCTATTCTTACCTTTCACATGTTTACATTATCAGAACTGTATTTTACAGAAAAAAAATCCATTATTCTACTGAGTTCCTGTTGTATTTTAAATTAATGATTAATTATTTGGCCATTTAGATGCACTTCTCCTTATGTTGCATTCATTATCAAATAGCATACAGAGTTAAATGTTTTCTCTTGGACCACTTCCTATTCCAATCTCTCCTCTCTGTTTCTGCTTACTGTTTTTTTTCTGTTTCACTCTACTACCCACTTTGTGTGATCTTTCAAAAAATTGAGGACTATCTCCCATTGCTATACCAAGACAACCAAGACCTATGTATTTCTCAAAATTACACTGAGAAAGGCCATCTTTCTTTCTCTGAAATAAAGTAGAAGTAAGTATTAGATCTTAAAAATCATGAGGATACTGCTCATTTTACTCCTTTCAAATTAAGCATATGCAAATAACTATGCATGTGAGTATACAAGGAAATAAAATTTGGAGGAGTTCTCTCTTCTTTCTCCCCTTTATGAGTTTGTATTAGTTAGCCATGGATGCTTTATACCATGGAGCAGCATAACACACCTGACCTTTAGGGAATAAACAGATCACCAGAAGTACACATATTGAGGTGTATTTCAAAGGAACACATTCCAACTTTCTGCATAAAAAGAGTGCATAGCAGTTTTGTTGGCTGGGACCTGTGGTGCGCACGTAGTTCAGGTCTGCCCTTGGCAGCACTTACAAAGAATCACCCCTTACACCATGTGCATAAATTGCTCTGCTTGCCTGTCCCAGGTCCTGTGCCTAGACGTCTTCCATTCCTTCCACCTAGCATGGCACCAAGTTTAGCTCCATCCACTATACCCTGCATGCCAGCACATTTTTATTTATTTTTTTAAAGTAATGTGTTAACTAACTTATCCCAACTTATCCCCCAAAACGTTAGGTTATTCTCTCTAGTGCACTGTGGTATAACAAATGCTGGTAACAACAAGGGCATGAAAACATAGAATATCTTCCAATTATGTCTCAAAGATTATTTTTTTAACACACAAAAGTTTTTAGAAAAAGTGTCAGCTTCCATTGGTTATTATAACAGATGTCCCCTTGTGTCCTTGTGCTGGATCTTGCTGCATCCTTAAGTGAGAAGTTACATCAAAATGTGATCCATTGCAGCCCAGCGAATAGTTTCTAATGGTATCAGTGTCATATAGATGCTCCAGCGCATATCCAGTTAATGTATAAGCATGCTTATCAAAGTACTGCCTGTGCGAGCTGTAATAATTTGGAGAAGCTGCTGGGTGGTCCCCTGGAGTCTGATGAGGGGACATGTCTGGATGCATGTAGTCTTTAGCTAGTACCAAGCTAGATTTTGATATTCGGTCAGAATTGGGGCTGTTTATCCTAGACAGCGTTGTGGGGCTGTTGTCATAGTCATTCTCATGTGGGCTCATAATCTTTCCATCTCGTTGCTGGATGTGTTCACAGGGAGGAGTGTTGGCCACTGAAGGGACACGGCAGACGTCCCCTGCCAACTGCTGCTGAGGATAGCTTGCAAAACAAATGGCATGCTTTTTCCCCGTGCCATTAATGGAGACCAGTGGGTCAGGGGTTGTTTTCCGTAGCTGTAGTCTGTTTTCTTCCTCTTTAATCATTTGTTGGGTAGCTCTTATTAGAGTTTCAATTTTGCTGGGTTCATGTGGACTGCTCTGATACTGCTCAGTACGGTATCGGTCTCCTGACTCACTGGCAGAGCCAGGATCAGGAGAACTAACAACACTGTCCTCATCCCAGTGTCCTCTCCCTAGGAAAGAGAGAAAGGGGACAAGCACTGAGGTTAAAGGCGGCACATAGTCTTAAAGAATAAGTACTCTGAAACCTATTTTTACAGACAGAAAAAGCAAGATAGAGGCGAGTGACTCATGATGAAGTCACCAAAAATGACCATGCAGCCTACACCCCTTGCTTTTAGGAGGTAGTCCCCAGTGTCATTCTGCACATGAAACAAGTAATAAACAGACTTTATAGCAAGCAACAAAGAGGTTTAAGCACCTAAGCACAAACATCTGATGCCATTTGAGACACACTATGGCAAGCAAGGGGTCTGCACAGGCCCAGCATATACAGAAGCTAGAGATCAGGCAGGATACCCCAGGGCAAGACAGTTTGCATTAGATGCTCATATTCCTACTCTGGCTCCCGTTTGAAATGTCTCACTACCTGCTTGCATCAACAAAGTCTGGGTGAATTGAGAAGATGGTTAAAACAAACATTTCAAAGAATTACAAGTGTGCATTATTCCAGCGTGTCTTCTTAGTTCTTTCCAAGAGGTAAAACACAGTGTGAAAAAGCACTGTGAAATAGTTTGTGGCCCCAAAGTGTCATTATGTGGGCTATATGATTATAAACAAACAGAAGTCATGAAGTAGCTACAATTCATTAGATGCAAAACAACTCACAAGAACCTTGGATTTAGACAGTTTAGACAGGCTACTGGAAAAAAAAAAATCTAATTTCCCTGTGCATTTGCTTTATAAATCTTTTAGAATGGGAAAATGTAACCGGAAAATGTAACCAACCAAAGGATATTTGAGAAGAACAGAAAAGAAGAAAAAAAAGCAGCCCAAGAAATCTATTCTGGCAGCGAAGTTCACATATTGTTGTCAAAAACTGCTTCATTTCTGAAAGGCCAAGGTCTGAAATTAGTATGTTTGTATATTTTCAAGACAAACTGAGATGTTCCTCTCCTCAATAGAGAGTAACCTGTCAAGTTTTGCTCTCAAAGCTAAATGCAGACTGAAGGCCCAATGAAACAAGATACTTTTAATACAGTACAGAGTATAACTGCAGCACCTGGAATAAAAGTCATACCAAAGAACAAACTAAAATCAAATTATATTATCGGTTTAGAATGATTACCCTGTAAAAGTATGGAATGATTATTTAACATTACATTTGTTTGCTAATATAATATTTCTGTATTATTTTCTATATTTAGCAAGAATTACCACACATATAACATAATGTAACCTACGAAGTCATCATACTCTTCTCAGTTGTTTGTTTAGTGGAGAAAAAGCTAGTGAAACACAAGAATGACAGACATAAAGAAAAGACACAATGAAGGACAGGGTGCTTTAACAAGAAAAGTGGAAAATAGCACTGCTCAACAAAATTAAGGACTTCTGTTTCTCTAACTTACTCTTACTTTTCCTCTAACTTAGGCATTTTTCTACTCTCAAAACAGTTTTCCTTAGACTGTAACTGTTCTTCCTGGCCTCTAAGAGCCTCATTCTACAGGTCAATGGAAGTATGCCAATTTAAATAGTCCTCAACCATGCACTCTTCTGAGTTCTATAGATACCACTTATGTTTGACAAACACATTTAAATGAAAAATATTTGCATTATTTTATGCAGCATCTATCCTTACAACCAGTTTTGTGGGTCAATTTCTATCTCTCAGCTCTAAGCCTTTAAACCCAAGTACCTTTGAGTTTATCCATGCCTAACATCAGCCTTTCCATGTGAATTTTCAAACAATATCAGCCTCCAAAGGTGTGTTAAGCAACCTGCCAGACACTGAGCAAGACTGGAGGCTCAGTGCTGAAAATGCCATGGCTCAAGCTGACTAAAAATTACAGCAGGAGATAAATGTCAGAAACCAAAACATAAATGTTTATTTGAATTATCGGTTTTAAATAGAATAAATAGTAATTCTTACACAGTTTGGAAATAATCAATGCAGACAAAAAAAGTCCTTTTTTCCTCTCAAACATGCAACCATATAAACTAATCCAAATTTGTTGAAGTATAACTCACCAGATCATTTCAAATAGCTATCACATGGAACTAGGCAGTCCCTAGTAAATCATAATAGCTAATCCTAAAGTTCTTTTGATCTCATTTGGTTAAGTACCCAGTCATATGAATATGTACGTGAACTTTATCTGAACATCTTCAATCTGAAGGAATAAGTTTAATCCTTGTCTTTTCAGTCTGGCTGAGCCTATTCAAAGAACAAGTTTCTTAATGTTTTTATGCACATTTTTTATAGTACAAGATATGGCCAGCAAATAGTTCTAATGGTTAGAAAATTAAAATAGGAAAATAATTTCTTCGAAGCCTTTAAAGACTTTTTTTATTTTAAATATCCAGATGACTTTAATTCTAACTGAAATTTTGTGTTACATATATTTATCCAGGCCAGTTTGGCTTTAGGTCAAAGAAATAGCACGCTTCCATTAAGCATGGCATTTTGTTCACATTTTCAGCATCTTCCTTAAGACAAGACCTTAAGGTCTTAAGATTAAGATCAGTTTAAGGTGATTTTAATTGGGTATTCCCACTTTAATTTCACAGATTAAAAAATATAGAAGAAATGACTGCATGTACACCAGACCATGAAGCTCAGCTTGGACTGTCGGTACTCCTCACTTCCATACGTGCCATCTCTGAGACAGGGCCAAGCAGCAGTGGTCTCTGTCTTTATATCACATAGAATCATAGAATCATTATGGTTGGAGAAGACCATCAAGATCATCAGGTCTTGGGATAAACCCATCACCACCATGCCTGCTAAACTATGTCTCTTAAGTGCCTCATCCGCACGTTTCTTGAACACTGCCAGGGATGGTGACTCCCCACACACTTAAGCAGCAGCGTCTCTATGCTGTGACTTCGAAACTCCTGCTGTATCTGAGGCACTGCCACTCGTGCAAACCCGTGCAATCTCTTACCGTGAATCCTGTGCACGGAGGTTATGTGGGGCATGCTGTTCTCGTAGGCTTCCCTGCTCTCAGGGGACGACTTTGTGAGGGGCAGTGCCGAGCGCGAGCCCCACCAGCTCTCCCTGCCGGGCTGCGGTGTGCCAAGGAAGTACCTGCCGGCTTCGCAGCGGCCCCCTTCGCAGGCCTGCGTGTGGAAATGCCTGTCTTCGGCCAGGCGAGGGTGGTCGAGGGCGAAGCCGTAGCAGAGCGCGCCGCGGTCCGAGTACTGCCGGTAGGCGCACGAGACGTCGTGGTGCTGTGAGCTCGGCCTGTCCACGGACTCCAGGAGCTGCGGGGAAGCCGTGTCGGTCAGGGGGCTCCCGCCCCACTGGCTCTCGTGGTCGGATTCGGATCGCTCCGTGTGAAAGCTGGAATACTGCAAAGCAAAAGGAGGAGCAGGGGGAATTACTAAGCTGAGGTGAGGGCAGCAGCTGAGAAGACGCGGCGGCCGCGCGTGTGAGGGGGCGTCTTTTTGTGAGTGTGCTCGCACGTCTTCATCTTCTCATTGAGCTCCTCATCCGCCCATGTCTAACACTCTGTAATGAGCTGGCAGATGACAGGGCAGATCTCATGAAAGTCTAAAACACCCGTGTCAACCCTTAACAGCCATCTCCTTTATGATGTGCAACCCTAGGCGCTCCAACATCACTGTTGTAATTCAATATTATTTAAATATTTCCAGGTTTTTCCTTACTGCTTTGAAAGCTAGTGCTTATGTTCAGCAGCGGTGCTCCACTGCTGCTCTGCAAAATGTTTTTTAACAGGATCAAAATAACACTTCTCTCATGTGAAGTTGAAACTGAACATGTTTGCAAGTTCTTGCAATTTCTAGATGTTCATATTAAGTGTTTCATACCTTTGGATAGTTTCTGGGGGAAAAAAATGCTTACTAAATCTCCTAGGGATTTGCTATCGCATTTTTAAATCTTTTTATTTATTGGTGCTGTCAAAATTCATGGAGCATTTTTAAATCAATTTCACTCACGATTACGGGCTGGGATGAGACAAAAAGCTGTGCATGCTCACCTCTTCAGGACTGCATATTCATATCGCAAATCAGTGTGTTACAACGTATAAATTTGAAATTCTCCCCTTCTATCACTCACCTTCCAGATGCCCACTCTGCCTTTTCTTTTAATAGGTATTAGACCTCTCCTGCAAACATAAGCTTACCTTCCTTTTCGTTAGATTGAGTTGCTATGAAACTCCTCATTATCAGCCAGGATCAAGGTTTTATGCACTTCCCAATTGAAAGTACTGACCATATGTCTGACTTACAGAAACTTAAACCATCTGTGCAACATCAGCAGTGGAACTACTTAGATTTTGGCATTTAATTGGCTATTTCTTTAGTATTCCAGTTCATATTTGTGAATGCCGTTTGTTGACAAGATAGGTTATTTAAAGAAAAGCAAGAAAGGACAGCGGCTAGGCAGATCTTAAATTATATTTTGTTTTATGTTCTCAAAAGAATACCCTGTAGGCAAAAGGCCTACTGGTGTGCAAGCCTGTAAGCTAATACTGCAAGCTAGTACCAATTCATCCTAAGGTCCTAAAGATAAAAGACTAAATCTGATTTTGCATGGAGGTAAGATAGTTACAGAGCCACAGAAAAGTTCTTTCAAACGTCATCAGTTTAATGTAAATTAACTAGGAACTTTTTTCAGTCATCATGTGACCAACTAGAGCAAATAACTTCTCTATATTATACTTTAGAACTAATGTCTTCAACTTGCCTAATCACAGAATATCATTATAAATTATTCTGAATTTATTGTAAGCATTCTAAAAATATATATATGAGCAAAATTAGGGTTTTAATTTTAAAAAAATAGAAACGATTCAAAATCTCTTAATTATTCAATTAGATTAAAAATGAAAATTCATATAAAAAAACACATTTGTATCTCTTCTTACTTTAAAAATAATTTTAGCACTGTTTTCATATTTCTTATGAAAAAAGAAAATGAAAAGAAAATCTTATAAACAAGATTTTTTTAAATGTAAAAAGTTACTTAATCCAAAATATAAGATAATATAACATAAATATCAGTACAAAAACAAAGTTTAAAGTTACCTTTTTGTATTGGAAACAAAATTGATAGCATGCATAATGAGGCAGAGAAACAAAATGAATTTTCAACAATATTATTCTGAAATTTCATTTTTTTTGATCATTTATCATGATAATAAGTGTGAAGATACTCTCAAAATGCAAGTTTTGAATTCAATGAGATATGGATAATCTTCCATCAGCTCTCTGGTCCTAAAGATTACATTTGAAGGGAATATCTTCACATAACTGAAAAACTGCTCATTCTTTTTTATATCTTAGACCTACCTACAAAGCACTCAATTGTATAGGGCCTTCATATATTTTTCTTAAAGAGTGGAAGACTGTTTCAGAGACTACATGTTCAATGTATCAGAAAGCACCATGTAATGACATACAACCATGTAGTCAGGACCAACAATATCTCATGCATATTGTTTGTACTTTATGTAAATTATGATTCTTTGAGATCTGACCTGTGGCAGCTGCCAGACCATGGGCAGAATTAAATTAACATAGTGAGTTGCTTGTGGCCCACATTGTCTACTGAGGTTTGATATAACTACTTATTCTTGGAGAAGAGCAAAGGAAGGCATATCCCCAAAATATGTTTAATTCCTTTAAAGCCAATCACATCTCAATTTGGCATCATTAGGCTGCCTCTACTGCTTCTGTGCTACTATTGCGTCTTCTGGCAACTCGACATTGACAGGTGGAGGGTACAAATATGGGCATGCATGACATGCTAAAGGGGGGGAAATGAAAGGATGATCAAAGATAGTCCTCTGCTAAAACGGGAGTGGAAACCCTATCTCTCAAGTCAGAATTAGGCTCCCATATGTCAAGCGATGAAAGACCACAGGAACAGGATTAGATTTAATGAAAATTCTAGCCAATTAGTATTAGTGAACGCACTGCGGGGATGGTTGTTAGCTGGCCAGTCCTGCCTCACCAGGAATGTTTTCCTTTCTGCTAATCTTTTTAGCTCTGACTTCTCTCTTGTAAAATTTATATTTTTTTTTATTTGGCAAAGTCTAGTTTAACCAGCAGGGAGGAGTCAAAACAAGATGAAGAACTTTTAGAAAGACAATGCCTGAAATCACCTCAAGTGATTTTGGATCATCTTCCAACATAAACAGCAACAGCAAAGAAATTAAATGATTCTCCATTTTTTTCCCAATAACTAAATTTGCATCTCCAGATACCAGAAATGTCTTCCAAAGTGCTAATTCAGTCTAGCATCCCATCGAGAACACATCAACAGGATTAGCACTGACACAGAAAGGGGTTATTGACCATCATCGATGCTCCTTTTGCTCCAAGAAAAGCTTCAGAAGGGATGATGAGAGCAAGAAAACAAGAAAATATCAATTACCTGGCTAAGAAAAGCTTGCTTTAAGAGAGGCCATAAAAATATATTAGGCCAGTAAACAATTGCAGTATTTCTCTGATGATTTTCTTTTACCCTCGCTTTCACGTCTGCAGGTGTCTTGTTGGCCCAAGCACCATCTTGTCATACACAGTAACACCAGCATGTTTCACACACAGTGCCAGATGTTCAAACAAGAAATGTAGCAGTTCTACAATTTTCTGACAGCCTCCTTGGGTTTGTATCATTATAAACATTAAATATATAGTGAAATCCTCTCAGGGCAGAGTCCTCTGTTCCGTGAAAAACTTTCACTACATCAGCATTAGCAGCTTTCCCCTTGATTTGTGTCTTAACCATGAGAAAAAAAAATCACAGATGCGGGCTCATTGTACTGAGAACATATGCATGCTTTTAAATCACTTTTATCTTACTATTTACTAATGTAACCCTGAAATGTAAAATATGTTCTTTTTGCATTCACTATTATAGGCAGAACAGATGGTGAAAGGCTTAGATTAAAGTAATACAGCATGTCCATTAAAATAACCCCCACTGCTGGTGACTCTTCACTAGATCAGGAGTTATGTTTACTATAAAAAGAGGGTTTTGCTTTGCTCTTGAATGCATTGGAAGTTGCCAAAGCTTTAGGCTACAGTAAGAAATGATAAACAAAAGAAAGGGCCTGATTCTGGTATCCTTACCATTTTTTCAAGTAGTGGGCTATATGTCTCAATAGAGGTAGATTACAGAATTAATCCAAAATATTTTTTAAGATAACTGTTTGTTGTGTGGTAAATTAGCAATTATTAATATGCATCTAGTAAAGAAGGCCGTCTAAATTCATGCTGTAACACAAACCAACCCTCACTCGACCGATATTGAATATATCCTTAATTGTTTGTGTGAATGCATATATATACATACCTTTATCCAAGAACTATAAAGCAATGATCCAAGAAATCATTGCTAATGAACTACTGAACCAAGAGAAATGAAGCAATAAAAAATTATTCAGATCTAACCATAAAACCTTTCCATTAGAGACAGACAACAGACAATTTTAAATAATTTCTTTGAATGATCATCATTAATGGGAGATTAAACTCCAAAGCAGTTGCTCAGATGATCACAATTAAAATGTTTTTCCAATCTTGTTGCTATTTCCTGTGTACAGAATAAATGAGGTCCAGGGCTAGCTCTTAGGAACACAAAATAAATGAAGTCCAGGGCTAGATTTTGGGAGCTCCTCACAATAATTGTTATTATGGGGGAAGATTACAGACATGTTTTAACCAGCGCACATTTTTTTTTTTTAATGTATCCCGATCAAGTCTTCTATCTCTCTCATTTTCTTTCACTTCTACTTTGAACCCTTCTCTTCTCTGGTACAGCACTAGAAGACCAACCTTCAATGTGTTTAGGCAAACCCTAGAGTTGTGTGATGGATTCCGAGTTGGTCTTCTCTCTGCTCACCCTTCCAGCCTGGGACAGGTTGTGAACTCACAAACCCACTGTGCTAAAGTCAACTGCACCTCTCATTTAATGACCTCAGTTTTGATTACAGAGTCTACAAGTGCTATATAATCATATGTTTGCTTTAGCATATGGTTTGAGAAAAAGGAAAAAAAAAATGCATTAGTACTGTATTAGGTGACCAAATCTTTCTCCTTTGGCCCTAACAGTGAACACCGAGCTGAAATTTATTAACTCTGTTTTTCTTACAGTTCACATCTCATGCAGCTATCCTAGGGGCACACAGCTGGCAAGGGAGTGGATTCTCAGTCATCACCCAATAAAGCATGTGATTCCCTTTTCTCCTCAAGAGTGAAGAAGCAAAGTAAATGCTAAGGGGAAAAAGAAAAATAGGAAGAAAGTGCATAAATTTAAAATCTCCTAGGTCCCTTAAATTTGAGAAAAGTCTCTTCCCACTGCCATTATTTTACTAATAAACCTCCTGCTTCCTTTCCCCATGAAAACCCAAGCTTGTTTGTAAGCCAAAACACATACCCTCACTTTCCAGCCGTGGCTTTTGAGTCACACTAATTCTCCACAACTGACTGGCAAATTATGTGGGCTGAAGGCTGAGGGACACAGGCAATACCACCTGCTGTATTTTCTTTACAACAGCTTTTCTTAGTCTTTCAACAGCTTTTTCAGTGGTTGAGAAGGATGAGAGGGATGCAAAGCCGAGCTGCCAGCGTTGCTTGTGGTGATGTGCTACAATGAACGGTATGGCCATTTTTCAAGAGATTGGCAACTAGCATTGCTGCTTCTGTATGAATGACGAAATCTGTGACTTTACTACCATGCAGCTGGTAATGAGGATGAAAAATGAAACTGGAGACTAAATAGCCAAAGCTTTCAGCCAACAATCCCTGATAAACCGACAGCCTCCATACTACACTTCTGTAAAGATGCTAGTTCAGGATTTTTTTCTCGTGACACAGAGAATAAAGTGACACTGAAGAAAATCACAATTTCAGAAGGTGAACGATATGGGTGGGTAACAGGTCTTCAGGAAGGATTGTCCTGCTGACTAATGAGGACTTTTAAATGAGATATAAATGGTATTTCCAAAAACTCAAGGACAGTCATCTTATAAATACAGTTTAGGACTAACCATGGGTATTTTCCCTAGTTCTTTAAAGTGGTTTTATTACAGTTGTTTGCTCTAAAACATTTAAGAGGAAAAGCATTTTTAACAACCCACAGAAATGTCTGTGAATAAATGATTAAACTACAGTAGTTGTAACAATCTCTGGTAAAATTAGATTCTTCAAATTAAGAATCTGATTTCCTCTAGGCACTGAGCTAAATATTCTCACTATTAAGAGCAGATGTCATTTAACAGAAAATTTTATCTTTGGTACCTCTGGGCAGAAAAACAAAAAGGAAAAGAAAGAATGAAAAAAAAGATTTACGTACTTTAGTATGGGTTCACATGCCACACGTTAAGAAGTCAGTTTAGGCTATATCATGCCTGCAGAGAAACTCTAGTCATAGGCCATTATGGGCCAAACATTGGCTTGGACTCTAAAAATATTTCAGGTTTCAATGTTACATCATGAATGCATATATTTATGTCCACTGTGTTGAAACTGCTCCACTGAGACAAGACTCTAAGATGTGGATTATTGTTTAGTAAACACAATGACTAGTTACAAACTAGATTTCTTGGAGCAAAACAGTCAACAGTGTAAGTATGCGAATGCTGCAGCACTGTCTGTGGCAATCCGCCATCTGAACAAATTACATAAGCTTCAATTCAGAGACCCAATGAGTCTGGTTCATTCTACAAGCATGTTCATAAAAACATTAGGCATAAACATAAAATCAGAGAAATTAAAGTTAATGGCCAACTACTAGTGCTTCCTGCCATTTAAAGTTTTGTACATGAAAGAATTTTGTTATTCTCATTCAGCAAGCTAACTTGCCCTTTTCCTTCTCAAAATTCACTTCTTGCGACTAACATTTCAATAGTAATCTGCTGTTAAACATCTGGCAGCTTTCTGGATAAGAGCAGCTTACTCAAGAGTAAGGAAAAACAAGATTTTTTGCAAATGACAAAATTCACAGTCCTCTCAAACCAAATAAGTATTTCAAAATAAGCGTTTTCACTTGTCCTTCTGTCCACTCCTCATTAGCCCTGCGCTTATTGTTGTTGATGATGATTTATTATGCATACTGAAACATAACTGTTTCCAGCTTTCAGAAACAGTTTAAAGAAACATATTCCTGTCTCAACATCTTACAACCTGTCATCCTTTTGCGTAGCATGTTCTTAGGCCCAACCTAATTACTTAGTTAAAATATCAGTCAAATTCAAGATATTCAAAAAGACTTCATTTTGTTTTTCAAAGACAGCTACCTGTGGGTATGGTGAGGTCCTTGATTTTGACTTTGTGCTCGAGAGACGAGATTTGCTCCCCTTTCTATTATCCGTTATGGTCGGAGTTGAATTTGCGTATGAGAATGCCGGCTTGGTAGCTGTGACCTGATCCAAGGAGAGCTGTAGTCCTTTATATTCAGTATCCCTATATAAAAAGCAAAAGTGAAAAACAAGCTCACTTCATATCTTAATGGGAAACATACCTTCCTTCTTAGTGGGGGTGCAAACAAAAGATATTTTAAGGAAAAAGGATAAAAGCATCCAGGGCAAGCCAGTATATCACTCCAACACATTTAAGTACCATAGCTTACTAAGCAAAGCACTATTTTTATACTGAAAATATGATCGGTCTTTGCATCCAACTGTTATCCTGAGCTACTTTCTTCAGTAATAAAAAACAATGAGATAGGAAGTTCTGGGAATTACATTACAGTCCTGCATTGCTTGCTCAGCTAAGCAGTAAATGGTATATGTTTTCCTGGTAATTCTTTAACTGCACAACTACAGACTTACCACATATGTGTGTGTGTGCATGCGTGTGTGTGTAAAACGTCCCATATGTACAAACAACTGAATAAACTGAAAAAAAAAGTATGGCAAGTATGTATATATTATAGATTATTTGCAGGTAGCTCAGGAAACTTGTGCAGATTTGTGAATCTTTATTGTTCAATGAGTCGTATGAGCCTTTATTATTCTGATGTAAATATTTTATATCAAAAGAGAGAAAACACATAAATAAAAAATCTGTAATTTCGGAGGTAAACCATGCACTCACAAAATACTTAGGAGGAGCTGGGAATAGTAAAGGTCGGCATTACTTTCTTCCAACTTTCTAATCAATACATAAAAGTAAGAAAGCCTGGTGTTATTCACAATGTCTTACTAACCCAAGCAAGGGCATATGCACTGGTCTGCGCCATCCAGCACACATCTGCGTGTCTGCTGGTGCCCAAGGGAGTAAGAAATGAGCGCCGCAGCTTTCATGTGCTCATACGGAACCTATTCTGACAATGATTTATCAAAAGAGAGCAAAGCGAGAGTTTCTCCCTGACCTACCTACCTGGAAGAAAGGGAGGATTCATGGCTTTTCTCTTCCTTTGTGTTAATCAACAGAGACATAGGAGAGCAAAGGAACAAAAGTGCTTCTCCAATGTATGCACACAGTCAAAGAAGCAAGAGGTATTCATTCATACATTACCTCACTCTGTCTGCGTCTAAAGACTCATTCTAATCCTTAATGGATTAATATTAAAATATTAATAATATTTTTAGTTGCCTCTAGCAATGAGATCTTCCTTTATAATCACATGTGTATTGATGTAAGCCATACCAGTTTAACAGTTTTTGAGAAAGGACCTCCACCACAATCTAAGCAGATCACAGCTCAGCACACTGAAACTCTTTCAGACAAATACCATGGCCACAAGACTAAACTTCAAAAACGACTGAAAAGGAAATAAGATGAATCTTTGGACAGCTACATAGATAAACCTGCAGAATAGACAAATCAATTTATGCCAGTTCTACACTAAAATTTGTTTGTACCTGATAAGCATCAAATCTGTTAGAAGAACAGATTCCATCTTGCAGGCTTAGTTTTTTAGGCAATGCCATAAGGTATATATATATTTGTGTACATATAGCACATGAAAATGAATCACTGTAATTAGAACTGTGCTGACTACACTGCTTCCAGGCTATAATGAATAGAGATTTGCTAAATACAGTGCTTTGTAATACACATTTATTTCTTAACAAGGTTGTTTCTTCAACTTTTGGCTTGTATAGAAGTGGACTTCTGCAAAAGCATTTGCATTTCAAACTGCCTACAGTAAAAGCATCTGAATATTTGGCTTGGCAGATAAAGGCTCATCAACACATTTTGAAACCATTAATCTTTCCAGTGCTTACCCTCAGGATTTTTATCCAGATCCCCTTCACTTGGTAAGCAAAGCATCTTTCCTCATAATTAAGTGCTACCAAATTATCATTATATAATACAAAACATCAAAAGCAAAGAATATCAATTTGTCTTTATGTTTTAACTACTAAAATAACGTAATGTATTATCAATACTCCTGGAAAATGTGTGATTTGCACCAGGAATTACATGTTCCCCATGACAATTTGATTATACGTAGAATTAACACTGAGCCAAAACTAAGCAGATAGTTGCTCACAAACTCATAAGATTTGCGGGGTTTTTGTCTGTTTGTTTGTTTGACTCTCTTGCCTCCTTTTCTGCTGAAGAACCCATAGTATTGCATCCAGCCATTACCTGCTATCTCAAGTGTGTGACATCCTGTAGCAGGAGATTACAAGAAGCAAAAGTATTTTACAATATCGAAGGAAACACCACCTTGAAATTCAGACTGCTACTTCAACACTATTTGTCCACTGTTAATACCTGCTTGAGGACTAAGCATTCACATTTTGTAGACCATACTGTACAAGGTTTCTAAGCTATGGGAATTTAAAGTTAGGGTTAGGGGTAATTTAATTTAATTTAAGGAAAGGTTGAAGGAATTGCTTTAAGATGTTAGTTCTCCAAATCCCTGGTATCACTAGGAATTACCTTCCTAGAATACCATGCATTAGAACAAACACCAGAAGCTGGTATTTTCAGCTGGTTGCTTAAATAGTAGCATCATTAAATAAAAAATAAAAAGAAAGCAATATGATTATCCTTGTTAAATGCAAAGTTTTACCTAAGGAAAGCCCCACATCTGTAGTCTTCTTTCAAATGAAACACCTGGACTTTTTTGAATCACTGAGACATGATTCAATACCATCGCAACCCTATCCTAGCACGGCTACCCCTCAGAACAGCCAAGATAGATACCAGAACACCACTAGTAACAGGCCAATATAAATACCAGAAGTATTAAAAAGGGCAAAAAAAAAGAAAGAAGAAAAAAAAAACATGGAAGAAGAGTCGTGTGGTCTCAGTGTCAGATGAAGAAGATGTTCCATCCAGAACTGAAATTGCTTGAGTATATCCATATGTATGGTGAGGCAAAGAACTAGAGGAACCAAGGCTCCTAGTGGTAGGCAATCTACAGATGGAAATTCTGTCAACTTCCTGGAGGAATTTATAAAGCTTCCGCCAACTGTGGTACTGTAATCTCCAGATTCCTGTTCTCAGACACCTGAATCTTCTATTACACAGCCCCAGTGACACAGCAGTACTGGATCTCATGTTGTACATGTAATTCAGGCAAAGGTGGTGGATACGAGCCCCTTCCATCAAGGTCCTCACCTTCAGGATCCCACAGGGATCCACATAATCTACATCTATCTACATGAGACTGCTGAGAGAGAGAGTGATATGGCATGTGTTCAATTGCTAACAGTATGTTGCTGACAATCTACTATTTATCTCATTTTCTGATGCAACTATCATCACTATAAAACATCAGAATAACTACAGGAAATTAGCTCTTAAATGAAGAACAGATGGATCAAACTGAATCCAGACAAGACCAAAGTGGTGCTTCTTTGCAAAGGGAAACACATTGAAGACCTCCACCTTTTTATGATGGGAAACAGCCATTCCTTCCTCAGTTGCTTGGAAATGCAAGGTTCTCTTTGACTCCTCAAAAAACTTGGATGCTTTTGGTAGCATATGCTTCCAAGTACATACTATTTCTCCTCTAGCTTGTCCCTTCCCCCCTAGACAAGAATCTCGCTCGTATGGTCAATGTATCAGTCACCTGCAGACTGGATTACCATATTTCATGGCAAGTGAAAAGAAACGAGAAGGTGAAATACAAATTCTAGCTGCTACAAAATGCCGCTACCCATTTTCTGCTCTGGAAGCATTTTTACCCCATGCTCTGTCTCTGGCTTTTCCAGCACCCGTTATAAACTCAAAATATAGAACGTGAAACATAGTAGCCACAGTCTGCCTAATTTCAAGAACAGATAAAGGCTGATTAACAGGTAGACCAGGGGGAAAAACAAGCGAAGGAGCCTCGAAATACCTTTTTTTTTTTTAATTTTCAGCAAGCAACTGCACATGCACACACTTAGCAATTGAGCCTATGGAGAGACCTCTTTATGAAACAGAGGAAATGACAGAGATGTTGTTGGAAGGAAAAAAAAGTTGAGGAGAGAGTGAGTCATTAGTACTAGAAATAATGTTGGGGACACTGGAATAAGTGACAGTGTCTTGACACACAGCATGGCCCAAACAAACTAAAACTGTAGAGATGTGCTGGGCTTTTTATAGTTGTGTTAGTTGAAATGATGGGGGGGGCTACTTGATACTTTAATCAAAATCTAAAAAGTAAAGCAATAGCATTACAGAGCTAATGACACAAATAGTTTTGAAGATATTAAGATTCTTTATTTAGTGAAAGTATTGGCCACAGAACATAAAATAACTTAAGCTCTGAAAAATGCTTTCAAATAGCAAGAGCAGCTGAACAGGATATATCTAGTGGAAGAAGTAAAATAATGATATCCATTAGTGAAGAATAAATACCCAGATTTAACCCCAAAAGACTAAGAAAGCCAGACTCAAGAATAATTATTCCTGTATATGTATGACAACAAGGAACATGAACAGCAACATTCAATTAAAAAAAAAAAAAAGTGCCTAAACAATGCCTAGCCCATAAAATCTCTGCAAAAGATTCAAGGAAAAGTGTCACAACATGCTAGAAGGAAGAATAAGCCTAAGCATATGCAGTGAGTGCATATACACGGACCCAATGAAGAGACAAATATTTATAGTGCATCTTGTTGCATCAAAAGACACTAGATTTAGACACCTTAAAGAAGATTCACAGAAATTTGATTTTTATGCATGGAGTTGTGGCAATAGATTAGGAATCTATTTCCATTCAGTCTTTCCAGCACAATCAAAACACCAATATATTATGGGTAACAGAACTTACTCTTATTCTCAAATCTCTGTATAAACAGTTTGAACAATATGTAATTATCATACTACCACTGGAAATCATAGCAAATAATAGATAAAAAGACATGAAATGGACATCTAGTGCTGACAAACACGGGAGAGCCTACACCTAAATCAAACATTACATATATTAAGGTAATTATTAATGTAGTACAAGCTGAATAAAAAAGCTTTAGGTGATCTAAATGCAACAAATTCCTACATGATAAGTACAATCATTCATACAACTAACAAAAAATAGAAAGCATTGCTCCATGCAAAAGAAAGCAAGGTGTGATTTTAATTTGTTGCACTATTATTTCTATTAAACTAGTAATATATATTCATCTTTTCCCCTAGTTATACACGAAAAAAATGAAAAGAGAGTTCTTAATACCTTCTGCTTTTATTTTGATTAACGATCAAAAACTTATTGGGTCAGATTTTCTGTCAGTCTACACAGACTAATGAATAGAAATTGTTAGATTAAACTAAAGGTATTACTGTCATTTGTGTTCAGCCTGTTTCATCGAGTTCCTGCAATTTAGTTAACCACCATGAAGGTGGTAAAAGTCTGGCACTTCCTCATCCATGTCAGACCACAATGCTGCAATATATCATTCCTCTGCTTTTAAACAATGCCTGCAACTTTCAGCATGTCCACACTCCAGCTCATGCAATGTGAACAGGGCTCCATTCAGCAAGTGAATGAAAAGAGAACAGATTCTGGCTGTTTGTCACCCTCATGACTTTCTAAATCAGCAGATGGTACAACAAAACAGACAGTTTCCTCATCTGCTGTGTCCTCTGTTCATGTACAATGTGTCTCAGAAATGTTTACAAAGGCCTCGATCCACTCATAAGACTTGTCAGGAGGAGTATATGCAATCTCCTAGCATCTTCCAGAACTGGTCACAGCGAAGAGGTTTCCCTCAGCCTGGACAAGAAGCTAAATGTCAGGACACTAGCTTGGAGTGGAAAAACATAAACAAAGTTAAACTGCTTGTTATGAAACTGCACTTGACGCCCAGTTGTGTGACCTCAGAGCCCCTCTGGCTCAGTTTTTCCATCAGTAGTTGGGATGATGATAGTGATCCTCTTTCTGAAAATTTCTTGAGTGACAAGAAATACAGCCTGACCAGTTACTCACAAAAGTAATTGGAAAGACTCCCCAGAAAGTGTTTGTCTATCCTTAACACTCTTAATGTTCATCAATGCATTCTTTGGAGAACTATGAGAGTTGTATGTTGGATCTCCTCACTGAGTTCTGAGCACCTATTTATCCCCATAAATAGCATAAGCAATAGTAGTTGTTTACATCCCGTTGAGTCAAAGTTTACGACTCCTCTGGCTATGAGATTCACATACATGGTATCATGTTTCTGTACTGGCTTTTAAAAACAGAGCAAACCAAACCAGAAAATTTAATTAAATGATTTAATACATTCAGGAAAAGTGAAGCATGAAGTTTCCTATACAGATGATCTACCATAAATGCCTGAGGAGATTTTCTAACAGCTACTGTTGGAGAAATTTTGTATATTCCCTTATTGGCTTCTTGTCTGAGCCAGCAGTTGTTTAACTGCCAGTTGGAGTTAAATGAAACATTCTGGCCTCTAGGTAGTCATGGTGCAACAGAGTTTTCAGCAGTCTCAAGGTGTAGATCTGTCATTCCCAACCACATGTCCAACTGTCTCTGGTTCCCTGCATTTGCCTTTATTTGCTAGATTTGCTTGACTACAATGTGCAATAGGGATTTATTATTCTTTTTAAATAAAATGCCTAAGATATCCTAGACTAATTATATATATAAGGATAAAGTCATCTTTAGTTACATTTAAAATTGAGGAAAAAATGATTTAAAGAATCTAAATACAACATGATGGTCTGAGTTTAATTCTATACCATATGTTTATACTGAGAATAGTTTATTTCAAATATAAAGTGCGTTGGAAGACAACAGGATAGAAGTCATGTCTGGTAAAAATTCAGAGATTGCCAAGCTAAATGGAGCAGTAGTTCATAAAGGCTTGTGTATATTAGAAAATGTCTGAAAAAGAAGAAATTTGGATTAAAGGGAGATAGCCAGAAAGGCTTTTTTTTTCTTAATTATCTAGAAGATTCTAACATGTACTTGGAAAGCCAAAGAAGACTAGTTCAATTTTTTATCTGAAGGCAAGTTTAACCTTGTGAAAGAACTCCATGGCTCAAGTCCACAGGAATAACCTTGATTAAAATATTGTATTGATTTCTTTGTAATCATTTGGGAGTTTTCACTATGTTACATTTGTATACATATTTACAATAAAATTTCTGAATAAACTAAAGGTGCAATAGATTAGACTTTTGAAAGTTTAATTTCTTTTTCTTCCTTAAAACTAGTCCTTTGCAACCATTCCACGAAATACAATCTAAATACAATTTAAAATTAATGTCACACAAACATAAGTTTACACAAATTCACATAAGACTATTCTCACTCGACAGAAAGCCAGACTGACAACAGTGCAATAGGCTACTGTTATACGGGGTTGACTTTTCTCTCTCATTCTTCTTAACGCTGTCATGTGTTACAAAAATAGTACCTTGAATACCACAGACACTTTTGAGACATTGATCTAGTAGCATGGTCATTAGGATTCAGTTCTCAACCCTTCCACAGATTATTGTCACACTGGGCAGCCAGGGGGACTTTTAGATTATGCAGGGTCAAATTTAGCCAAGCACTTATCACTTTCCAGAATCCCTACCTTAATCTACCTGAATTTCAGCTCTAAAAAAGAAGAGAGTAACATTTTCTCATAGAACACTTATTTTCGTGGAGCATCTTTGCCCATCTCGCCTATTAAACTTTTTCTAGAAGAGTACAATCTCCCACTATCAGCATATATGGTAGCTAATGCTGCTGAGCTATATCGCAGCTGCAGCCCCTAGCTGCACCTCTGCCATGACTAACTAGAAATACTTTTCCAGAAACCAGTAGTCATGTCACTGTTGATGCAAAACATATTTTGTATTATTCAGAATCTCGGTGTATTAAACCTAAATGTTTTTAACTATATCCTATACCATTTATCCTTGATTAAATCTCTTGTAAATAGTTAATCATTAATGATTTCTTTACAGTTGCTGTGTAAACAGTTTATTCATGTCTATGACATATCAAATTTCACAGATGTGTTCTTTAATTGGATTCATTTATTTCTAATCTGTTTAAGCCTTCTCTACTGTAATACTTGACTTACACTACATTAAACTCACTTATTTAAACTGCTAAAATAAATTTGACATGTATTTTATGAATAAAAATACTTGATTGAACACATGGAATACCACTGTTATTATGTACCTAACCAAGAAGAAATTTTTAGAAGTAACACACTGGACAGGTATATATTTTGCTTGGACAAACAGACTTACGAGCAGTTGCCTCTGACTTTTTGGCAGAGTTATCAATAACAGATTTCTAAATTACAGGATTCCCAGTGCACATTCAGGTATGTAATAAGAAGGACCCAAAGGAACTCCCTATGGATATTAGGTGTTTTTGCTTTAAAACAAGGCATTCCTTTATGGATAAGAGCCTCAAACCATCTCTGTCCCTTTATTGCAAGTAAAAGGGCTGAAATGACTAAGCAGGTTTAGGACAGGTTGTTAATGTTATTTGACAGCACTCCTAGCAGCAGCTCGTAATTAGCACATACACAGTTCCAGAAATGCACATCAGTGATAAATAACAGTTTATGCAAGTCTCCAGGGTGGGTGAATGATTATAGATAGCAAAATATATGTAAAGTTTTTCAACAGGTAAATAAAAAGTTTTTAATAAAAATGTAAAAAAATATTCAGCTACCATCTGCCTGTGCTAAATAAATATCATCTGACTAGTAGCTTAACCCACTTGGTCCTTGCTTCATATAGGACAGACAGGGACTTTAGTTGTCTTTAGCCAGCCTGTTATCACTGCTTCTTGTGCACATTTTTCAAGGGTTTCTGAATGTCTAGAGGTGTCTCTGACCAGGCTGCTTGATGTCCCCATAAAAATGACTGCAGAAGACATGCAGATCAACTCTACTGCCAAACTACAATTGCAGCTGCACTAACACTACAGTAATCTGCAGTTGAACTAACCATGCCCTTGACTTAGGTTTGTGCAATAAGTCTATCACATGAGACTCATCATGGCTTGAGGACCAGTTCTATGGCAGTAACTCCAGTATATTGCTCCTGTGCAAACAGTACTGGGCACCTTCTCTCCTGTTGCTGCTTTTAATTCACTAGGTGTCATCATGGAAGCCCCAGTCACGTATTTCCATGTGAAGTTACGTGGTTGTAGTCACACAGATGTGCAGCTTACTTTGGAATGAAGCCACATCCCCACTCCAGCCACTTCATGGTTTTCATAAACTAGAAAGCACTAAGGGATGCTGGTTCTCTTGCAGAAGATGAGAATTTTTCTTTAACTCTCCTGCACCTCTTTAGGACCAAGAAAATGTTTTGGCTAAAATTACCAGTTTGGCTGCAAATGGGAAGAGACTGTCAGGATCTTTTTCCTTAAATTCAGCCCTCATTTGAGGGTTGAAGTTCTCCTCCCTGGAACATGCCTCATGAAGGAGGCGTTAAGGATCATTATTTTGTTCTGTACACAAAACGATATTTGGAACTAGCAAGAGAAAATAGTGTGCAATGCCTTTGGGTGGGTTTCTGTTAAGCAGGGCCTGAGTCGGGAACAGAGAGAGTTTTCTATAGCAGCAGCCTAGGGTAGCAGCTGCCAGGCATAGTACAGAGATGCTAGAAAGCCACAGGCCAACAGACTGCTTGTGAGCAGGCTGCCTTCAGGGCAGACTGTGCATATATGCATCCTAACTAAAAGCACAGATGCAAGAATGTTGAATATGGGATTATTTTAAGGACCTTGACTCTAGGCTATGTCAAAATATCCACACAATGTTAGGGGATATAGCCAAGCTTTAGTTAACCAGGCATTTGAATTTCCATAGTTGCACTGAAACTTCAGCAGATAATAGCTGTTATTTTCAACATTGCTGCCCCCGAGATTTATACACAGTGGTTTGTAGCTGAAAAACTATGGCTGTTCTTTATTAGGCCCCAATTCAACACAGTAACAAACACGCCCTTCGAGCCATCTCTATTTGGCAAAACCAAGGAATATTCTTATTTCTAAGCGTGTGCCTAAGGGTTTTTATTTCAACTCTAAGTTCACTAGGATATAGTCATGCACTGAAAGTTATGTCTAAGCACTTTTAGAGCCAGCCAGGTGCTCAAGTGCTTTTGTAAATCAGGACTTCTGTGATTTAATTGCTCTAAGTGGATGATAACAAAAGGTAACAACGAGAATAAAATGTATAACTGTGTTTAAGATCATGCGATTAACTCCAGACTTGAGCCATTGCAAACCTTCAGACGGGTCAGATTCTATCCCCTTGTTCACACGGAGCAATGCCTGCCTCCATAAATAGCGTCATCAAAGTGAACGGGGCTGCCTCTCAAGTAACCTATTGAGTATGAACATATGTGCTGGAGCCTGGCCCACACTATAAAGTACAAAAGAGAGGTGAGGGAAGGAGAATTATATTTTAAACAGATACTTGCCACTGTTGAATGGACAAAGGAGATTTATTTGTTAACACTTAATTTAGGCCATGTCTAAGTGCCACATTTGTACGTGTATGAATAAGAATTAGCAACAACACTGTGAGGCAGAGGATAGGGCTGACTTCAGAAGGAGCAGCTTGTTAACTTATTACACCTGTTGTAGGTAAAGTGACTCAGGATAATCACAGTGAAACAACATGGGAATCACAGAAGTGAGAAGATGCACCACAGAGCAAAGAGACCAAGAATGCAACACATTAAGGAAACAGAGCAGCACTAGTAAAATTTTAAACCTGCTTAAGGAACAGGCTGTTGCTCTCAGGAGATCAGGAGCCAGTTCAGCAGGTAGTTTTGCACAGAATATCGAAAGGGCGACAAGTGTGGAGGAGGATGCTTTGGTAGCAGTTCAAGTACTTGGCTTTCCTTTTCTGTGCAACTAATACAATCCACAGACAAGATGTAAATGGACTGCGATAAAATTAGGTAAAAAGACAAGCAATGCTTGGTAAAAGCAGGTGAAGAGACGATCTTGATTGCGTTTGGCTCTCTGAACTGCCACAAAATAAGGAATGTTAACTCATAATTCCATGGTCTATGGTCTCTTCTTCTCTACCATGTAGGAGGACCGTAGGTGCTGATTCCCCAAAGGGAATAAAGCATCCAACTGCAAGAATGAGTTTCACAAGCCTTATTTGTGCTGTTAAAAGCACTGAAGGGCAAAGTAAGAGTAAAGCTCTAACTACACTTCTAGGAGGAACAGCTGTGTGTAATCCAGTGCCTCCATGCAAAGGGAAGTTTGTGGCAGTTTAAACTGTAAACCATGGCATTTCAGGTGTGTTTGGAGTCCCTGTGGTGGAACCTATGACTTCCATCAGCGGAGTGAGGCAGACAGCTGGAGATAGTAATTGCTTCGCCCACTGCAGCGAAATCAGCTGTAGAACATGGCTCAGCCCCAGACAGTCATTTTACAAGATCCATAACTCAGTGTTTGGAAACAGTGACTTTCCAAAGCCCCGTAACAGCCAGCACGCGGAATGGGAAAATGATGAAGTGGAAAACATTTGAAGTCACATTTGTTTCTTGGAATACAGACACTTATCTGCAATCCTGAATTTCATGCTATGCAAGACATCAGTATGCATACATTTAAACTAATGACTGGATATTTCTGTGGATCTAAGTTGCTGTCCTTTAATCCTTACTCTAGCAAATAAAACTTCCTTCATATGAGCAATGATTGTAGGCTCTGGCCAACAGTTTTAATGCCTTGGCCATTATAGTCACCTGGTTTAAATATGAGCACAGAAATTTGGAGTGAATTAAAGAAAATGGTAGCTAAGAAAACCTCCACACGAACAAAGAAGAATTGGAGAAGCGTATTGTGGACATCTGGAAGGTCCTGTCTCCTATTTGCAAGAAATATATAAACAATGTTATGAGGAGACACATCTGTAATAAAAACTAATGGTGAACAAACAGAATACTGCACTGAGCAGTTCAAGAGGAATCCTTTTATATTCTCTTTTTTCTTTGAGGCACATGCTTCAAAAGTGTTGTGATTGATTAAAACGATTCCATTATATATTTACATTGGTAATAAAATCATGGAAATGATGGAAGTCTTAGGAAAGTACACTTTTAGTAGTAGATGGAACAGAAATCATGGGACCCAGGCCTGTACACAGCTAAGCAAGTGGCAGAACACCCAGTTAATGCAGAGAAATATAAAGGAAATAATACAAAGCAATACAAAGACTTTTTTCTACAATTTCTAATTATTTAAATGAAAATATTAAAGTGTCAAAGCCAGATTTCAAATATTAGAGATAGACAGCTAAGCTTACTCATATAAGTAACTCCATTAATAGTACGAGTAAGGTATGCAGAGTTATTTCAGAAATTAGTAAACTACCCAGTATATTCACTATCCCACATACTCCAGGCCACACTTGAGAGATACAAGAGAACCTCTCCAGTTGAGGAGAGGACTCCAGAGCTGCTCCACATAGATCGATTTGAGAGAAATACTTAAGAAAGACGAGTCTGCAGGTATGGAAGTCTAGTTTGGTCTCCTACTAACTAGGAAGAAAAAGAGGTGAGACCTGGTCTCCCATAGACAGACCAAAAAGGGGCCGTTTATGAAGAGCTCTTAGAAATATTTTATTGTGTCTATCCGAAGATCTGGAAAAAGCCTTGTTTCCACCTAACCAACACATAAATTTCCCCCACCACCTCCTTATTATGACAGAGAGAGAATATTTTCAAAGTCTGATGCATCAGACAGGCTGATATCACATGGGTATTCAGTCATGTTAAATCTCATAGTACACGAAGCTATAAATAGTAATAAAGATGAAGTGTGTAGATACGATTAATGGTTAATTTACTCTAAATTACATTTACTACATCATTAAGCTAAACATTTGTCAATATGGCAGCTATTTATGAAATAATCTTTCACGCAAATTGCATACTTCAATTTGTGTTTCTAAGTGGCCAGTTACATAATACAGTGTGAAGAAGGCAACAGCAAATGCTATGTACTATATCATCAGAACAGAGGTTAGTCACAATTAAGTATTTAATCCACTTTATATGTACTTATTAGTTATTGCTATTCTTTTAAATGGTAAAAAACTAAATTTATATAGAAAAGCTTCCATTGCTTCCTCTGACAGCAAATTACTGTAGTATTTGCTCGTGCTCAGAAAGTCAAAGGATGTGCACTTTGCATTATCCATTTGTTTAAAGGGAGATTGATTGTAATCTAAATATAAAGGCAAGTTCAGCAGTTGCATTTCTAATAATTGACTCATACTTGAGTCTCTATGTGATAAACATGAACAGCTAATTATCGATAATATGGCAACAGTGTGTACAGAACAAACAGGAACAGAAAAAAAAAAATCCATGTCTCTACTCACAGATGCCAAGCAAAATACAAAAGGAGCAAATCTGTGTGTTTTAAAGCTAATTTGTGTGCTTAAATGTTATTCATAATAATTTTTGACATCCTGACATTACACAAAAAAATAACCTTGCTAAAACGCCCTTGCCACCATACCCTATTTTGCTCAGTATTTATACTTACTAAAAACATTTGTTCTCAATCCTGGAATATACCCTCTCAAAGCTGGGGATTTATGGGTGATAGAAACGACCCCCTTTATATATGTGCATGCCTTTGTGTGCATGTGCATGTGCACACACATATATATTTTAAAGTATGCATTATATAAATATATACATACACAACACATTAAGAATGTATATGTGCATGTATATAAATACATATTCTCTTTGGAGTGAATTTTTCTTTACCTTCTACATAAGCTGTATCTCATCCTTTCCATTTTTTCTCATCCAGACGGGTGCAGGTTGGTGGCAGCTAAAAGCCAAGGTGCACGAACTTCTCCTGCTCAGCCCACTTCTCCAGCCCAGGCAGACACTGTGCCAGACGTGGTACCTCTCCTTTCCAAAACATCAGAGCTCACTCCAGTTCTTCCAGACAGTGGGGAAAAACCTCACAAGCAAACTGAAAAAGGTCTCTGAGACCTTCCCTGGATGAAGAAGTACTGTGCACTCCCAAAAATCCGTGCAGTATTTTCCAAATATCTTGTTATTTTCACCCAGATTTAGCGGAAAAGACCACTATTCCCTATTTCCAAAGAAACCCTTAGTACACCCAACCTTTCAGGATTCTTTATTATTTCAAACATTGAACCACTCTGCACCACTCTTGCATTCTCTATGGAGGTTGAGAGACTTACATACACGAAGGTCAATATTCATGGTACAAGAAGTGCTCATCTTTGTTTTCTGTGAGCACATTTTTTCCGACCTCAGTTTAGAATAGGACTAGATGATAACTGGTAAGCCTACAACCCTGCCAAGAACTGCATCTGCACAGGAAGCTCCTCCATCTTTGAGGCACTATAAAGCATGGAAGGAGCCCACAGGACACGCTCACCCATCTCAGCGGTTCCTAGTTTAGTAAAATAACCCAGTGTCATCCCCAAGGAACTTTAGTAGTTGTAGGATTTATATTGGAATAAAGCAGATTAAACATTTGCAAACTTTGAGTGTTCCCAAACCTTTATTCGGCTTTCCTGGAGGGAAACTTTCCACCTAACAGAGGCAAACACCAAATCCCTACAGCCTCTTCTATGTTTTCTCCTATGCTTTTGCCACATACCTTTCTCACCTGAGTGACAACATCTTGGCCCTGATTTGCCATGGAGATCATTAACCTCAGTGTCATCACAAGGAGCTCGACATTCCTAAAGGCGCTGTCCTAAGGGGAACCTCTCCCTTTCAACAGTTTCCTTCCACCCCAGGTTATCCATACGGGATACTGGCTAGATCTCACTTTCAAAAGCCAGCCATTTATCTGCATGCCAAATCCCCAATACAGCAGAGTCTGATCTTCTCAGTTGTTTTCTAAATGGCAGCCTAGAGGTAGGTTAAAATATAATAATACTAGTAATAGTAAGGAGGAGGCAGGGGAGGTTGCGCCCGGCCCCTGGGCTTGGTGCAGTTACAGCTCGCGACAGCACTGCCGTGGAGGACAGCAAGGTGAGCTCTCCTCCTCTGCAGTGCACTAGCAAAGAGGGTCGGGCTGGATTAGACCTCGAGGACCCAAACTCAGTTTTAGGGTGGTCGTGGTGCCTCCGTAGCTGCATTTCAGCCGCCCGCGGCACCCGGCAGCTGCAGCAGCCGGGAACAGACCTCGCACAGAATTTACTGTCGGCGGCCTCTCGCCCGCGCGGCTCCCCGTGTGCCCTCTGTCCGCGCTCGCACTCGGGCCATTAAGCAAAGAGCCGCAAGGGAGGGCAGAGCCGTCCCGCAAGGCGACCCGCTCCTCCGAGGAGAGAGCGAGCCCTGTCCTGCTCGGTGCCAGTCGGGCTGAAAACCGCCCTGAACACCAGCTCGTTCTAAAAGTCCACCTAAGTGCGCAGGGAAGCTGCTGCCAGCGCAGAGGCAAAGCGGGACAGGAGGGGTCCGCGCTGCTCCTGCCCGGCGCCGCCGCCCGCCTCCCCCGCGTCACTCGCCACGGGGCCACGCGCGCGAGCCGCCTCCCCGCGATTTGCTCCAGCTGGAGAGGGACGCGCTGTCCTGCGCGGAGCTTTTCTCTGGGAGGTCCCCCCTCCGGCCACTCGGGCAGGCAGAGCCTCCCACACACTGAGCCCCAAACTGGCCCGCCGCGGGGCTTCACTCCCAGCACGGGCATTTGAGGTGGCGTTTCGTGATTATCGCTCCCGTCTTGGGGAATTGAAGCAGGGGAGAAGTGACCGCTAATCTCAGACGCTCATAGGTTTATGGAAAGAAGGAAAAAAAAAAAAAAAAGCGGAGCTCCTGATAGAAAAGCGCTCTGCTGCGCTCGTTGCTTTGGGGTTCATCGTTGCGACCCCCTGACTGCGCTACCCGGTTATTGCAGCTCCTGTTCATCTTGAGCAAGTACTGGCACTTATCTGAGAGGAGTAAAACCGAGAAATACGGACTGGGGCGCATAGGGCAAATGCGATACCTGGAATATAGGCGATGGGTGTATTCCTCCTCTAATTCCTACCCCCTTTTTTTCTTAAGGCGAAGCCGAATCATTTTCTTCCCAAGGGAATCAGAACTCACGCAGGCGCTCCGCCCGAAGTGCGGGCTCTCACGCAGGTGCAGTAACACCTGGCTACTTGCCTAAGGGCAACCTGGGTGCTGACCTACGCGCGCCCTGCCCGCTCTCCCCTCACCAACTACCCACGACCACGCAGTGAGGAGGCCCCTGCGACCGCGACGCCCCTGCCATCAAGGAGGGGCCGCCGCCGCACTAGCAGGTCTTACGACACTCATCAAGTGTCACTGCTGTCACTACCGATATGCCCAGGGGAAAAACTAATAGTCTCAGCAACAAACATTTACAGACAATCTGACCAAACTCTTCCTGCCTCACTAGGCCTGTGTTTTTGGTTCCAGCAGCATAGCCAGAACCCAATTTAACAATCTAGAAATACAAGGGAGTGCATGAAGATGTACAGTATCATACAGTATCTGTACGCTCACTCTGATTTGTTGTTTTAATTCTTTTTTTTTTTTTTTTTTAGTTTAATTGACCCTTCTGGTCACCAACTTTCTTTGTGGTTCACTGTAAGGATCGCTCTCCAAAAACAAAAAAGAAATCTCGGAGCTTTGATAGAGACTCTGGATGAAATTAAGAACTTCAAACCCCAGATTTTTGAAAAGAAAAACAGATGTCCTGTTTGTTGAATATAAATAACTCCGTACGTGGAAACCCTTTTTTTTCTTTTCTTTTTTTTTTTTTTTACGCTGCATTAAATTTTATTTAATGCTGGGTGCATTTAAACTGAAAAAAAATGGGGGGGAATGGAGGCAGTGAAGTATGTGGGTGACAAACCTCTAAATCTTCCCTCTAGCCCCCCCGCTCTGGCGAAAGAGAAGGAAAGCGGCAGACGGGAAGCCCTTCATCTAGATGAAAGTGCTCAATGTGTTTCCGAGCAGACCTGGCGAGCCCGCCCTGGTCAGCGCGGCGGCGAGCGGCCCCGCAGCCCTGCGCAGGGCGGAGAGCAGGGAGAGCGGGGCCAGGAAAGAGAGCCGTGAGGGATGGTGAGGGACGAGCGATGAGGACTGATGAGGGACGCGCTCAGCGCCGCTTCCAGGCAGGTGGCGGCCCCCCCGAGGGGACTCCGCGACCTCCCGCATCCCATGCGCTCCCCATAACCAAAGGTGGGGGCGGCTGCACTTACGTGAGGACATAGTTGACGCTGACGATGCAGTGGGGCCGCGAGGAGCGGCTGTTGTGCACGATGGTGGCGTAGCTCTGCACCCACACCCAGCCGCCGTGCTTGGCCAGGAAGCGGTAGTACTTGGTGGTCACTTGCCCCTTCACCAGCACTGCGGGCACAGAGCGGGGCAGAGCCTCAGCTGGGAAGGGGGGCAGCCCTCGAGAACTCCCTAACACCGCCCCCTCCCTGTACCCTCCCCCCCCCCGGTGGGCAAGGGACCCAGTGCGACACTTCCGAACAGTCATTAAAAAAAAGGCTATTCGGGGGGATTAGTGGAATATGGTGAATACACCGGAGCGGGATTGCATCTCCCCCTGCCCTACCCCGACATATCGTCATCGAGGTTTAATTCTGCAAATCTGGCTTTGGGTTTTATTTCTCCTCGTTACTTTCTCCCTAAGGAATCTTACCGGAAATTAATATTTTTTATTATTATTATTATTCATCTATCCGTGTATTAATGTCATCGTGATATCAAAGTAGAATAAAAAGCAGCTCTCCCAATCGAGCTCGTTATTGTGGTCAAAATTAGCTACACGGATAAGATTTGAGAGAGGTGGTGGAAGCGGAAAAAAAGTTTTTGAATTTCCCTGGCATGGACTTTTTTGGAGTAAGAAAAAGTGAAAACATTTTTTTTTTCCTGAAATGAATTGAATGCCAGAGGTTTGTGCAAGAGAGCTCTTGTTCCTCAACTAGGAGCTGAGGAGGGAAAAAAGCGGGGGGGAAATCTTATTCCGGTACCTAGCCTCCTTCCTCCAGCTCGGTGCGCGGTCTCTAGCGCGGCTCGTTTCATTAAAGCCTGCTGGAGGTTTTTGCCTTTCCTCCCCCAACCCGTTTGCACCTGAACGCAAACCCTAACAAACCCGAAGCGCCCCTGGGGAGGGGGACAGCTCCTTACGCAGGTGATGGGCGCAACGCAGGTGGAAGGTGTCGCAGCCGTGCACGTGGTGGTAAAGGGTCTTCTCTATCAGGTCCTGGGGCTCGTAGCCCGTGAGCTCGGCCACCCTGAGAGACACAAGCAGCAGACAGCGGTGAGGGAGAGGAGCCCAACAGAGGCCTGGGAGAGGAGGAGGGAAGGGCCAGGTGGGTTTGAACACAACCCCAGCTCTACCTGGAATCTAAGAATATGAGCTTCATATCCAGGCTGGCCCGGAACATGAACATATTGCTGTGGAGCTTGATTTCCGTGACGGCGCTGGGCGGCAGCGAGTGGCCCACGGCGACTAAGCCGACGTTTTGGTAGCAGCCGTCGAAGGGGGACATGTCCAGGCTGTACTGGCGGATCTTCAGGTACCCGCTGCAGTGGATGACCTGCCGGGGGTCACACGACAGCTCAGAGTCCCCCTGGCCCGGGGGAGGCTCTGCTGCAAACGGAAGGGTAGTGGGACAGGCAACCTAGATGTGTGTGCCCCGGGGGTTGCGAGGCCCTCGCAAGCAGCCACTCCCCTTGGGATGTCTCTCTCTTTTTTTTTTTTTTTTTTTTTTTTTTTAATATGTATGTATATATATATGCGAGTTAAACACTGCTGTAAGGACTCATTAAAATCGTGGCGGTTTTTGTTTGTTTGTTTTCCCCACCGACTTAAGCGGTTTCTGGACCACCTTTCTCGCTGCGCTTCCATTATCCCACTAGAGAGGAAGGGCGCAGAGGAGCCCAGCCGGTTACAGCTGCGCAGGGAGCAGTGCGTGCGTGAGGGAAAGTTTCCATGTGCGCGCGTGTCACATGTTATACAGGCAGGGCAGATTCATGCGCGGAATCTCTGTATCTCTGGACTCAGAGCGAGGTGGCTCACCTAAATGCACCCTTGCACACGGGTGCTGTGGGTTAAGTATGGCGCCTATATGACTTAGCACCTCTCCGCTATGCACCTCTTCCCCGCGTTAGCCCAGCGGGTGTTTTCCCTGCTGTGGAGCAGCATCTCCGAGGGATATGGGGATATAGGGTTGTGGGAATATAGGGATATATAAGCACAGCTCGCCGTCATTGTGCAGCTGGGGAGAGCACCTTGCAGCTTCGCCGGGCACCTCGTGGAGCAAGAACAAAGCAAAAATAATCGCAAGCGAACCGCGGAGAGCGCGGGGAACGCACCTTGTAGCCGCCGCACGTGAGGCCCGCGTTCCTCTTGGCCAGCACGCACTTCATGCGCAGGAAGAAGGAGCGCTCGATCTCGTACTCTGCGGGGCAGAGGGGGCGCTGAGCCGGGCGCGCTACTCCCCGCGGCCGCGCAGCCCGCGCGGGGAGGCGGCCCGGGGCAGCGGGGGCTGCGCTCCTCCTTACCCTGCACGAAGTGCGAGTGGTAGGGCTGGTGCGCCGTGAGCACCGCCGTCATCTCGTCGTGGTCGGCGGGGTGGATGTACTCGTAAATGCTGTTGCCGGTCAGCTCTACCTGCAACACCGAAAGGAGGAGGAAGAGGAGGAGCAGGGGGGTCACTCCGGAACCTGCCCCGTGTGCCCTGTCACCCCCGACGTACCTGCGACAAGCCCAGGTGCACCGAGGCCGTCTCCGAGATGTACATGATCTTGCCGTCCGGAGCCACGACGAATATGAAGCCGTCCAAGGTCTGCAGGAAAAGCGTGGAGAGGACAGGGAAAAGTTTCTTCGTGTGTATCCACCAGCTACCTGCCTTTTTTCTGGGCTTTATTTTAACGGCAGTGCAGACTGCGGTTAATCAAAAAGTTGGCAGAAAAATGGGCAAGAAAACCCTCCAAAACTCTTAGGGTTTCCTGACTCCTCAGAGAGACGAAGCTCCAAAGGTCCCGGGGATGCCAAATGTCTGGGAAAGCGCCTAAGGGCAGTATCTCCAGAGCTCCTGCACCCTCTGCGATGAATTATGTCTGTACTAGAAACCCCGAGCACTCCTGCCCCGTTCCACATGCCAGCAAGGCTTTTAACTCCCGAATATTTGCTAAGGAGACTTTACATGAGCAAAGGCGATCTAAAACTCTCCGCAGTGTAAATAAATAGTCTGGTCCCTTCCAGACCTTTATCAGGCACGGTTCGGGAGATGCTAATGGCGCGAGGGAAAAATAGGCCCCAATCTATTAAAGGCGGGTATTAAAGGCCACACTAGCCCGCCAGAAATACATGATCCTAACATCCTTTAATTTTTCAGACAGCGGTGAGTTCTCTCGTCTCCTGATTTTTTTTTTTTTTTGAGTTTATGCTCATTTGCGTGGCGGTTCAACACCTTCCTCCAACCTGCCCCACGGAGCATCTCACCCTCTGTCCTGTCCTGAGGAGTAGCACCTTGCTGGGGCGTGTCACCCCGGTTAGGAGTTTGGGGAAAAGCAGCTCCCTAGAGGCACCAGGAGCACTGGGATGAACCACTCACTCCACAGCCAGCGGTGACGGAAAGGATGAAGAGGGACCAAACCATGGTCTTGATAAAACCCCCCTTATTCTGCCACGATGCTTCGTACTTGTGGAGTGCATGTGTGTCTCCCTCTTTTTTTTTTTTCTGACTAAACACGTGACCAGTTAAAAATTAGTCCAGGTGGCAATTAAAAGCGCAGAAGAGGGAACGAATTCCTTAATCATTAATACCGAATAGCTGCCGTTTCCAGACCAGTACCTGCAAAAGATGCGATCCCAATTCCCGGCCAACGTTATCCAACGGGCTGGTTCGACTGGAATGGCCCCAGGCTTCTCCAAGTCCTGTTCAGTTAAGACATGTAAAAAACAGCGTGAGGAGACAAGAAACTGAATCGCCCTGGCTTGCTGGGGAAGAGCTTCCTTCTCAAATTTCCACGCGTGTTCCCTTTAAATATGGATGTATATACATACACATAGGAGCTTTGCTTCCGGTTTGTCCCGCAAGAGCGTCGGGCAGGGAGGGAGCTGCTGCCTCCAAGCAGCCCGCGCGGCCTCCAGAAAACGGAGTCTCCCCGGACTTCCCTAATGTTTCAGAGGCCGCTTATTTCCTCGCACGCGGAGTTGGGGAGGAATAAAAGCCAGATGGAAATTGCTCTGACGGGATAGAGCTATTTGTGGGCGATGCCTTTTAACAGTGTTGTCGCTGAGACAGTTCAAGCAGGGCGGTTAGAACCTCTTTATGCTCGCGCCGTTAACGAGGCGTAACCCGCCACGCACGGACATCAGGATTAAGTAAAAGAGCGGGGGCGGGCGGAAAATAAAAACCCCGGAGCACAGAGCAGAGTCGGCGACGTCGCCTCTTCAGCGGGAGCCCGGTGGAGGCAGGATCCCGTTTCCTGGGAATTTCGGGGCGAACGGGCGAGGTGGCGAGGGCAGAGCAGAGTCTTCCCGTTAATTTCTCCCTGCCAACTAACGGTTCCCTAAGGCTTTTGATCCCCTTTCCCCTTGCCTTTCCCTCCCGCCCCTCATCGTAGCGGGTGCGGAGGGTGCGCGGAGTCCACGGCAGCTCCGACCCCTTCCCCTGGGGATCCGAAAATCCGGGCAAATCTCCCACAGCTCACGGGGAAAGGGGGAAAAGCAGCCCCGTACACTCGGCTTTGGCTTAAGCATCACGGGGGGCTTCTCCGCGGGGAGCTAGGGCGGCCAAGGGCCGATATTTTGGCGCGCCCTACGCGGAGGGACCGCGGAGCGACAGATCTGAGCGTCGAGGGCTGCTCATTGGGGTTGCTGATTAATCTAAGTTTACGGGTCTAATTATTCTTCTTCCAAAATGGGAAATAACCCGAGCCCCGCGGGTTAATGAATAGCTCGCCGACATTACAGGTTAACTTCTTGCAGGAGCGCGGGCTTTCACGGAGCACTGAGCTCTCCTTCATGCTGCAGGTGGAAACGCCGTGCTGCTCGGCCCTGGCTGTTAATGTTTTTCCCTTGCCTACCTGAGCCGGCTTTTCGGAATCCTCTCGCATGAGACAATTCCTTGGGTGTTTTTTTTTTTTTTTCCCCACATATGTTGTCCTGCTTTCAAGTCAGAGACTATTTTTATTCGTTGCCAAGCCCAGCCTTTCCAAATTCTACGGATTCTCCCGATGCCCTTCTTTGCATTTTTTTAACTGATATGATGAGAGTTCTCAATTAATATTTCCTTTTATTATTTTCCCCCGTTCTTTCGCTTTAACATCCAATTTCCTTTTACCGAGGGGGCCAAACCGTGATTTCTTGCACTTGACCTACCGCAGAAAAATCCACAAATCCTTTGATTGTCTATTTAAAACAAAACAGGGAAATCAGCTCTCCCTTTTGCTTCAGGATTACGCTGGAAACAAGATCTAAAGATTCCCTTGCAATTTGGAGAGCCAACAGAATAATAGGTTTGGAATAGGAGCAAGCAGCTTTGTGAGAGGAAGGATAACTAAATCGTTTTTAGGCAAAGGATTTTCCTAGATAAAGTGGCTGGAGACAAAAGTGAAACAGCCTCTATTTTGGAAGATTTCCAAGAAATGCCACGTTAACCTTCGCAGATAAAATTTGCTTTCCTCGCTGAGTCCCCTCCCCCAGCAAAGTCTGGTTTATCATATTTACATAAGTAGCCTTAGCAGGGATATATGTATTAGGGATCTAAGGAGCTGGGGAGCTCACGTTTCAGTCGGAAATAGAGGCGAAGTTTTCCTGTTGCTTAAGACTCGGCGCGTTGCGGAACCATTTCCATTTAAATACCCCTGGCCCCCGGATTACCTCAATGGACTGGCTGCGTGGGCTTTGTAATTTCCCGAAAATGAGATTTCGATTTATAAAACAAGAAACCAATTAGTAACCAAATGAGGCGAAGTAGATCCACTAAAATTGACCTAATCCCACAGGCATCATTTAGGCCAGTTCTTGGCGAATGAGTGATGAGCCACCGTGCAGCGTAAGCTCAGGGCATCATCCAGCTGTGTTATTGCGAGCAGCAGAAATAAATGGCTCGAGTTTTTCTTTCGGGGTGAATCTTACACTCTTGACAAAAGAAAGATTATAGGCTCCTATGTAACAATCTCCTCTACTCGATAATATTATTTCCTAAGAAGATAAACAATTTGGGCAATAAGAAAGTGTCCATCGTCAGGAGAAAAAAAAAAAAAAAAAAAAAGATAAAAGGGGCAGTGGGTGGGGGTGGTTCTGGTTCGGTTGCCAGCAGAAATCTTGGCTGCTAGAAGCGCGCTGAGCGGCACCCATCCTGCTCCTGCTGACTCAGCTCTTCTCCCAAAAACTCCCCAATGGAAAAACGCCGTTGCTTCCCGGAGTTTGGAAGGGCTAAAGCCCGCAGCAAGCGGCTCGCTGGCCACGGCGGGCTCTCTGCGCCTGGTTTTCGGCCGCGCTGCCCGCAAGCACCGGGCAAGCCGGTTCCTCCTGCAGCCCTCAGCCGGGCCCGGGCTCCGGGCCGCTCTGGCACTGCCCTCCCCGGGGCTCTGGTGCGAGCCCGGGCCCAGCAGCCAGCGGAGGCAGCGGCGGGACGACCCATCCCGGCTCCTGCCCCGAGGAGGGCAGGAAGGGGTGCCCGGATCGCGGCTAAATTTGCTCTTGACCAAGGAAGAGGAGGGCGCAGGAAAAAGGGGCTCCGGCAGCTCCTTGGCCCCTCCGGAGGCCCCGCGGCCCCGTTGCGGGAGTGGGCCGCGGGACGCAGCCCCTCACCGTGGCCTCGCGGGGGCCGGGCCGGAGCCGGCGGGGAGGCTGCGCCCCGGCTGAGCTCCCGCAGCGGGACGAGGCAGCGGGGGGCTAAACCGAAGCGATTAATCGTTTAATTAACCAGCCGCCAGCCGCGCTCCGCCTCCCGCCGGCGCCCGGCAGCGCCGATCCCGCCGCTGAGGTACCGGGCAGCCGTTAACGGTCACTTCCCTAACGGCGGCTTCACCAACGGCGCTTTCACTAGCAGTAACTTAACTAAAGGTGACTTCACTAACGGCAGCTTAGACTCTCGGCCAAAGGAGGCTTCCGAGGAGAAGCGGCTCGCGGCGGAGGGCACCGAAAAAAACGCAAAAAAAAAAAAAAAGCGACGCCGGCAGAAACGCTGCTCACTCCAAAGGGCCGCGGGTGCCGTTCGCGAGGTTTGGCAGAGATTTATCATCTCCGTAAATCACACGTAGTCATCTGAAGCACAGATAAGTCAGCATCCCGCTCTCCTTATAAAGTAGGAATTAGGGAGGGAGGGAGTCCCCTTGGCTAAACAGACATCCCCGTCGAGAAAACGGCGGCAGAAATAGCGCCGAGGGTGACTCTAGCTAGAAGGAAATGCCAACATTTGGGCACAAACGAGGTACAGAAATGGCCCTCGAAATGCAAACAAACGGGACCATACCCGAACTATAAATATATAAATAAAATAATTAAAAGTGGAAAAAAAGAAAAAATGAGAAACTTAAAAAAATAAACTACTTATTCTTTTCTATACAAAGATGCAAATATCAAATTTCTCCCTATTCCGAAGAAGGGAAACGTGTCCACAGCTACTTACTCGCGGAAATGCGCAATTCCTATGCGAGCTGGAAAAGAGACTCGGGCATTAAAACGGTCGTATATTACTAAGGGAGAGGATGTTTCTAAAGAAAATAGGATTTTCTTCACGTTTGTATGCTTTCTGACATATAAATCTACGCCTTTTTTCCCCCCAACTCTCCTGCTAAGAGTTTAGTTCTGCACTTTACATTTTAAGTCCACATCAAAACCGGAATTAAACACGGGGAAGCGGCGTGGAGAGTGAACTGCAGCTTAAATGAGAAAAACTTCTGTAAGAAAATAAACACTGAAACCCAATGCTCAATCATTTCTCTCAGCAGCAAGAAAAACAGCATTAAATCACCTATCCACGTGGGAAACTGATTTTTTTTTCCTGCTAGCCTCTTACCCCTTTAAAATAAAACAAGATTAAGGGTTTTAATACTGCAATGCTAACCACCGCGATTCGATGAAAGTTGATATAAACAGAGCCCTTGCTTTTGTTCGAAAAAAAGAAATGCTTCTCTGGTCGGAAACTCTGTCTGGAATAGGGCAGAAATCGCGAACGATCCTTTACCCTGGCAATCCAAGAAGGAAAAGAGCACCCTTAAGCATCCCCAACTAAAATCCTGTATTGCTTCTCCAGTTGTGTTTGTTTGTTGATCTTTGATTTTTGGCTTCCTCCACGTCGATACTGGCACGCAGGGAGTCACCCTGCTGCTTACAACGACCGGGGCTTCCTCGGAAGGAAAATCGTCTCAGTCGTTCGCGGGCCCAATGCCTTTTGCTCGGGCTGCAGTGTTAGCCGTCTAACGGTAAATTGCGTTTTTAGGGTTAGATTATATTTTTTATTCTCTATCGCATGTCTGAATTTGTTAGGAAGTTCTGGCTAAAATAATAATAATAATAGTAGTAATAATAATTTTAAGTATAGTCCTCCGCCATTTAGCAGCTCTGCAGTTTTACCCAAAGCTGACTGAGCACCCAAAGTGACAAATGTCTCGTGAGGTCCCTTCTCCTGAGCGAGGAGACAGTTTTCGCTCTGCGGGGTATGCAAGCTGCTTACGGCACTGCTTCCAGGTAATGTATGGATATATGTACGTGTATATGCTGATAGATGTAGAAGCCTTTTCACTTTTGACCTGTTTGTCTGTTGGAGATGCAGTAAAGTGAACAGAAAGAGGAAACCGAGCTTTTCAAAAGCTCGTGAGAATTACATGGCTATTTTGAGGGAAGATACTCCGCACTCAAAATCTCCTGTGACCTTCTGCCATAAGACTGGTAACACGGACACCTACCTACGTTCCCATAAAAATAAGTAAGTAAAACATAACAAGAGCCCACAGACAGACGCCCACGCTCCCCACGCGGGGCGGATCGGATCGGGGCAATCCGCTCCTGGCCGGGGCCAAGGGAGCTTCGCCCGCGCGCGGCCCCGGGGCTCCAGAGCTTCCTTGGGGGCAACCCGCCGGCTCTATCCCCCAGGGGAAAACCACCAAACTGGCCCGTGGGCAAATCCGTCCCCGCGCCAAGTCCTCCCCGTTTTTGCCGAAAGATCTCTGCGCGGGGCGCGCAGTTTGTCTCTACCCAAAATCCCTCTGAGACTGGCTGCGGCTCTTGGGCCTCGGGCTCTCCGGGGGACAGAGACCGGCTCCTTCCCCTGCGACCCCCACACGGCGCCAACTCGACCCCTTTCTATTTATTTGTTTATTTTGAATGGTCCTGGGGACGGAATGTAAAGCAATAGGAACGCGCACTGATAGAGTTCTAATTATTATTATTGTCATCATTATTATTTAAGATTTCTGATGTTGCANAAACGCGCACTGATGGAGTTCTAATTATTATTATTGTCATCGTTATTATTATTTAAGATTTCTGATGTTGCAGATATCACTTTTTTTTTTCTTTTTCTTTTTCTTTTCTTTTTTTTTTGTAGGGGTGGTCCTCGGCAATTTGGAGGTACGAGATATTTTTAAGAAAACCGGCACGAGTTGCACTAGATTGAAAGTTACTACCAAAGGTTTCAGATACATTAGTCGTTCATATATATATACACATATATACACACACACACAGAGAAATATATATATACATATACACAGATATATATAGCATGCAGCGCTGGGAACTGCCCCGACCCAAATGACTATGACCCCGACCCGTTTACCTTCCAAAAGCAGAATTAATGCTAACACTTCTCTATAAAATAGAGAATAGATAAAATAAAATAAAATAAAATAAAACAAAATAAAACAAAATAAAATAAAAAAAAAAAAAAAAGAAAAATTCTTTGTGAAACACGATAGACGGATGGATAGACAAACAGACTGACAGATTCGGGATACTGCTGGAGAAAACATAGGAGCCCATGCACTAGATCAGCTCCGGAGGTCCCTTCCAGCATCAGACATTTTGCGATTATCGTATTTCTTAGCAATACACGCACTTAAATGTATTCCTAAGAAATACAGGCACTTAAACGTATTCCTTAGGAATACAGGCACTTAAACGAAAGAAGCAGTGAGTGTTACTCCTAGGACCGAAGAAACCCCTCAGTCCTTTTTCTTTCGTGCAGTTGGCTTGTCCTATATAAACACCCACGAACTATGTATTTTTTCCCTTTCAAATTGTGTTTTCCCTGTTCCTCGAAAAAGCAACAGGCTGAGGACAGGGGCGAACTTTCCTCCCACCTCCTTAGCTCCGCGCACCGCTTGTTTTTCTTGGCGGCCGATCCCGAAGCCCCGGGACGGTCTCACTTTAAATCCTCAGCCCTCGTAAACCCGAGGCAGCCCCGAAATAGACGGGGACGCTTAAGCCCCATCTCAGGCAGGCGGGACGGCCGCCCCCCGCCCCGGGCAGGCAGCGTTGCCACCGTCGGCTGTAAGAGGAGTCTAAAACTCCCGTTAAAAGTTTCCCGAGTCGATTAACGCCTCTAAGGTTTATTTGGGGCGGTGTGAGGCTGCGCGCGGTACCTGCTCAGCGCACCTCTAGCTCCGTGCTTGAACTGAGGCTTTAGGACTTTGCATAGGCTTATGTAAATATTTACCCATATATTAACTCCCCCCCTCCCCATAGTATAGCTGCAAATATGGGTGAATCGCCCCCTCTTTTGCCGTGCACGTGTTTCGCGGGGGACGCAGCTCTCAGATTGGGAAAAAAAAAAAAAAAAGAAAAAAGAAAACTGGTATTTGCTTTAGTGGAACGCGCTCAGTGCCTCCAAGTGTTGACCAAAGCACTGCAAGTCCCCAGCCAAACCCGCCGTATGCGCTGAACTGAAAGCGTTTTCGGGGACGGGATGACAGCGCGGAGCAACGCGCCCGAGCGCGCCGGCGAGCGCCCGCAGCGGCACCGAAACGCGCGCAGGAGCCGCCATTGCCACCTACCTTCGGGGAAAACCACCCGCATTTTGAGGTAGCTGGTGGTGAGTCTGATTATGGATGCCTTGTCCAGCTGCGAGGTGATGGCCGAGGGCAAGGGCAGCAATTTAGCCAGTTCGTAAAATTCACTGTTTTCTTTCTCCCGCCTAGTCCGGGCAGCATTTTTGGACTTCTCTTTCATCGTGTTTTTTTCCCCCTTCTTTCCTACAGTTTAAGCTCCACAGATTCATCCAAAGGTGGGAGAGAAACTTTCAGCCGCACTTCATCTCCCCGCAGGATCAAGCGGCGATTTCGAGAGCAGCCATTACTCGTTCGTTAAAAAAAATATAGCAGTAATAATAATAAAAATCGAAGCAACTTTCGAAGAGCAGAGAGACGTTCGCGGGGGCAGTTTTCGGGCAGGGGGCAGCGGGAGGAGTCAGCCGGGCGGGAGCGGCGCGTCTCCAACGCAGCTCGGAGGCTCCCGGCGGCTGCGGGCAGACGGCGGTGGCCGAGGCCCGAGGCCCCGCG
>VWPW01008458.1:254413-512720 GCA_013389825.1 Crypturellus undulatus
GAGGCGCCTGCGAGGGGCGGCGGCGCCGCGGGCTCCCCGGCGGCCGAGCGCTGTGTTCGGCTGAGCCCTTGGTGTCCCCGTCCCCCCCGCCGCGTCCCGCGGGCCTCGCGGTGGCTGGGCTCGCGGAAGGAGTCCCCTGCCCGCCCCCAACGGCCGCCCTCCTGCTCCCAACGGCCGCTCCCAACGGCCACTCCCAACGGCCGCGGCAGTCGCAGCGCCCCCCTCTCCCCCGCGCGCGCCGGTGCGCGGGAGGCCGCGCCTCGCCCCTCCCCTCCGCCGGCGGGGACACGGGGACACGCGGACTTGTCGCCCTCTGCTTACCCAAATCCGTCCCAATTAGCGTGTCTCCCCGCCGCCCGCCACCTGCAGCGCGGCCCTGGGGCGGCTAATGAGGTGGCGAGAGGAGCCTGCACGGAACGGGCCACCGGCGCTCGCGCCTCCGGCAACCTGGGATTTTGTTTTTAATTATTATTATTTTATTTTTGTTACCGTTATTTTTGGTGTTAATTGGATGTCTGAAAAGGGAGCAACTGTGACGCACCCAGCGGGTCTTGCGGTGGGGTATGTGGTGGGATGGGACCCCACGTTCCTCTTGAGGAGGAAGGGGAGCAAAATACATATGGAGTAAATACCATAATTGTGCCTATGGTGACATCTGACTGATGGTAATGGTGAATTTAGGGAGTGTGGGAGATGGCAGGAGGGCTGTGGCACGGGGAGGGCTCTCATAGTACATGAGTTGTCCGAGGCCTCGGGGCTCTTCTGTGAGGTGCCACCACGGCCGACTCTGCTCCCGGAGGGTTTCCTGGTCCTGGGAACGTGCAGTACCGCAGGGAAAGGGGAAATACAGACGTTGCTCGCAGGCAGTAAGGCTTTTGAGCCTTTCCTAAGGCAGATGTATGACCCCTCAACCTTTGTACTTTTCCTAATTCCATTTTTTTTTTTGTGGGCTCTCATTCTGTACAGAGAGCTCTTCTGTCTGTCGTTGCGCTTGTCCTCTCTCCTAAACGTGAGCAGGCCCGACCTGTGGGAGGAGCTACAGAAAAAGAGCTTTTCCTCATTTCTGCTTGTTACTTTGGATTTTACCCTTCCTGCCTCCAACTGACAGGGAAGAGACCATCCTTACAGGGACTGCGTCTTGGTATAGGCCAATTACAGGGAAGCCAAACGTAACCGCTTCACTGCAGGGAGAACCAGCTTCCCTGGAAGTATAGTCTCCGGCACAGCAGAGCAATCGACTTCCGTCCATGTATACTACTGGAGCTGGAGCCACGTCAGGCTTCCCTCAACTTCTTCCTATCGCTGAAATCTCCTTTCCCGAGGCCTGGCTTTCATTAACAAAGGAGTTATTTCATTAGCCGGGGGAAAATCTGTCAGCAGAAGCCTGTTTAAATTTCAGCACCCCAAAGAATAATGTGCAAAATAGTGGGATCGGTTCCACAGTCTGTCCTTACGATCAACCTGACAATTGAGAGGCCACGGTTAGACTTGTATCACTGCTTTTTTAAGTGGAGAAAAGCAGCTTAGCTTGTGTTGAGGCCACTTCTTGCTCCAGAGAAGCACATCCCATTTCAGCTCCAGCCAACAGCAAGAGGAACCTCTGCCATAATAAAACTCCATCTTCTGCCCCCGCGGTCAGCTCATAGACATGATCAGACCAAAAGCTTTTTCCGCAGCGGTGAATAAGGGTCTCATTGCAGCTCCAGGATGAACAGAGTTCATGACTGCTCTCCTCAGGAACGATGCAGAGGAGAGTTAGCATCTAAGGAAAACACTGCAGGATCGACTGTTTTGGAAGTAGGTGCAGCCAAACACTGTCAAACTTGAACTCCCTTTTAACCCTATTTCAGACCATGTTAAATCAGTTGATGAGAGGTGGGCCTGTACTTCTGTTGTTGTTGTTCATTTAGGTTTTGCCTCACTGTTGAAATATGCCCAGAATGTAAGTACTATAGGAAACACTGCTACAAGTCCACTACTTGCACTGGAAAGAAGGGAGGGAGCTCTGGGGTCACTCACTTTGTGTAGCTCCACTCAGGTTTAAGTAGTAGATGAGTCACCATTACTTTGGTCTGGCAACAGCTTGCTGATATTGACACCACTTTTTTAGAACCTGCCAAAACCTTAGGATATTCTACAGCCTGGTTTCAATTCTGCTTTTGCATGAAATGTTCCCAGTGTATAACTCAACCCAACCACTTATCAGAACAGTCCTGCTGGCAAGGAAGGACCAGGTGCTTTGGGGGTCAGGGCACTTATAGGCTTTAGGTACCCTGACTGACCTCACCTGGAGCCTGTCCCCACTCCCTGCTCTTAGGCCTAGGAGCCCTATTTTGGCCTGATTGTGGGCTCTCCTAGTCCCTATCTGAACTTCGCTGTAGGTGTGCTTGTTTCCATTGTGGCTATGTCTAGGTTTGTGCATGACCTACGCTGATTTCATGGCTTGATCTTCACCACGTTGGACGTGTCTGCTAACCAGGACTCATGACTGACCCTGCCTGCATTCCCAGCTCTGCTCTACTTCCTCAGGTAATGTAGAACTGGCTCTCTATCCATAAGCCAATCCTTACTTCTCCCTGAAGCTGGATTTCTCCCACTCCTTGTGGACCTCCAGTAATCTCCTTCTTTCAGTAAAAAGGACACTGTTTCTAGGCTGCTGTTTTATGCTCTTTTGCATTTTGAAAGACAGAACTCTTTCCAGTACCGGTTCTGCTCAGGGAATCTTCTTTGGGAATGCCCAGACCTCTGCATGAGTACCAGAGATATCTACCTACAATTCTGGGATGTTGGAGAAGACAGAGGTGGAAAGGGAAGGTTTTGCATGCACAGAACTTCCTCTGATTTTCTGTCAGGAGCAAAACTTAGGAGCTGGAGAGATATAAATGGTAATTATCTAAAATGGGAAGCTTGATATCAGTACTCACTTCTGCTGTGGAGTGACTATGTAGCTCCCGGTGACCGCACACTGTGAGGAGAGACTAAGGTGTCTAAGATGGTAGGTTTACCCCAACTCTGCCTGAGCTCACCTGCCAGAGGGCAGAAGAGGAGCAGGTCAGAAGGGGTCGGGTTCCCTGCACCCAAGGCTTGCTTGCCACGCTGCCCCTGGAGGTACGACGGCTTTGTAGGAAACTCTGACTATGTTGGAGAACTAAAGGACTCCCTGCGAAGACCAGAATCTGTCTACCAGGACCACGTTACAAACGTCAGGGCCATACAATAAAAGCCTTTGGAGGCAAGGGCTGTGTTTATCTTCATACAGTGCTGGTTACAATAGGGTCCCCTCCCTGTTTAGGGCTTCCAGATGCAAAGCTAGTCAAAGTCTATAATAAACAATAATATTAATTATAAGTATTAATGCCCAAAGCTGCAAATCACTGTCATAGTTTTCTAATATTGCTGGTTACTTTCCAGTATTGTCCTCCAGGCTTGCCACAATACATTATGTACAAAAGAACTGAAACCCAACAATCAGTGTGTCAAAAGTTTGAAAGCATTTTTTTCTTTTTTTCTTTTTTTTTTTTCTTTTTCCCCGAACTCCGTCTATTGAAACCGACATGACAACAAATAAAGTGATTTTTTTTTTTTTTTTTTTTTACTCTAATTAACCCAGTGCCTGGCATGCACACACCATTCTGTATACCAGGATATTAGTAATTAAACTGATAATGAGGCCGATGTTGCACAAAATAACTGGTATGAGAATGTTACGAATTGAGTATAATGGCAAAAGAATCTAGCAAAAATGTAAACAGCAGCCATCAGGTATGACACTTATTTTCGCTCCCGGGAAGACAACTGAGAAAAGACTTCAGCTATAATTTGTTTTCTCTGCTTTACTGAGTCTATAAAAACAGTCTACAACAATTTCATTCTGCTGACCACAATACTGTAGCTTTAAATTTGAGTGGAAATATAGCTTTAAATTTAGATTTTAATTTCATGTCTGATTGCAGACACAGTAGCAACTTTACCCTAAAATAACATTTCTTCTATAGCTAGCTCCTTTTGTGCTGCTGAAAGAAATAATAATGAGAAAGTATTCCAGCAGGAGGAGCTGGTTTAGAGGCAAATGGATTCCATGGCAACTCCTGACTCTACATGACACCTAATAACTTGCATTTATGTTGGAAATTGTCTGTGTTATCTTGTACCCCAGATCTGGTGTTTCTATAGGGTTTTCCCCTCATTTTAAAGCACAAAGCCTCTTATTTATTTATTTATTTATTTATTTATATTTTTCTATACATCCAAGAATAAGAATTGGCATGAGGTGAGATGATAGTTTGCCTGTCTGTGCATAAGCAAACTGTTTTCATCAGAGTACTTTTTTTTTTTTTTTAATATTTCAAAGATTAAATATTTGCTGAGAAATATATTGCAAATGTATCGAACTACCAGGGGAAGAGTTGAATAGGATCAGAACCCTGGAACAGTGTGTGTGTTTTTTTTTTTTTTTTTTTTTGGTCACATGATATGCATTTTCCACAGTTTGAAACACTGATAGCAAGAGAGAAGGTCCTGCCAGATCTTCATTATCTTAATTCTTACAGTACTGAATGTGCCAGGGGAATTGGGTCATGGGTGATTCTAGTGTAACCTAGTCCTACTGGAATCCTGTCCGCAGTCGTCCAGTTAGTTGATTTGTTTTCTGAAACTTGTAGATTTCCTTCTGTGCCATGATCCAGTCTTTGGCCTGACCATCATTATAATTCAAGTGTGGAATATTTGAGCTCATTATTTTGTACCTAAATTAAAAGGATTCTGTCTTGATCTTAAATTGTCCCATGAGAAACAGTCTATGACTGTTTCAGTAGTACTGCTTGATCAACAGAGTATTAACTGAAGTTAAGCCTGCAAGTGAAAATTTCTGTAGACAGTAATATGCAATTTCCATGGCCTGGCTCATTTCTCAGTCAGCTCTTGCTTAACGAGCGGCCTGAGGGCCTTGACTTGTGGAGAGTGTGTTCTAGGATTGATAAAAATATATGTCTTCTGGTCGAGTGACAATTGATGCAGGTTCATCCTTCCTCGGGATGTGTGAAAAAGCAAATAATTGTGACTGAAAAGTCCTGGTTGGGTGATTATCTAAGTAGAGGATAAGTGCAATCAAAGATAGTGTTCCAAGCATGCAAGTGAAGAGTGGGAAAAGGAGAAAGGCAGAAAACTTTAGGCTAGGCTAGTCTAATCTTATCGCTGAGGTATTACTGGTATCGAAACATGTATTCTCACATGCTGCAGATGACTAACACTGCTCAGCTTGTCACTCAAGGAGGGAATTGCTTTTTCTACTTCTGCTCATACAAAGATAGTCCTTGTTTACTCCCTGTCATTCAAAATATGAAATAATCTTGAACAAATACACTAGATTGATGGGTAGCAAATACACAAGGGTGGCCTGGTTTAGCCCCTCTCTTCCTGTAGCTCACAATTAGATCCTGGCACAGAGCTCCTTCGATGGATGGAGAGCCTGAACTGTCACAAACATATATTTATGGCTAGCACTTGAATTACTCTCCTGCAGGATGGGGGCAAAATCACAGCTTTCCATTGTGATTAAAACTCTGGAAACCATGAAGAATGCGAGTACATCACTGATCTCTGCCTCCTTCAAAAGGAGGTTTTAACACCTTCACCTTGTTTCAGAAGGGCCTCTTAGCTTGCTAGCATAATTTAAAGTTTGTCTCTCCAACATCCCTATCCCATCTTGTACAGAAGCTTTTGTTCAGGTGCTGTGCGGGGATGAAGTTTGACTTATTTTTTTCTTCTGTGGGTCAGGCACATGCCCGCTGGAAGGTAGAAAAAAGTCCTACTGGTCAGAGAAGAATAGCTGTGTAGGGAACAAGAGAAGTGAGATTGAAAGGCCAGGTGGAGAAGAGGGCAAAGGCTTGGAGAGCTCTCTCATATTCTGCTTTCTTTAATCACTTTCTAGATGTGGTAACAAAAGAGAAAATATGAATAAAAAGGAATAGAAAATGAAAAGCAATGGAAACATTAGAAAATACATAAAGACCAAAGAAAATTCTTAGTAGCAGCAGTACTAAGAAAATATTTCTTTAGCTATTTTTTTGAGACATATGTTTGTTTGTATCTAGAAGAGAAAGAAGACTCAAAGACTCACTACAGAAAGAAAGAGGAGGGTATAGGTAAAAATGGAGGAAGTAACGCTAAACAGAATAGGAAACTGAAATGAAGATGAGTAAATGAGTCGAAGCTTGCAATTGAACACTGAATATAGCTGTGAGAAAGGAAAAAGAATTAGAAAAAATACAGTCTTTAGACAGACAATTATCTGATTTTTTTTTTTTTTATTCCTATTCTTATTACAGAATGTTATTGTTTCCTATAGTCTATTTTTGTGGTTTGGAGAGAAGTTACAGTGGAGTAATGTTGCATAGATGGTCTGATCTGGAAAAGGATTCTTAAATAAAAAGATAGGTGGCAGATAAATGAATCATATTAATCATATTAATGAATGTGGGAAAGTGGTAAACTTTGTTTGTTTTACCTTCCCTGATGAAAATTAAAGAAGAAGACCTAAATGAAGAAATGGAAGAGTGAACACTCATTTTCAAGTAAACTGCCTAAACCAAAAACATCAGCCTATTATAGTTCTGTCGCATGCCATTCTTGCAAATACAGGGAGGGATAAGGAACATTTTTTAATGGGAATTGCTTTTGCTCTGTATCAAGTTGATGTGATACAGTATGAGGTCTACAAGCACAGGCAGGTCAAATGGAAAGAGGGACTTGCTTATAAAATGGAGATGAGCATGTGCTTATTTAGGGATATGTAGTTAGCTGATTAAATACAAATAATCAGGGTGGAATCAAGAGAGAGGGAATTTCAGCACCTCACATCTGGTGAACATGGAAAATGAAGCATCTCAATATGAGACCGCTAACTGCCCAGGAAAAGGGAAGTGTAGTAAAAAGATGGAACGCAGAAGAACAGCCTTCATTTGGCATCTTGCCCAAGGCTGCCGGAGAGGTGGGAACCTTCCTCGGAGAAGATAGGCTTGCCGTCTTTCAGAAAGAGATACAGGACTTGCTCTCTTTCTTTTAAAAATTAGCAATAGTCCCCTATTCCCTCTGCTCCCATGCTTCCCCTCTTCTAATTGTGTTTTTCTCTACTGTGCCCTAATGGCCAGGTAAATGGTAGCGGCATGCTTCTACAGTCGAAGCTGTGTCATCATACAGAAATAATCTAGTGTAATGAAAGAAGATGAGAGTGTTTAATGCAAACAAGCAGGACTGTTGCCTCACAGCAGCCATGTCTGCATGTCTTAAAGTCCTTTCTCTCTATGGAGAGAGGATTCTCACTCTGTTTTTCTCATTAGAGAGATTTTTTTTTTCATCTAATTTCATCTAATTAGCAATTTTTCATGGTCATGAGTTCTGTTTCTATAAAGTCAATGGTTCCTAAGAATTAAATCACTTTAGGACATTGCCTACCCATCCAATTCAAGAAAATACAGTTTATCCCTGAATGAAAAATGTTATAAAATCTGCAGCTGTTAATGTTTGAGTCCTAGGTCTGAGGAAAGGATTAGATGATACTAATACTATTGTCTATTCACCAAATCCTTTGAAAGTAATAGCAGAAACTAATTATGATCTGCTAATATATATTGGGAATGCATTTCATCCTCCAATCTCAGATGTAAAGGATAATGTATCAAAAGAATATTTTTAGATTATTTTTCAGTCACTTAACGTCAGCATTTCCCTCATAATTTTGTTCGCAGATGTGCATTCCCTTAGCAGCACCCATGTTCCCCAACAGAGTTTAATTAATTCAGTTAATGTGGATGTTCCCCAGAACTTTCATACAAATAGGTGGGTACTATATGCATTTTAAATGAAGAAAACGAGTGTTTGTCATTCTTGTCAGGGTCTTTTTGGTGGGACTTATCATTTTCCTTTTCATTTGGATTTTTATAAAGCAGCAGTTGTCTGGACCCTGTATTTCTAACAGGTTACTTCTTTAAGGTTTTGATCCTTTAAAGTCAGTGTTTCCCAAAGATTCTGGTCTCTGGGAGAATTTTTGTCAAACTTCAGACTAGTTATCATTGTGTCTCTAAGTTTGGAAGGGAAATTTAGGCTGCTTTTCCCAAGGCCATGCATGAGAGTGTATATCCGTGCACCCTTGGTAGCCAGTGCAGAAAGCAGAAGCACAATCTGGGAACCCACATACTCATGCTGTGCTGAAGGATACATAAGACAGAGCAATGGATATGAACTTTAACTTCCTCTGGTGGAGTCTGGGTGCCTCTGTCCACTTTAAGAAGTGGAGCACAATATTTGAAAGCAACTATTTGCTTCAACACCTCCTACAACCCTGACCAGATTCAATCTTTCTCAAAACTCTCCTAAAAGCTAGAGTCAGTGGCAACCTGTTATTGTGTATTTTCTTTTCACGGCAAACAGTATTCTTCTTTTTCATACAAGAAAACTTTTATTCTCTTAAAAAATTTCAAAACCCACTTTCATGAGCAAAAAATGTACTTTTCAGAGCGTGTGATAGCTTTGTCATGCGGAGATCAAGATAACCACTATGTTGCCATTGTGAGTTGAAAATGCTGGGATCAGAAGGTCCAGACCATGATGTTCTATGGAAAGCTTTCAATATTTTTCATTTAGAAATTTAAAAAGTACACTCTCTTGGAACTATTCTAGTTATTTCAGATTTTTCTTTTAACCTCCGAGTAATTAAAGAACAAGTATACTCTTAATGTGCAATGGTTATGTTTACTTGAACGATTCACATAAATCAGGTCACTAAACAGTATACCTTCAAGTAAAGTCCATACAGTCAACCTGCTTGGCCTAAGCAGAACTTCCGTGTGCTCAGAGAATACGCCTGGTTTCAGAGCTTAGAGTCACATTGGTGGAAGTATTTTGGTTTTGGCAACAAAAGAAAAAAGCTGTCATTGCACATTCTGTGACAGTTTTCCAGGGAGGTCTGGATTGTATTTGTGTGCCAGTGATGTTTCATGAAGACCTATTTTTCCATCTCTCAAAAGATAAACAGCCAAAACAAACCCACGAAAGCCACCCACCACTTTCCCCACAACAACAAACTAAACCATAATCTCCTGACTTTTATCTTGCAGCCGCATGGTCATGCTCCCTTTGGATTGCATAACCTAGAGGCAACTTCTTCTACTCTTACATGCACCTAAGGGATTTGAATGTCATTTTCTGTTTCATTGCTTTATGAATGGACATACTTAATTCTAAGAGATGGTAACAGTTCTTGGCTCTGTGAGGCTGGATTAGGGAAATTCATTGATATATTATGACTCAATCCCCCTTTTTATTACAACTACTTTCATTCATCACTTAGTTGTGCTGTGATTTAGCAGTGTCTTACCCAAATATCGGTGTTGAAAAAGACACAAATTCATATATTCATTTACAGCGCCATGAGCTTAAAGTTTAGATTGATTAAATCTAGGTTTGTTTAGAACAGGTAAAATCAAAGATTTTTATCCAGACACCTGGATGGTTTTACTCTGAGCTGCCTTCTCCTGAAGGACAATCCTTGGCATGAGCAAGTCTCTCTGGTAGTCATTGCATGGTGCAACCCACCGTAAAATTGTATTCTGGAAATAGGACGTCTAAACCAGTTCTTTCAGGGCTATTGCAGTGGGTCTTCTTTTCTTCTGTTTCCTACTCAAAAAGTCAAAATTTGGGGACCAGAAAAGTTTTTATAGAGTCAGTTCCTAACAATTTTCGTAAGTCCTTGACTTACCAGATGAAAATGTGGTAAATGGAAGATGAATCTAGCTGCAAAGGTCTGGAAAAGCCCACATGTTGAGCACGTTTATTCCTGTTTTCTTGAAGTTTTAAGTTCATGGCCAGAATAGTGATAAGCCTCAACAAGATTAAAAAAATGATTGCAGCTTCTTTGGTATATCATGTGCTGGGAAGCTAAAACCTGAGGGTCATCAGCAGCTTAAGGGCAACAGTCATCTACTCTTCTAGTCCAGACACAGGCTATTGGCAGGGAGTACAACCGGGAGGGAAAAAAAAAAAAAAAGATTTTATGAAAGATGTATTTGTAGCTGACCATGTCTGTGTATAGTTTATCAACAGAAGGGAAAAGCTGTTAGTGAAAGTTTCAGCAACTTCTCCCAGGTGTGTTTCTTCAAAGTTACTGGGTAACTTGCAGAATGACACTGACTGTAACTGGGTGAAAGCAAAGTTTTCTAAAGGTATTTACAAATTTCTAAACCTCTTGCTAAGGAGCCTTGTGCAGTTGAGGGAAATGTTTGCCTTCTGACAAATGAAGATTATAGAGGAGTGATTTTGTTGCGGTAACATAATACATTTTACTAGCATTTGCAAAGATGAGACAGAAGGAGATTCAAATCCTGACTGGTCCCGAGTAACTTGCTCCAGCTGACCTTTGAGCATGGTGGTGGGGCTAGGTGATCTCCAGAGTTCCTCTCCAATCACAACCATTTTACACCCTGGAAAACTGAGTTCATGTATAACATGAGAGACCGTTTTGGGGAGGGACACAGTAAAGCTGTACAAAGAAACAGCAAGACCCAGTTGTAGCATCTGTTTGCAATAGGCTAAATTATATTTTTTTGCTTTGTTCAAGAGGTACTAAAATCTTGGGAGCTTTTCTCACGGAGTTCACTTTGTTTGGGGACCTGAGAATACCTGTATGTGGCTCCTTTGTTGCTAGAGAGAAGACAGGAAAAGATTTAATTTTATCATGACTGAAGTGAAATTCAGGCACTGGAGCAAGAGTAAAAGGATCAGATTAAAACAATTCAGGTTGAGTGTTTTGGATAAAGGGAAAAAATAACACTTGGATGAGTCAATTCCTAGACAGTCATGTAGTTTCTTGGTTGAGAATTTAACTCCATTTTATGTTGTATTTTAAAATAGGGCCAAATAGCAAAGAGCTTTAGGATCAAATCTTGCTTTGGCATGGATGAATGAAAGTAACTTTTTATGTAGATGGTAGAACCCTCCTATTGTTTTCCAAATCTTCCTTTAATGATTATACTCATTTGAGAAAATAACATAATTACAAAGCTGTCACAGCTTACAAAGATGACAGTTTTTAAGAACCTGATTGTACTGTGATATTACAATGAATAATTAGTCCCTAATAGGTTGGATTTGCTGTCAGATACATGATAGGAACTCCCCATATGTTATTGGCATCCAAAACAATTTCTTCCTGTTAACAAGAAGAAAGTAGCTCTTCTAAGGTATATAAGTTTTATCTTCCACGTTAACACTTTTATGGTTGTTTATGTTCTGATTTGTTTCCATGCAAAAAATGCGATTTATCACAATTGGAGATTTAGAGTGTGGTTAGAAAAAAAATATTTTTCTGGAGACTTTTCTAATTTCCACGCCAGCATAATCTTGTATCTATTTGTAAAAGTATCGTGTTATTGAGAGTGTGGTTTTCAAAAATGCCTAATTCACCTCTGCAGTCCCTACAAATCCTTAACAGGAATCTTACTGGGAATTCAGCACAAATTTACTTTCACTCTATTGCATTTTTTTTTTCCTAGCACATGAATAATACTTGCTAACTAATGTCATTTAATTTCTTTTCCCTCATGTTCTCATATCTCTTTTCTGTTCTAAACTTAAGATTAGCTCCCCCCACGCTCTCAACATTTTTCATGCAATCTCTGTGTTTTCCTCCTGCCCGTGTTGCCTTTGTCATTGTGCAAAGGGATCTCACTCATTCTGCTATGTAAGGATCTCATGGAATTGAGGTACAAGGTTTGCATCTCTTCTAACTGATATTTATTCTGAGCCTTGATAGGGCAAAACTAAGCTGAAAAAAAAATCCAAAAACTAAACAAAACAGTAGAGAAGACTAATGCATAGTGAAGCTTTTACATCCTTTATTTCTGAAGGTAAATTTATAGTGAATTAATTAACATTATATAATTAGGTGAGTGGAAATCTTCATTCTTGAAATAAATAAAATGGGATTAGACAGAGTAAGATGCAGGAAGGACTCAGAGTTTTAAACTGGCAGAGCAGAGAAGACGACTATGATTTTCTAGGAATAGAAAAGCGGAAGGAGAAGGACTTACTGACTGTGAGAGCGCTGGATCTGAATCACACTGATGCAGTATGGAGCTCATTAGGAGGTTCGAGAACAAGATTCTTCCTGTAAACATATTTAATTGCAGTATGGTGTAATCACTGTGGAGAATCCTTTCTCCATAGAGCTTGCTTCTTCTCTCTAGATTGAATCATCTATACGAATTATTTACACAGAGATTTACTTGGTACAAACAGTGCAATTTCTTTCCAGAGTAGTTCCTTTGGTACAAAGTTCCCTTCATAGACTTCATGCAAGTGGCTTAAGCTCTCACTGCTCCAGTATGTGACACTAATAACAAACTCATTTTGTTCATTCCCAGCTTTTGCAAATCACTTTGCAAAACTGTGAGTCAAAATTTCTGCTAATGTAGATCTTGGCATAGCCTGCAGAAATATGGTGTGCTCTAAAACACAAACCTCATTTAGCAAGAAGTGTTTTAATAAAAATATGTAGGAATCAAACATTGACCATAGAAGAGGCGGCGTATAAAATCCATGTGATCCTTCTCAGCAACCACCCTACTCTCCCTTTTGTAGGTTGTATGTCTGGAAGCTGTATGACATCCTGTGGCATCCAAGCCTTTTCCAGATTTCTTCTCGTGAATCAAGAGCATTTTCTCTTCGAAAATAGCTTACACGGGAAAACTTTTCAGTTGTGCTGGAAAAGCAAGTTTTATCAAAACATATGGAGTATTTTTTACCTTAAAAATTATGTGGGCTTGCTTAGTTACCTATGCTTGAGTATCCAGATATCACACCACAATATCAGGACACCTGCACAGCTTGGCAGAAGTGACACAGAAGCCATGGAGGGCTTGCTGTCTTCTGGAGTGGCAACAGGAAAATTCCTGGTTATCTTAAATCTTAAATTAGACACCTACAGTTAAGCCAGTGAATTGCTTTTGTGTACAGAAATAACAGGGGCTGTTTGCTTGCCTCAGGGCAAGCATCCATGGAGATGCCACAGGTTGAGACATCCAGAAGGACTGACAGGTAGGACAGCATCATGTTTTGTGATGTTTCATGTTACATGAGCTCTCGGCACGTGGCTCATGTACCCAGAAGATGCCCTGCAGGAAGGGACCAGAGGTGCTCAGCAACTTAGTGGACCATCCTAGATCCAGCTTAATGTCAAACTCTAAATCTGTGTAGTGGGGACACTAGTACCTACTGTTTCTTTCTATGGGTCTGTGCCTGCTGGTCTGTACTACTTGCTAGTGTACAATTATCATAGGTATTATATAGGATTTAAAGCAGATTATGTCATTTTGGATGCAGCAGATGGAAGCCAGATGGGATAGTCCAGTGGTTTTAATTGGCTTTAGGTCACGTGTGCAACATCAATTCTGTATCTCCTCTGACAAGAGCTTAAATATTGCAAGTGACTGTAGATATCTGTATGAAGACACTTTTTGTGTCTAATTTAGGTGTTTTATGTGAGAAATGAAACCCACTGACATTTTCATTTTCTATTTCACAAGTGTTAAGAAGCAAGAACTTTAACAACCCTTTGCAACTTGTATAAGTGTGAATATCTAGAATATTTGTATGTAGTTTCTTTGGACCCATCCCTCCTCTCCAACTCCCACTTGCTCACCCATTCAATCAGAATCGGATACAAAAATTGGAATCAGGTCTTTTGTTTATGGTGCAGATGGACACAGTCATACCCACATATATCGTGTATTTTCTGCCCGTTGCATATTTCAAATGGATTTCATATTTTAAACTTGACACAAAAATATAGAGAGATGTCTCCTCTAGAATTGATTTTATGTAATAGAGGAATGCCAGTTCTGTATACATGGACCAGTCTTTTTTAAACTGAGGCTGTTGCTTCAGATAAGGCTTTTTATGTACTCCATCCAGTGAGTTAACCTAGAAATAGCGAAGAACAGATTGCCTTCTTCCATCAGTGCAATAAAGTTGTAATACTTCAAATATTTTCAGAATAAGAGAACCACTGGGTGTGTGGCGGGGTTCTTTTCCTCTTACACCTGTGTGCAATTAGCCATTTTGTCTAGTTTTGGCAGTATGTAAACCTAAAGAACATCTAATCTTGCTTTATAAGCAGTATTCTTTGGTATGATCTATATGTGCCTAAACAAGTTTCTCATTTTCTATCCCAAATCAATGGGGTTTAGAAAATTCCATTTGTCCTGTGTATCTTTCTCTCCACTTTCTAACACGTGTGCAATTAGAACAGCCACAGATGTGCCCTTGGTGTCCAGTGCCCTTTACCAGCCATTTATTAGTAATAACTATGTGTTTTCATGTACCTGTTCTCCTAACTGGCAGAGCAGGAAGGCTGTTAGTGCAGACCTTTCGGGAATTCTCACAGTTTTCTCTCCCCTTTATTATTAAATAAAAGTTGCTATAAACTAACTTTACACAACTCTACTATTTCATGTGAGTTAAAACACATCTGCATGGATAGATGGGTTCTCATTACATATAGGGCCTGGCTTTCTGCTTACAGAATTATTATATCACACTGATTTTTTTTCTTTTTTTTTCCTTCCCTCCTCTCAACAACAGCTCAAACTTTTATTCTGGATGTGAGAACAAATGCAAGGTTGTATTTGTGGAGGAACTAAAGGGGAGTCTATCAGAAATGGAGTAGAGAAAGGAGGAGATGAGAAAATGATTATTTAAGAAACTGCTGCAGTAAATAATCCTCCTTATTTTATTATTATTTTAAAGCCTCCAGAGAGAAATGATTCCTGTTGGATATGACTGCCAAGGATGACTACCAAGAGTTCCTGAAGGAAAGAGATGGTCTCTAAAAGAAAACTACTTTAATAACAATATAGGAGCAACTTTGAGTCAACAGCTTAAATACATGAATTCATTTGGGTGAAATGAAGGCCTCAGAAAATGCACTTTGTAACCCGTGAGAAAGACTGGAGTGGTGAAGATGCTCTCAAAGATGCCACTGTGACACATGGCCACTTCAGCACTTGGCTAGAAGAAATATCCGAAGTTAGATTCTAAATATTAGTTTGGCTTGTAACAATAAACAAATAAAAACAATTCCTCCCACCCCTAACAACACAAAGGATGTACATATCCAAAGCTCCTCCAGCTCCTGCTGACTACTGATATGATGCCATTAGGGTAGAACAGGATAAAATGGGGAAGGCAGGTAAACTTAAGGAAAAATACCTAAGAAATGAGTGCTTTGTGTTGCTCTTTCAAATGTTTGGAAAAGGATGATAATGCAGCAGATGATAGATAGAGGCTAACTGCAGCTGCTTCTAGAAGGTAAAACAAACAAATAATAGAAAAAAAAAACCCACAAAAATGGAAATAAAAAACCAAACTGGAATGAGACTTAATCTTAAAAATTCTCTGTATAGGTGAACAACCTGCTCATCTATCCATAATGGTGATAAGTCACAAAAGTATTGCTAATTTCTTTTTGTCTCTCATTTGATTTTCTTGCTTTTGTAAGAGTGGATTTATTGATTGTTCCTTCTAAACAGCTGTTTTAAATGCATCAGAATTTATCAGTTTTTTCAGATAAATGCTGATTCTAAACAATTTGCATGAATCTATTCTACATTGCTTCAGACTTTGCCTTCACAAGTCCAATACTTCTGCAACAAAATTGCGAGTTTTATATAATTATGTAATGATGTCAAATGTTTTATTTAAAAATACTGAAGTATATCTAAGATATTAACTAACATAATAGGAAATTATATTTTTAAAACAAATTAAAAGTAGTACAAATGACATTACAGAAAAGTTTTTAATTGATTAATACAGAATACTGAAGCTCCTGCTACTACTCTGCATTGACACAATTTGTGACATGCATTTACAAAGCAGCAAGAGCTGAGATCATCATGTTGATATGTTGTGTGACCATGGCATAACTCAATTTTCTAATTAATTAAAATTGTTGAGGGACAATATAGTACCTCAAGAATTTTCCCAAAAAAAGGACTTAATTTCTGTGGAAAATTTACTTAAAGATTAGAGAAAAAAATCCTTCTAAAAACTGGGTGCAGGATGAAAAGAAATGTGTGTATAAACACAATAACTTTTTCTATTAATATTATTGCCTCATTGCAATAAAATCAACCTGTAATAATGAAACATAATTTTTTTTAATATTATCAGGTGAGACAGTGTTCTGGGAAGATATCCGATTACTGACTCTGTTATTTTTAGAAATTTATCTTGCAATTAGGGTTTGCAATATATTATTTTTAACTGCTGTACTCTGAGGTTGTCCGGCATCATTGGGGTCATTTTTTGGGAAAATTCCCCATGACAGTTCCTTGCTCTACTGTTTGGTGCTGTGAAACACAGTGGAGAAGATAGAGGAATGATCCGATCTCTTACTGAGGTGATGTTTACTATTTAAATGCAAAGCTGACAATTTCAGACATTAATATTCAGTTTCAGATCTCCTCTAGCTGAATGAAGCTGCACGGTGGTGTTTTGTAGCACTTGTCACCTTCAAGTACTAGCATCTTGAATGGCTGAGATGGGACAGGCCACCAGGATATGTGGATCTAGGTAAGCAGTGTAATCGTGTCTCCCATCGGATTCATGTCTTGCAGGGAGGAGTTTCTTTACGGTAGTAACTTTAATCACTAAGTTTCGCATCTCTTGGACGCTGCCTTTCAGCTGGCAGAACTGCTGCTTGCTCGTCTTGCTGCCTGCTGTAAACCCTGTTCTTTGGAGCCTAACTCTCTCTTGGAGAATTCAGTTAGCATTTAGTTTCGTGGTGAATCCTAGAACTGGCCACTCAATGGATACGCCTCAGCAGCTGCGTAAGTCTTAACTCTCCAAATTTAGGAAATGAAGGAAAAATATACTAATATATAAAGAGTAAGCTTTAATCTACGTACATTGCACAGTTTCTTATGTGGGGAATGTTTTGGACTATCTATTTGGAGTATCTTTACAGCCATACTTACTGCATATATCACAGAATGGCTGAGGTTGGAAGGGACCTCTCGAGATCATCTGGTCCAACCCCCCTGCTCCAGCAGGGACACCCAGAGCACGTGGCACAGGGTGGCATCCAGGCGGGTTTGGAAGATCTCCAGAGAAGGAGACTCCACAGCCTCTCTGGGCAGCCTGTGCCAGGGCTCTGTCACCCTCACAGGAAAGAAGTTCTTCCTCAGAGGGAGATGGAACTTCCTGTGTTTTAATTTACACCCATTACCCCTTGACCTGTCACTGGCCACCACCGAGAAGAGTTTGGCCCCATCCTCCCTACATTCTCCCCTTACTTACTTATACATATTGATCAGATTCCCTCTCAATCTTCTCCTCTCCAGGCTAAACAGGCCCAGCTTGCTTAGTCTTTCCTCATATGACAAATGCTTCAGTCCCTTAATCATCTTGGTTGTTGTATGCTAGACTCTTTCTGGAATCTTCACATCCCTCTTGTCCTGGGGAGCGCAGAACTGCACACACTAATCCAGGTGCGGCCTCACCAGAGCTGAGCAGAGGGGCAGGATCCCCTCCCTCCACCTGCTGGCAACGCTCCTCCTGATGCAGCCAGGATCCCATTGGCCTTCTTGGCCACGAGGGCACATTGCTACCTCATGGTCAACCTGTTGTCAACCAGGACTCCCAAATCCCTCTCTGCAGAGCTGCTTTCCAGCAGGTCAACCCCTAGTCTGTCCTGGTGCCTGGGGTTATTCCTCCCCAGGTGCAGGACCCTGCCCTTGTCCTTGTTGAACCTCATGAGGTTCCTTGCTGCCCAACTCCCCATCCTGTCCAGGTCTCTCTGGATGGCAGCACAGCCCTCAGGAATGTCGGTCACTCTTCCCAGCTTGGCATCATCTGCAAACTTGCTGAGGGTGCACTCTGCAAGTTGAAGAGCACCGGGCCCAGTACTGACCCTTGTGGGACACCACTGGCCACAGGCCTCCCACCAGCCCCATTTGTCATGACCCTCTGAGTTCTTCCATCCAGCCAGTTCTCAATCCACCTCACTGTCCACTCGACAAACCCACATATAATTGATATATATAACATATGTATACATATACAATAATACACACACAGACACATATAATCACAGAACAGTTGAAGTTGGAAGGGACCTTTAGAGATCATCTAGTCCAACCCACCCTGCTCAAGCAGGCACACCTAGAGCACACAGCACAGGGTCACATCCACTGCTGGCAGGTGCTCATCAGTGCTTGGAATATATATAATATAAACATATATGGTTACTATAAATAGTCTTTTTTAAATTATCACCTTCAAAATGTAGTATGCTTAAGACAAAAATTTTATTACTATTCATATGATACATTTTACATTGAAAAATCTAATGCAAACATTTGAATGGATATATTTTTATTAAACATGGAATAAAACACTTTCATCAATATTTTATGCAGTTCTTAGACCAAATTTTCCATTTTCTCTATAAATTAAAGAAGTTGGGTACTTTTAAGCTACATTGATACATAGACTACAGACCAATTTTCAGAATGAAATTTATATAGCCCTAAATTGGCACAAGGTAAAGGATAGTTTAGTTTCCTATTTTGTTTTGTCAAAATTCAGTTGAGAACTATATTTGGAGTAATCAATATGAATTCTGGAGATTTTACAAAGATGAAATAATAAAAGACAAAACTTTATAAAGGAGTAAGGCCACTGCGGCTAACTCTGTGTTACCAGAGTCAATACAGTAGTCACTTTTAATTTCCCGGGTGTCTTGAGGTTAGAAGTTGGTTCCACTAAGGCAAACACATTTTTTTTTTTCCAGATGTCCAGAACAACCGACTATCCCAGCTTCAGGACCAGTTCTTTTAAATGGACCGTTCAGATCACCTTACTTCACAGACAGGTGACTCTCTGCATCTGACACATCTGTTGTGACTTGTGCTGAAGTACTAGCTGGGATAATATTTAAATAAATGTCATATTGTTGGTCCATGCCGAGATAACTGTCACTCATGATATACAATGTGTAGATACACCTAAAACATTAAAAAAAAAAAAAACACAGAAGTATTAGTTTGGAAATTAAGTCCTAGCTACTAGGAAAGAAAAATCATTAAGAAAACTTCATTTCAAAATTTAACTTACTTTCCAGAAGTTTCTGGAGTATAAAAAGCAAGAGAAACAGTATTTCGGTTTCTGACATATCCAATTCTTTTCAGGGCAATGAGTTCTTTTTTGTCAATTTCTCCCAGTATCAGAAACCAGCCTTCATCTTTAGCCTTGGGGAATCGAGGAGCTGCCGCTTTACTGTCTTGCTTTCCCTGTTAGGAAAAAGAAGCGATTCACTTCAACTAGAAATCACATTCCCACCATAGCATTTTGCCTTGAATGAAGAAAGACAGAAAAAAAATACACTGTCACAAATTTTTGCATAATACTAGAATTTAATCAAATTGAATTGAATTGAAGAGTTAAAAAAATGAAGTCCACAGAACAGAAGACAGAATGTAACATTCCACTTACTTTCTAAGCTAATAAAAACTGAATGGAAATATTTTCTTTTTTCTTTTTTTTTTACTAATTTCATCTACTGTATTCCAAATGCTATAAGGGTTAATGGTAAATCTCTTGTGTATCTCTTTAAACAACCTTGTTCAAGATTAACATGAAAACAAAACTCCCAGCCTTTGAAATGGGTTCAGATTTCTGTCTTGGAACATAAAAATATCTGAGGGTGCAGTGAGGTAACCAGCCCAAGGAGAAACAGGGAAGGGGGCTGATGTTCCAGGGTTGAGGAGCTGTTTGGAGAAGTCTGATATGCAAAATATGAGACGTATATGTGCAGTGAAGGCCTGAGGATCTGCTATGAATGAAAACATTCTTATAGGCACAGGACTGGTCTGGAGCTTGGAGGTACATGGGAATATAGTAGGGAAACATAAACTTGATTGAGGAATCGGGATATGTAAGAGTTTGAGTGGTTAGTCTGGGGCTGGGAGATGCTGAAATACTCCTTATACAACTCTGAAATTATCAATCATCTCTACTGTCTCTGGCTATACCACCCCAGCAAGCATCTTCATAAAAATGGTGAAAGATTTTTCCATTGACTTGAACTGGTCTAAGATTTTACCTTCAGAATCTATTTGCTGTACAGCACTTGTTGTAACTTAATAAAATCTGCTCATTACTGACATGGAAAAGGTTTTGAAAGTGTTTGTAATTTACACAGTTCTTAGCAGCGCCATAAGAAGGGTTATGCTGTGTAAAGCTTTATTGATAATTTAAATGGATTTTTGAAATCTTGTGCACTTGGGAAGGAAATGATAAATATAGCTACCTGATACCCCATCTGGCTTCTCTGCAGGTTTATCTGGAGCACATACTCTTGATCAGCGTGCAACTTGATCCACTTTTTGTCATCCCGCATGTCTGTCATCAAAGCAGGAATAGGCACTTCAGTCTGTGCCTGAACTGGGTCATCCCAACAGCCTTTGATGCTCAAGCTAATGTTCAGAATTGGCAAACGGGACAAGAAATTCCAAGCCTGCAGGAAAAACAGACCACACTGGATTACAGGACAGTCTATACAATTCAGACTATCACCATTATAATCAAAATAACTGTGTGTGCAGTATACATATTTATTATAGACTATTTTATTATGTATTAAAATCTAATATTTAATAGTTCAATGCTTAGAATCATAAGCATAAAATACTTTACATTAACCTTTCATACTACTTTTTTCTAAGTACGAAAACAAGTATGAAACCCCTCAAGCACATGATACAAGCCCCACTAAGATTACAGATGTCTGAACACAGGAAAAATTTCTTACTGCTCCCGATTAAAGTATTTTTCTCCTGTAAGCCACTTAAAAACTAGTATAATTAAGTTTTAAATTAAACTTCCTTAGCATAATCCATGAAGAAGAAGTCACTGCAGTGCTAATTAGCAATGGGCAAACCTCGGAGAGTGCAGAGGATCAGTTCCGATAATTAAGCAAAAGTTCAAAAGCTTATCCAAAGTTATCTGTACTTTTGAAAGGTTTTCTTGCATTCATCTTCATGAGCCTCTTTGCTGCAGTCCTTCCAAGGCTTCCCAAGTCTTCCCAAGTTTTCTCATGAGCTGCAATCAGTCCCTCAACTTTATCGCTCATTTTTCTACAGTGAACAGTTGCTAGAGTTGTAGGGTTTGTGTAGCTGGTCATGACACTCGCTTTAATCTTACGTGTAGCAATTAATACGGCACCCTAAAAACACTGCTCTATCCTTCACTTTGGTCTCCATCACACCAGGACAAGCAGTTCTGAGATGCTGTGACAAAGCTGGGGGGGAGTCACGTAGACTGTCATTTAGTACAAAAAAAATGGGCTTATGCCCTCAGTGCAATTTGTTAGGAAGAGGAAAGAGCAGCTTTGCTGTGGAATGGAGTGAGTGATTTGGAGCCTCATTATGAGTGAAAAAGGAAGATGAAACAGGCACTGGGAGAAAAGCAAATGAAAAGACAACAACCCTCCGCCCTTCCCTTCCTCCTCAAAACAATCAACGTCTCCCATATTTTCAAACGACACAAAAAGATAGAGGGCGGGCAGGAGACCAACGAAGGAAGACTATTGCTCTTGGTAAAAAGCTAACTGATGTCAAAATGAGCCCTTCTGGGAATGGAGAAGGTACACACAGTCACACGGGCAACACCGGCAGGAATGCAAATGTTTTTTCATCATCTGGAAAAAGGCTTATATCTATTTAGCTTTCATGCATCAGTTTGGCCATCTTGTGCTTTTAAATAAATGCATTTCCATGGTGGTTGTGCTCGATGCTGCACTCCTGGAGACACCGCTGTCCTGATTCACCCTGATGGCGATGGCACCCGTCGGCGCTCTGGCTGCTGCGTCCCTCCCTGCGGAGCAGCCCTCGGGCCGCGCTGCCCCGGGCAGGGGTGAGGGGGTCGGTACCCCGGCTTCTGGCTTGTCCCGTCCGGGGCCGCCATTTGTGCCGCTGCGCAGTGAGCTAGCTCAGGAAAGGTAAAACTAATAGCATGGAGAAGGGGAGCNGAGGGGGTCAGTACCCCGGCTTCTGGCTTGTCCCATCCGGGGCATTTGTGCCGCTGCGCAGTGAGCTAGCTCAGGAAAGGTAAAACTAATAGCATGGAGAAGGGGAGCAGAACTGCTCGCGTTGGGTGCAGGGCAGGCTCACGCTGGATTAACATGGCTGTATTGCTGTAGCCTAGCCAAACTAAACAGGATTTCTGTTAAAACTGATCTCTCCTCCCGCCTCGGTTTGGTGCACGAGCAGCTGTGCCCGGTCAGTGGGGAAGGCGGCAGGGCCAGCTGGGAGCGCTCCTGGAATCGGCGTGGAAAACAGGAGCCACTGGTGCCCTGCACTAATGCACTTAATGGTGCTCTAGCCAAGGAAGGACAGGGAAAAGATGAATAATGAATAAAAAGGTCAAACAGCAAGGGGAAAATGATGTCCCTTTCTGAGCTGGTCCCCCCTCCCCTTTCAGCTCAAAGGAAAGAAGGAAAAACAAGGCAGCACCTGGAAGAAGGATAAAAAGTACTACCCATCCTTAACTGATGGTTGCAAGGCTTTCATGACATTTAACGCACAGACAGAACTAAAACGACCTCCAGCAGAACATACTGGATGAGACAACTTGAATATGTGCACCTTAACTGACAAGTGATTTTGTGATTAACAACTTCTACGATAAAACCTGCTGCAGGACCCTTACAGACACAGTGTGAGGTTCTCGCTGCACTGAGGCTCGACTCCCCAGGCCCCAGTAAAATCATCCTGACCGACCTGTTCAAACCTGGTGATCACCCCCTGCGTGGTCCTGTTTACACCGTTCAACTCCAACTTATTTTATCTGTCAGAAGCTCCCAGGTTCTTATCTAGCTTTTACCGTGTTAACAAAACAAAGCGACTCTGGATAACTTTCTGGTCGGATAAGAAGGTAGTTGGAATTACTGTCCATTCTCCAGGCCTTACGTTTTTGACAATTACAGATTAAATTAATAGTGCTTGATTATTTATAAAGCATTGACATTAGGCTGTTTCAATAGTATAAATATCAGCTTAGTACTTTAAAAGATTCCTAAGTAACTTCGACACTGAAAAAAATACCAGAAAATACTCAGAATTAATCACTGGTATAGAAATGAAGCTGCAGCCAAAAACGGGAGATAAGAGTCTAAGCAATTTCAGCATTCAAGCCTATTGACTTTCAATAAGGCCTAGGACTGTAACTAACATTTGGAAAATTAAAGCCAGGCTCCCACGTCACTTAAGTATTTTTTTAAAATCAATTTTACCGTTCTTTTGCTGTATAGGATTACACATGCATATATTCCCTCCTGAACACATAAACACACCCACATGTGCATGCACATATATACAATGTAGATATTTACCCACAAAACCCAAAGATTCAAATCAATCACATGAGAAATACTTCATGAATCTTTGAAAACATCATTAGCATTTTTGCCAATAATCTCTCTCCCCAGGACTTAGCCTAATATTCCAAATCCATGCGCAGCTTCAAGAGTTGCTATTTAAAAATTAATTACCAATCTGCTTAAAAGATATCTTCTTCTTTCTAAACATGAAATTTCTTTCCTTTTCTTCTACTCTCCAAACATATTTAAAGCCCAAACTCTAGCAAATTCATGCTAGGAACAGATTTAAAATATAGGGAAAATACACTGAGAGTTAGAAGTTTTATACCATGAAGAGAAGAATGTTCTAGGCATTTTGCTGACACACTTATCACTTCGAGCATCCTGGAACGGGATCAGGACAGAATCAAAATAAAGACTGAAATCTTATTATTAGCTGTTGTTATAGACAATAGGTCATAAATATATATTTTTATTGATTTTTTTTCTCTTGGTTGCCCCCGCCTCCATGCAGTTAGTTGTACATTTAAAGTTTTGCATGTGAAAGCATTCAAAAAACAGCTTTAATATAATTTTTAACTCTGTGCAAGGTATTACAAATTTTGTTTTTGCAAAAAAAGTGCTGTAAGGAATGTAACATGTTGGTAACAAGGGTTTCACATTGCAGTGCATAATGCAGTCATGGCTTTGCTATACACAAGGCCACTCTGAACTCATGGAAATGAAACTTTCACCTTATATGATGCTACAGAATTATGTTTTTCCCTCCTATATGCATCTGTATTTACAAACACAGATATATAGAGACACAGTCTCTTGCTGAGTGTACATACACACCACATGCACACAAGCTATTTTTGAAGAAACTGCTAAGACATTTCAATACCAGCCAAACATATTTATCTGAGGATTAATCTTCATCTATTGAATCAGACGAGAACACTGCCATGCATACAATTATTTAATTAGCAGCCAAATCCTCTGCCAGTCAGCAGCCGTCCCAGGCATACTGATGGGGCAGGAGATGCAAATCGCACAGTAGTACTGCTTTTTCTCATTACTACTGCAATTAGCACTTAAATTGATGCTTTAAACATACTAATTTCTGGAATAATTCAGGATTTGTATGTTACCTGGGATCGCCTCACTGCAGAGACGACACCAGATTGCTACGCAAATTGAAGCACTTTTGAGCCAAATAACCATCATCATATCAGACAGAGCCAATTTGCATTTGCTTTTAAAGATAACAGAATGGCAATTTATGCAAATAAATTAAGTAAGTTTACTTCTGAGTTCTCCCTGAACTAATTATAACAATGTTCTAATTTTTTATCACATCTAAAAGTTGGACTGAAATCAATGTGTATTATGTTAGAAACATAGTCTTAACACAAGTCTTGTTTTGATGTCAATACATCTTCTTAATTCAAAATTTTGATGGTAATTTACTTATAAACGCAGATGTTTTCCATGGATGTTTAAGTATTTTTTCTTTTGTATGCATACCAGTAAAAGGTTTAACTGAAGCTGAACAGTCAAATACAAGACATATTGCTGTCTTGTCAAATATTCAAATAAAAATATCTGTAGTATAGGTTGTGAAGTTTTCTTTGTTCATACATTTCTTTTAAATCAATAGTCTTATGGTGTAACGAACACCATGGGATATAGTTATCCTTTGGTGGGAACTGCTGGAAGCTGAAAATAAGACTCCAGTAACCTCACTATTTTAAAGTATTTTTTCCTTCCCGCTGTAACTGTGAAAATTTAATCTGCTTTTTCTGCTTCAGTCATCAAATGAGCGCTGGATCTTTTACCAAGTTTGAAAGACCACTTCAGAGACCAGCTAGGGTGGCACTTGCATTCCCACTGCAGAGCTGCCCATGAAACGGTGGATAACTGTCAGTGGATTGAATGACCTAGACAAGCATCTGAAAGCAAAAAGATCTGGTAATATCGGCTATGGACCCTAGTAGTTAATAGGGAATAAAAGAAAATAATGTTTAGAAAGCAGGCAGGGAAGGACCTCTGTAAGGCTAGATGTACCCTGAAATTACAGCAATGAATGCATTGCCTTTTATACAGAATATCACGTGATATTTGGTGAAATGGAAGTGTTTCTTTTCCCAGCTCCTCTTCCCTTCCACGCATACTCCTAATGAACGCTGATTGAAAATCGTACCTGTGCAATGTGTGCTGCTTGCAATTCGCTGTCCACAATGGAAGCAAAAACATTCTCCTTTCCTTCACAGGCTGCCATGAGTTCAGGAAGACACTCGATGGGACCCTGGTAGCCCCGCGGCGTGCTGCTCCTTCTTCCTTGGCCCCACTTCCTGAGGCACGCAGCACGACATGCCCAGGGACAGAGAGAGAGCAAACATTTCTTTTCAGTTGTTTTGGTGGTAAAACTTGATACTGACTTCTGCTATTAACTGCCTGTCACTTCTTTTTGAGTAGTGTTAATTACTGCATCATCTCGGCACTCGCATTATCTATGATATTAACATGGGTACCGGCGTATTTTTAATGTGAATTCAAATAAAGTTGTAATTAAAATACAGAGTTGCATTTGTTAGAATTTGGAACCCTTCCAGTCATCTCTTGTTCAGTTGTCTGGAATCACGGTTCTCAAAATACTCTGTGGGGTTAAGCAATCAATGAAAATTGAAAACAGAAACAAGACCTCCATTTGGGAGAGGATCGCTGTGAAAGAATGAGTTTTGCTTCTGTTACATTAATGAACATCCTTGGGTGCAACAGTGACATTCAATCAGTATCATCAATCAGAGGTGTAATGAAACTGCAAACCTGCAAACGCGAGGAAGAGTTCCATACCTAAAAAGATAAAGGTGTTGCACTTCTATATTGGGCAAAGTAAGCAGGGAGGAATCATGTATCCATCTACCCTGAACCACCATCTGTATCAGACCGGTTATATTCAGAGCAGTCACCAGCCATCCATGGTGCGCCGCAACATCCAGCATTGCCTAATCAAAGAAGACATATATACATACACATAAAAAAAAAAAAAAAAAAAGAGACAGAATGCAAGTACAATTGTACACCTGGTTCATACAAGTAAGTACCTTTACTTCATGTTTAACATATTGAAATTTCTAGGCATACAACATCAGAATTTTCCTTCAACTCCTACTGATGTCAGTAGCCACCTTTTAAATTAATATTGGAGAAAGAGGCATCAAAACCTTGATCATTACCAACTCCTACCCTTGAATACGTGAATAACTTGCACCAGTGAGTCACGTGAATTTATGAGTAACTTGTTTTTTGGGGGCGCAAGCATATGGTTGGATCTTGCCCTTAAAAATAACCTCTCTTTTGCAGAAATCCAACAGAGAATGAAAGAAATAAATGTTAAAAGCTACCGAAAAGGAAGAAGTTCCAGTTACTTGCAGTGTTTTTCCAAAAATCCTTGGTCTACTTAAGAATGACAATGTGTTTGCAGGTGTTCTAAAAAGAATATTGATCTCATTTAACAACAGCAGTTATTACCACTCTTATTTTATTCTAATCTAAGCTCTACAAGCTCAAAAAATCTTTTGAATGGCACTAGACAGAAAACTAAAAGTTAATATAATAAGTATTTTTGAGGTTTTGTTCAACACTGACACCTAACTGCAAATCTTGGAGAGACTATAAAATAGCTAATAGTCAGAGATCAGGCAATTCAGCTGGGGTGAGTCAGATCAGTCAGAAATAACCTGGATTTCACTCTTTGCATTGGAAATAGTTGCTCTGAGAACAAGTTAAGTTTGGCTGTCTCTCTTTTGGCATCTCCATTCTGATCTGAAAAGTGTTCCCAAAGATGACAAAATACTCCCCCAAACCTTCCAGCACCCTATTCAGCTACACACTCCACTTTAAAGTGTCAGTGGTCATCCCGACTTCCATTCTTTGAGTCTGAGTTCCATCTCTACTTTTATTTAGTACGTTTTCTACAGATAATACAATAAAAGGTGTAATAGAAGTAGCATAAAGAGCATAAAGAGGATTTGAATCTGCAAAAGTTAATTTGTGCGCTGTGTCCTGTTCACACAGAAAAAAAATGTGTCCAGACCTTCTAAAGACTTTTCTTAAATTCTTTTTGGCTGGTCTGAAAGAGAATTTTAAGAATTTGCCGAAAGAGAAAGAATCAAACATGAATCTCCGTTTTAACATACTTGTAGAACAAATAGAGTTATTTGAATAAGCAGTATATTTTTCACCCTGTCTACACCACATTAAAACAATTATTATGATTTATTGGGACATTTCCTCTGGCGAATAAAATTATGCTACAGTATGTTAATTCTCCTGCTAATTTTCTTGTTTAACACTATCACAATCACAATGAAGGGTCTTCACATTAGCACAGCTTCTATTTCAGCATAAGGTTCATATTTAAAAGGGGATTACAGGGAGGAAATTTGTAGTTTCATTAAAATATTTGATTTTTTTTTAAGAAAGCAAGAAGACAGTCTGATATTATAAAGTTTCCATATTTCTTTAAATACCATATTTTCTTCTTGATACTGGGAGACCAGTTCAGTTTTAGCGCCAGGCTTAAGATTTTTCTGTTTTCTTTTCTTTTCTGCCCCAAAACAAATAATACTTTTTGCTACTTCTTTAGATAGCATATACATGCAATAATTTTAATTTATTTTTCCAGCCACTAATCTAATGATGAGAAGCTGTCTATATAAGTCTTTACATTTAATCAAATGTTTTACAGACAAACAAAAGGCAGCATTTACTTAAGGCAAACTAAACAGTGAAATCTTCTTTAAACAAAGGAGTTGTTTACACATGCTGAGCTATTTCAATTACATTACACTGATTCTGGAGAAATGCTGAGTTTAAAGGCACAAGTTAGTTTCAGTCATGGTCAGTTGCACCATTTATTTTAAGAGTTTACAATGCAATTTCAACAGGTTTTATTCCTGATTGGGGTGATAAGATGGTGACACTTAGAAAAATATTTAAATTGTTACCCTGAATTACAAAAATGTTGTCTCATTTCTTATGAAATGTAAATAAAGTGCCTTTCAGCTAATATAGTTCTAAATTTAACATTTAACTCTGCTTTCTTTTTCGAAGAATAACCCTAATACTCTTAAATATGTTTAAGGACATCTCTTGTTACCTTAGAAAAAGTACATAGCACATCACATTACATTAATAGTTTTTTTACCGGTACAATTACTGCTACTCAAAAGAAAATAAAATTATGTTAGAAATCACATTTGAAAGGCACAAGCTATAGATTCAAGTGTTGGTTCACACGATTTTTGACCAGGTAAAGGAGGAATTGTTTGCAGCGTTTACCACAGTGAAGTCTGTCCCTTATGCTTACAGCCTGAGTCATTCTTTCCCAAGTTTTCCACCATAGGGAAGCTTGTACCCACGATACAATCAGTATCTTTCTGAGCATGGTACTCAGACTAGTATGTACTGCTCTTCCCTTCACTGATATCTAAGCCTTATTCTTTGCTTTCTGCTATTCTGACCAAGCCTGAAACATGATTTTCCTCAATCAAGAAACTGTTGTAACTAAAATACATTAAGGATATTGGATGCAAAGTTATCTCGTCTCTTCTAAAAACAGTTAAGAAGAATGTAGCAAGTTGTATGTTTCTAGTATGCATAACTGGTGGTATCTCCATAACCTACCTCTGAGGATACACAGGGGTGTGTGTTTGTATGTATTTTAGGTCTATTTATTTTCCTCATTTTAACAGAAGGTTGGAAAAGAAGAAAAGGAAGAGAGAAAATGTGAGAGAAAGATAAGTCTAAAATGAGCCATACACCCAAACTAACTGGAGGATCCTTTCACACAGAAAATCTCATAGCAATTGATAGAGGCATACAGACAGACGTCCCGTAGGGAGTACGGAAAGCCTCTGTGTGTGAGACTCTGTGCTCCACATTGTTATAATGAATCCACATGGCAAATCCTCTTTTCCTCCTTGTTTTCTGCTTCTTCACCCATAGAATTTATTCACAGCATCTCTATCTGAATGTGAAATCCAAGACAGTGACGCTGTGAAGAAGTCAGAACAATGGCAACGTTGACTTGTTTCAGCTGCTCCCTTGGAAACCTGCACACTTTCCATTTTTGAACTAAGAGTAAAGCACACAGATGCTTGCTACTCAGATCCTGAGACTTCTCTAAATACTGGAGGTGACAAATTTGGTCATTCCAGTTTCTCCAAATTAGCTACACAAAATGTAGCAACAAAATAAAAGATAAAAGAATTATTTTACATTTATGTTATCTGTTGAAATATGCCTATCCTCTTCAGTTTCACGACACATTCCACTATGGTTCACTAAAATTCTAATTTAATTTTTTTTATAAGGTTGCTTTTTCTGTTTGGTTTGTTGATTTTGACTACAAACCAATTTTACAGATATTCGTTGTTTCATAACTTCAACTGTTTTTTTTTTTTTTTTTTTTGGCAAACTAGTAATCTCTAAATATCCTGTAGCTGATATGACTGGAACAAGCAGTTGACTATAAAGCAGGACTAAGGGGAAAGTGCTGATGACACTTACCAAGCGATCCTGTGCAACGATGAGGGGTAGGTATCAGGTATGGGCATACCTGAATGATCAAAACTGAATGTCAAAACACTTAGATCAAGATCTCTCTTTTGCAATTTCTTATGTCATCCCAGGAGTTCATTTGTACAAAACCCTCAGCATCTATTACCGAGTCTTCATCAATGCATTTTCAAGAGCAGTGGGTACCTATTTATAAGTATTAAACTCTAAACTTATCAGAAAATACCTTTCTGGTCCGACACACCTGAAATTTTCCACCAGTCTGTCTCTTTGTAGTGAAAAATGAATAGCTTGGAATTTGACTGTTGCTATATATTTCCCGGTGTTGAGGAAAAGTGAAGATGGAGGCAGGATGTGGGAAATATGAGCGTGGGACATGGAAGAAAAGTCCTAGCAAAACATTGCTTGTCTCTGATGCTTTTTATCACTCTGAATATGTCTCCAGAATAACACGTACTGAGTTGTTATATAGTGAAACCTGAGTTAGGAGATATATTCAGCAACAAAAATATCTTGACTGCAAAATTCTTCAAGTTAGAAATATTTTGGAGCATTTAACACTGCTTTTGGTACCACTTTGACATTCTTCACTTGAAAGACAGATACTCTGGATCACTCGTGTATAAGTGGGTAGGCTGCAGAGGAACTGAAACTGTACAATTAGTGGATTTTCTGATGCACTCAAATGACTTAAATTGCTTTTTTCCTTCAAGAAAGGGTATCAAAATGTTCAAAGCGAAACCACTTGCAATTTGTGAACACAGACTGCATCCTGTTTGGAGGCATTTCTTATTCTGTCTGAAGCTACCTTATAACGCAAGTCTGGACACACTGAACGCTACTTAGCAAGAGCCTCTGCCAATCTTGTGTCTAAGCTATATTTAAGGAAAATGATTGGCAACAAAGCCGAACTAATATCTTCTCTGGATACAGAGGCTAGTAAGGAAACTAAGGTCACATAAAGAGTGCCACTGTGGCTGAGAATTAGCTCTGTCATTACTCAGCTAAGAGCAAGCTGCCTACAGTGATGCCATTGGTGGTAATTACTTGGTGGCTGGAGGTTCAGAAGGGCTCAGGGTGGGTTACATGGCTCGGATTTCTTTGCTTTTTAAAGGAGCATTTCAGTTCAGAGCTTGACAGACTACAGCACTCTGCCGAGCTCCTCTGTACAGGACCCTCTATGTAGCACCAGTTTCTGCTTGGACTGGAAAGCTTGTGTAAAACAAATCCAACACATTCTGAGCTATACAATTATAACTCTTGCTCCGCAGTCATGTTCTGAGGAAGGAAATGGAGATTTAAAGGAAATAAACTGTCACACAAAAACACTTCAATCATTCGGCTATTGCACAGAGTTAAGGCTGGTTGTTTTTTATACCTATTTGTCTACCTCAGCATATTATTTGTATAATATTTCAATATCAGCCAATCCTCACTCCTACCTGCATCCTAATGCAAGTTCTGTTGTCCAGGACTAGATTTCAATCACATGTATGAGTTCAGATCCGCAGATCTATTAACATTTTCCAACTGTGCCTAGTTACAGCTGTTTAGGGCCACACCAGGGCTTACATGACATGCATTTATAGATAATAATATGCAAAAATATTTGCATGTAACCAATTTTCCTGAAAACTATTAATACAGAATAATGCTAAATCTTCTTTGCACATGCTCCAAACCTAGGAGACATGCCAATATGTAATAATATATTATGATCCACATGTGACTTGAGATCATACTAATATGAGGAAAATATTTTTCCAGATGTTAAAGCATGCCATGTACCATAAGTTTCACGTTTTTATATAAATCATGATTACGATGCTTCATTTATAAACCCCAGAAACAACAACTGAGGACTCTAAAGGTTGGAATTTATTTGAAGAGGTCTTAGAGCAGGTCTCAGGGTCACTACCTTTTGCACGTTATGCATTGGTAGAACAGGTATCTACACAGCCTTGGCACTTCAGAGAGCTAGGCCAAGATTACTTTTTAGATTTTTTTTTTTTTTTGAGGGAGAGGAAGGGCTTCTTTCAAATGAATTGAATCAGAATCATAGAGCTGTGTAGTTTGAACTGACAGAAGGAAAAAAAAGCCTTATACTTTATCAGAGATACTACCAGAGTGACTAAAACGCAACTGGTCTGATTTGTTGCAAAAGGCAGGGGATGCTCCTTTTGCACTGTCCTTTGCATCCCTCTCCCTTGCCGCCTTTACCAGCATTTTTGGTTCCCGCTTCCCTGTGCTTTGCTGCTCACTGCTGGACACGACATCTGCCTTCCCCCGCCACGGCGGCGCTCTCCCAGACGGATGCTAATGCCGACCTTCCTGGCTGCTCCGCGCGGCTCCCACCCCTGCGTTCATCCTCCAGCCGCCCCAGTAACACTATTAGTGTGATCAGAGCCAGGGAGAGGACAAATCACTCACTGCCTGCATCGACTGGAGTGCAACCCTTGGGCTCCTACAGATCTTCTTAATAGTATTTAAGAGACAAAAGCAGCCATGAAACATGATATTAGCAATATCAACATGACCTAAACAAACATGTTCAGAACTTGTTGAGTCCCAATATCCAGTTTATTTTCAAATTGTTGGTAGTTTATAAACTATTTGTTCCCTATTGTGCTAATGAACTATAAACAGATTTTTTTTGAGAAGATTATCCTGGCAATAAATCATAGTTTCTTAAACAGGTCTTAATGATGACAGTTCTTCCACATTCAAATCTTACACAGCTCTAGCAAGGCCAGCAAAAATATACAGTACCTGTCTCATGCGAAATCTGCCCTTTTTTAAAGGTTGAAGTCAGTTTCAAAAAGAGTAATACAGTATTTTTTCAATAATTAAATTTTTTGAGTGCATTCACAAGAATCCTTTTCAATAGCAACAGTTATTCTCAGCAACTTTCTCCTGAACTTTTAGCCTCATAAGGTTAGCATTCAGGAAGCTCAGCTGCTGTCTAACAAACTTAATTAATCAAAAAGTCATTTCCGAGCTGTAACTATGAGTAAAAGTGCTTCAAGTGTGCTAGCAAGCCTACAAGTTAATCAAAATGCTAATGCAGTACAAATTAAAGTTGTGATTAACATTTCACAGTAGCTGCTTAAGTGAATTGATCACACAAATGGGTTAAGCATTACTCATTTCCTCCAGCCCCAACTGGGAAAAGGTTTGTCATAGGGGGGGGAGGGCTTATATATAAGCAGCACCAAACCATCATTAAACTGTCACCAAGATGCTTCCATACAACAGTTTACAAATTATTCCAAGCCAAAACTCCAACAAAAAGGTGCAAAACAAAAGCTGCAGCGACTGATTCCACACCAGCATTTCTGACATCCAGGTATTTTCACGGCAGAGCTCTGCAATGCTGTTTATTGTTTCTAAATGAGCATCACTGGCCGGCAGACGTGCTGTGAGAAGTTTTTTGACTAGTCTGTGATTTCCACCCTCCTGATCTGGGAGAGCAGCGATCCAGACCTGAGAGCAGCCTGCAGAGAAGCAGAACCAGAATCGCGCTGCTCTCCCTGCATTACCACCCCCTACACGAAGGCTGCGAGCAGACGCGGCCCCCACTCCGCTCTCAGTTCCACATTCTGGAGTTGATCTGAGTTTCATCCTCTTGCTTGGTAAATCTCTCCATTTCTTTGCAGATCTAAAGGCACCTACTAAAGCTGGATGATTACTTCTTTTCCTGTGTGCTTCTTCTGAACAGGTCTTACACATACAACTTCAGCACAGCTTGTTTGTGTAACTCCATTTTCCAGCAAGCAATTCACATAACCCGCAATAACAAAACCCAGCGCAAGGACACAATAACATACTAAGGATCTTTGGCAACTTCTCCATTTTCTCATAGGTAAAAAACAACTGATCCCAGGAATAAGGTTCCAAATGCAAATAGTTGTGGTGGCAACTAGGAAGGAAGAAGGTTTAGGGAAGTTTAGGGAATTTCAAACCTGGGGAGCTTCCCTTTCCTGTACGTGTGGAACTGCAGTTCCACATCACTGTGGCTGGCAACTGTGCTGATAGGGAGCGAAGCAGCTTTTGCCTGAGGAGCAGCGCATGCAGCTCCCGCTGTCAGTCAGAGCAGCCTGCAGCTTAATGGAAGAGCATTTCACACACAAGCTAGTTCTCAAAAGACAGCTGAATCGGGCAGAATATTTGTGCAGTATTTGAAGACTCTAAAAATGTACATCAAAGATGATTCTATTGATCAGACTGTAGCAAAACCTGCAATTTAAATGATCAGAAAAAACTTATTTAAGCTACTTCTGAATGCACTGCTATACACATCATTGTCCAGTCAAGGAAAGGCAGTGCTTAAGCCAAACAGCTTTTTGTTTCATATCAAAATTAGATTCTCCAGAGGGATAATGAGATCAGGAAAGCCAGGATATTACAGTGACAGAATTAGCAGGTCCTCATTTCAGGCATGTGCACATTTGCCTTGCAAAGGCTACTTTATTCTGCCGTACAGAACCTGACTTCCTGCCCATCTTCTCGCAATGCACAGGTACCCTACTGAGATGTATTTAACACATCCATAGGCAAACACTCCTCAGAGGTTAAGGCTGAGCTCCATGGCAGCTCTGCTCCTGGCAATATTAAAATATTTTATCAACGATTATACTACAAGTGGAGGCTTGTGGCCAATCCCAATGCAAAGCCCGCGACTGTCACGTCGTTTCACAGAAGACACTGCCCTGCTGAATCCGAGACTGATGGTATTACTGCCTCAATTATCCATTTCAATTAATGCAAATATAGGGGATAGTCTCAGAACAGCAGAATAAGAGCTGATCGTGGAACACACAGTCACAAAATATGACAAAAGAGGCAAAAAAGAGATTAGATTTAGTCCAATTCACATATTCCCCAATCAGGGAGAGGAGGAAGATGGGGTATTGTCTTTGCAATAATAACTTTATTCTGTAAAAAGACAAATCATTTCATTAAAATTTTTCTTCTACTTTGATGGTCTTCCGCAAGAAGCGCAGAAATGGTTGAAACTGAGCAAACGCAGAGAAATGCAGGAGCAAATCTCACCAACACCTCTGCCTTTCCTCCTAAAAGAGGATGCAGAGTGCCAGGGCTTAAAGAGGGTGCACCGAGTCTAAGCTAACAGCAGTAAAGGCACTACTAGTGTCCTAGTAAAAGGAAAGGTAAAAATTCACACGGCCGCCAGCAAAAATAACAGCCTGAAGGTCGGCTCTACAACCTTAACAGGTAAAGTATCTTGCAAATAAACAAACTTTGAATCCAATACACACGCATAAAACCCCCCGATTCTGCCTTACTGCTGAATTTTACTTCTGGAGGGTGCGTGCGAGGCTGCGCTCACGCACGCTGCACAGCACCACCCACCGACCACCTTCATCAGCAGAGCCCTCCACGGTTCAGCTCCTCTTCCCACAACTAACATCTTTTTTTATTTTTCCACCTCTGCTGACGCAGAGTTCAGCGGCAGGTCAGTGCTAAGGGAAAAAGGTAACAGGCAGCACTGAAAGTGTAACCCTGCCCATTGCTTAGATTCGAGGAACTTTAACCTCCGTCGGGAAAGCGTGACTAATAAGATGGAACAAATATTCTCCCAAGAGATGTAAACCATGCGCCAACTTCAAAATACAGAAATGCTTGCATGTTTTTCTTAATCTTTAAAAAAAAGAACTTTTTTTTTTTGTTTGTTTGTTTGTTTGTTTAAGATGACTGTATAAACAACACTGTTTAGCAGTTAGCAAAAGGTACCAGTGCCAAGGCACTGTATGGAATGGTAATTCTTCTGAACTTGATTTTTGTTGAACATTTTAGAGTTGGGATTTTTTGGGCGATGATGGTCTCTGAAATACCTTTTAGACTGTAACTGGATTAAAAAAAAAGTAGTGTAGCAGATAAATATTGAGCAAAACAATTATTGAAAAAAATCCTTAATTTGCAGGGTTTTTTTTTGAATATGTACTTAACTCCCCTTCCACTAAAATGCTGGCTCCATGGACATTTAGATGAACTTGAACTAGTGATTTATTTGAAATCAAAGTCAATTTTCTTACCTGATCAAATGATATAGTTCTCTGTTAATAATTAAAGTAAAATAATAGCAATAAAAGCTTCATATATTCAAACTTTCAGCACCTTCATTTTATTGTTTTGAAATATAGGAAGCAGAATTGCATTTAAGCACTGCTGGTTGCCAAGTTTCACACCACAGCAGTAGAATCTGTGGTATGATTTGCTTGCCATTCTCCTTTCCTCAGTTTTGGTTTTGGCTTGTTCAATATTAGTATTATAAGCCAGAGATTTTAACTTGTGTAAGGTTCAGGCCTGCTCAGATGCCAGGACACTGAATTGCCAATGACATTTCTTCTATTCAGAGCACGTTACTACCAATTAATATCCAATGTCTCTCCTAGACAGGTTTGGCAGGCTGGTAGGCTTGACGCAGACTGACGTGGGTAGAACAATGTTTGTAGCACCCATGTTACCACACTGCCAACAGCTTCAAACAAGATCAGATTTTGGTAGACAATCTCCATACAAAAGGTATATCGAAAAATGATGGTATTAAAATTTAACAAATAAAAACAGTGTGAGGAAAGAATCACTTTCCCTGCTTTGCACATCTGGAGCAGAGGAAGATGAAAACTATTTTGTCAAAGGCTGTCCGACCTTCGAGAGCCTTGAGTGAGTCCCTGCCCCGTTGCGCTGGAGCGAGCGCTCCCGTTCCTCCCCGGCAGACGCAGGAGATGCCGGCTCTCTGCACCGTCCGGGCTCGCGCTCCTTCTGCTGGAGCTCTAATTGTGCCGTTCAGACATTGCAGCACTCTATTCCCAGCTTAAATTGCTGCTATAAAATTCCTTGGAGGCATGCAGCTATGCTTGTGATTGCTTGTTACTGGTGCTCTCTGTGGTCAGTTTAGTCCCGGCGGGTTGTGATTTCTGTACAACTGCAAAAGTCACAAGCCTCCAGATTGCATTTAAAATCTCTGTACAAAGAGTACACTCTTCGTCTCTGTGATAACTAGGGAATAGAAGGTATCTTTTCACTCGAGATGTGTCTTTTCACTCAAGACAGAGAAGAGCCTAACATATTATTGCAATTTATGTTTCATAATGTTTTATGTTTGTCATTGTCTAGAACACTTTTCAGTCCTATAAAAATTAAGATACTCACAGGAAACAGGTTCCTGGGTGGTCAGCATGGCAATTTCTGGGAACAGCTCTATGCAGGAATGAATTAGGCATGAAACATTCATGATACAGCAATACAAAGTTGTACATGAAAGAAGAGGTGAGCTTGACAGCAGCAGATGCCTCCAGTCACTACCAAGACCTTTTACCATCGGTTTGTTTACTTCAGTTTTGTAAAGCGAGCATCTTTGTGGGCTCTTAGTTTCCGCTCTAGGCAAACTGGTATTGTACTGAGTGGCACCAATCCTTCGGAAGACATTGCAACAGATCTTCATATATTTTTCTATATCCAAAATATCATATCATACTAAAGCTACACAGTAAAACACCAGAGGTTAAAAACTGGAACACATTACTGTACCTGACATATTCTAATTGCCTGGTCCAACACTGTCTTGGTATCAGTGGCATAATCTGGACAAGGCAGCATGGCATGACTGAAGTGGGCCTGCAGCAGCAGATGCGTTTTTGTGTGTGAACTATCAAATGAGTGAGGATTGACTTCAATTGGAAGATGCTTCGCCAGGTCACTGTTCATCTGATCTTCGTTGTGTCTCACAGGCAGATCGGTGTACTCTTCAGCATCCTTAAAAAAAGTATAAAATGTATGTAAGTATTGTAATTAGCTTCAGAATAATTATTATTTCTTCCTGAGACATTAAGAGTATACACATTTAATTTACTACGTTTTGACTTCATTACTAAACTAGCAGCATTTTTACTAATGCTTAGAAAGCTTACTCATTTATCAAAATCATGTGTTTGTGGGAAAACATTAGCTAATAAAATCTTTAAAAATATTCAAACAATTACAGGGTTTAACCTTTTTTGAATGGCTGATGTTAATATTAGAGAATAAGAAAACATAAGTACTGAAACAAATACATTCATTGGCTGCACACAATATTTGAGATGAACTTCTACAGATACCCTACTTAATTGTCTCACACGCTCACAAAAAAAATGTAATAAAGTTAGCTATAGAGAAGTCAGTAATTCACATTTTACTTTTTTGGAGTTTCTGCTTTTCTTCTTGTATTAAAAACACAGTTGGTTTGAAATACTCTAGCAGGGTTCTTTTAAAATGTGCTTTCCATATTCTGAGCAGTTTAAGCAACAGATGATCAGCGACCGCTGCAAACTGCAAGATTTTAAGTAGGCACTGAATACGGTCCTCTGGGCTCAAGTGGGAGTAATACTATTTGTGCCCCAAACGGTGGGTTTCTTAGTGCTTTCTTGCTGCTGCAGAAAGGAGCTGCCCACCAGCTGGAAATCTAAATATGGACAGGACCCGCAACACACTTGGCAGTTGCTGAGGGGATCCAGGATGCATCTTTAATCAGCTGGGGCAGAAATTTGTGACTCTTGCTGCAGAAATCAACTGTTTCTGGAAGAATCCTGAAGAAAGCACCCGAAGAACTATAATTTGGATTGCACAGAATCGACTTATTCCATGACTTAGAACTAGGGATTTTTTTTCCTCCATAAAATCACCTTTTTCTTGTTTGAAATGAGAATGCTCTTTTTTTTCCCCCTCTAATGTTTAAAACTTGTGAGGATAGGATGAGTTTTACAATATCTGATATATTTTCCATCTGTAATTTAAGAGAGTATATTTCTTTTATCATGAAATAAGGAAGCATTTCGGTATTGCTCCAAAGCATGAAGTATTCAGAGTTTTATATTTCCCTTGAACTACAGATTCGGTACTATGGGTTTTAGACTTCCATCTCCAATTAGACTTCCTGCAAATCCATATTAACTAAATATTCACAATTTTGGAACTATTTTAGAGCACCTAGTACAGCTGCCTAACTGAACTGCAAAGTACTACATCCACCGATTAATATCTAACACTTTATAAAGCTTTTTTAAGAAATTCTGGAAAAAAGTTATATAGTTGGTTTTTGCTCCCCTAAAAACCGACAGCACAAACAGAGCTGTCACAGTGGCACAGTGGAACTGCACCCATGCTGTGATGTAAATGTAAAAGGAAAGATCGATCCTAGGCAATTTAAGATTTGGAAAGAAAATCACTATGTCATTAATTTATTTCATATCCTTACAGCAGATTAAAAGTGCAGACTGGCTCAAGACAACTGCTGCTTAATCCTGGTGTCGCTGCTAGATCTCTTGTGAAAACTGTGGTCATTTATTCTCTGAACCTAAGGTCACAATCTTGTTAAGCCCTATAGAAGGCTGCATGTTTGCTTCACTCTTTTTATTTAACTGTCATCTCCTTCAAAGATATTTTAAAGAATATTTACCAAGGAGATTTTTTACTTAGTTTTGCTTTGCAGTATAAAATAGCAGAAAGGAGAAGGATCAGCAAAGTGCTTCCAGACCAAGTGGTACTCCTGAAAATACATTTTCACTAATTCTTTTCCAGCACATGTTTTATTTACCTCCAAAACACTCCTCTTATTTTAAACAACTTGCCTACTTAATTTCCTGTTTGTGATCATTGACTGTAAGTAAGTGAGGTTCATTTTCTTATCTGCATCATGTAGGTAATTAAAGGAAATTGAGAATGGGTAGTGAAGCTTTTATACAACTGAGAATGAAGCTGAATGGAGGGCACCAAGGTCAGCAGAGTCCATTATATTTTTATGTGAGAGGCCAGTACGTCTGCCCTGTCCCTGTTTGCTTAGTGTAAGCTGGACAGACTACTAACTGCAAATCTGTTTCTCTGATTTGCCCAGCTGTCCTTGAATAAAGACATCTTCCACTGCGAAATGTTAAATGACAGTGATTGACAACTCTGTGATGAACTCTGCTTGTAACCCCCTGCTACTGTTTTCAGATTGCACATGAAAAGACAGAATAAAGAAACATCCTTTGTAATCACCTCAAATGGGCCCTGCTGTTCACTCAATATTTTTTCATTTTAGTTTTCTTTTTCATTATAAATCTCAATCTGCTCTGCAAAGGCTAGAGATTCAACTATCCCATGCAATATTATATATATATATATATAAATGATTTTACTGCATTGTATCCGAATACTCTTCTTCCATGGGGAAAGAAACATATTAAATTTTGTATCAATCACTCATTCTCATTCTAATGTCGAGAAACAATATAAACTTTATATTTAAACCACAGAGCACTGCTGTACACTTCTGTCTTTTTCTTTTGTTAAGTTAAATGGGGATTACTGCAGCCCATGTACTAATAATATGTTTATAAGCACTTACTGAGTTAAACATAACTTGTTACTGGATACCAAGAGACAAGTAGGAATTTTCCTTTTTGGTTCTGCAATCAGGTATTTGGCAGTCCTGTCACATCCCTCTCATCTCTATGGGACTGTGATGGACTTTCCCAATAATGTCTTCTTTTGGGCATTAGAGACTACTGCATCATTTCTAGGGTGTAAGAATTCTCTTAAACCTACATTTCATCCCCTATGCAATGCAGGGTCGCATAAAAGGCTGTAACTTGCTTTGCCAGAGAGAAATGTTGCACAGAGCCTTACATAAACAGGACAGTTACATTTTACAAGGCCAAAGGGCTTTTTGATAATTGAATTCTGTTTCCTGCATAACACCAGCCACAGAATCCTCTTAGAGCTTGTCCTGGATCACACAGCATTGTGCTCCAAATATGGTTTATCATCGTCTTTTATTTGTATTGTTTTGAAAGTAAATAACTCATCCCATTAAAAAAATATTTTTTGCTGGTTGTGTTTATTCTTTTGGCTCCAGCTTCCTGATATTCAATATTTTTATATCTTGTTGGAGACCAAAGCGCATATTCTCAAACTTCTGTTCCCCATCTTTGTACAGGCTACTACTCTACTTTAGCTTTCACTTACAGCTCCCTCTAGGTCTGAATTGCTCAAGGTCTTGTATTCAGCTGGTTACCTGACATGGTTACTTAAAAATTCTGAGTATTGTTTTGCATTTGAACAATTTGAACATTTTTTTGCATCCAATCTACCAAAAGATGCAGATCGCAATGTGCTAGAGATATGGTCAGCCTTATTCCACTGTTCCTATAATAATAATATAATAAGAGCAATAATAATAAATGTGTTGCAGTCTTCAGCCTGCGATCTGAGCTGGCAGGCAGCTGTAAGCAAAGCATACCCTGATCCTGAGGAGTAACTAGGAGGTGCATGAGGAGTCAGCCTGCACTGATGGGTAAATGAGGTCTCCACCACGGCTAGTACTAAGCTCCACTGTGGCTGTATGGTTAAAAAAATAATCTGATTCTATTCCTACCCCTAAAATTTCCAAGTTTGATTGAAATTACTCATTTATAGTGAAAGATGAACCTATGACTCCTGCCACATGCAAGTCTTCTACAATATTTTGATTCTGCAATAGCCTCCTCTTGTCACCTGCACAGAAGAGGATGCTTGTGGGGCACAGACAGAAATGGGACCCAGGTGAGCAACTAAAGTCAACTTGAATATTTTAAGTTAAGTTCAGTCATGGGAACAGTAAAACTTATGAAGTTAATGAGTTCTAGACTTTAAATAGCAGTTGATTAATTTGTAACAATGAGGGTCTAAACCAAACCAAAAATAGTTTCTCACATTCCAGAGTTGAACCAATACTCTTTTCTTTAGTGATGCTAAAGAAAAGTATTTAAAACTACCTTAGATTTGACTGACTACACGTATTGTGCACATCTCTGTTTGATGCTATCAAATCAACACACCATATTTTCAACTTGAAAATAAAAAGGCAACATGGTAACATTATTTTTCTTTCTTTCAAGTTATTGNCTGACTACATGTATTGTGCACATCTCTGATGCTATCAAATCAACACATCATATTTTCAACTTGAAAATAAAAAGGCAATAATTTTTCTTTCTTTCAAGTTATTGACAGAGACAGAGGGAAAAGCACTGGAGAAGTATTCATAGAAAAAGTGACACCTAAATTGACACTAGCTAAGCTAAGGTATTCAAAAATTAATTCTTGCAGTAACAAGTACTAAAAATAGCTACCAGAAAAAAAATGAGGACTGCTTTTAATTAATATAGTAATCACATCCTCCTGAACTCGGGTTTAATTTATATACATTTCTGGTAGTCTGAGTTCATGTTAATGCAATACAAATATCATATATTTATGAATAAACACGAACACTGAAAGGCTGTAACAAATGCAACTGATATTACTGATATTTTGATTTGTTGATTAGGATTTTTTTTTTACAGCTGTTCTCCAATTAACACGATACATTACACACTGAATTTTATTTTTCTGCTCTCGGAAGTTCAGTTATGTGGAATTTAATTTTCCAAGTGGAAACCTTATTTTTCAATCTAAAAGTGATTATATATGCAAGTTAAAGGTAGCTCAATGATAATATTATCACATAATTAGGTTTTGGCTGTGGTCCTACCATACAAAGCACTACAGAGCACTTTAGTGTAACATCCTGACTTGTCACTAGTAATTCCACACAGAGCTAAATGCAACAAAGCAGCAGGATGGCAAACTCAAAACTAACGCAGTCTGTAACTGCTAGGGTTAGAGTAAAGCTATGGCACGGTGAAAGAGAAGAAAGAACTGGCACTAGAGCATGGAGAGTTCTTGAACAGCCAGGTAACTGGATAGCAATACCTTATATATAGATTCACACATAAAAAAGTATTTTTCAGCATTAACTTGGCCATCTGTACTTAAATATATTTGAAGTAATTTCTGATTTTATATATGCTTACGTATGTGTATTTGTACACATATATATACATGTATATATGTGTCTCCATTCACATACTGAAAATATCTTGTTTAATTCTCTATTAAGTATATTAGAATAAAGATACAAAATAGCTTAAGCAAAAATTCTTAATTATCCTTGTCTTCCTTTGCCCACGCTCTTCCCAAAGCCCAGATCACTGTCACAGGCAAACATTCAAAAGCTAATGATATGAGAATATATTACAGAAATTATTTAAATGAACTAATACATTCATATTGTATTTTATCCTCACATTTTCAAGAGTGAGTTTGATTTACAAGGAAAGACACTAAATTTATACAGATGTGTCCTGGCAGGCAGCTGGAACTCAATCATGCACAGATTTACATTCAGAAAATAAATAAATGTGAGGGAACACCTTTAAAACAAAAAAACTCACATGCTTAACAGCTGTTTTTCAGAGCACCTTAAGAGTAAATTAGATTGAAAAATGGGATTAGAGAAGTACTTGCTAGAATTACTGCTCTGAAAATTATATCAGTGTTAGTGATTCCATTATAAACTCCTATCTCCAGGAGTTTATTGCTAGCCCATAAATGTATATCCTTTGGTCTCAGTTTTATGGGACATAATTCATGCTTCCAAAGTTTAAAATCTTCCTTTATTCTTAGATATAAAAGGTCTACGGTGATATCCCAGTTAAAGACAATAATAAACATATGTTACTAGTTATAGGTGTTTTAAGAATAAACATATTTTCCAGATTTGCTTTATAGACAAAAAGGAAAAAACGCTGTTTCTATCAGCTTATTGAAGCCTCTGCCCTGCGCTGTGGGCAGCAGGGGCTCCCGCTCCGGCGCGGGGGCTGCCCAGGTCTGCGGCCTCTCCTGGGTTAAGGCTCCGTAATGGGGGGCACTGGAGATTTCTATCTGAGCAGAAATGGAGGAGAAAGTTGTAGTACAGTACCCATCAACACATAGTGATGCAAAAAACAGACCTATATTAAAAAAAGTTTATAACTAGGCTTCAGGATTTTAAATGGGCACATTTCAATAATGGGATCTACAAACTGAGTTTGCAAACAAATAATATGTTTTTAAATACGCATTGGTCATTGGACAAATCACATACAATTGTATTCCCAGACTTCTCATTTAAAGCAAATTATACTAAACAAAGACAAGTGTTTGATTGTTTTGAAGTAGCTGTATCTGATAAACGCTACAAATTTCACAATTACAGACACCATAAAAAGCACAAGCAGGGGCAATGAAACAGTTGAGTGATCACTTCAAAACACCCTGAAGGGTTTGGATTTCACAAGTTCACCTCTTACTTAAAACATCCAAACTACAAACTGCTGATGACATTCCCGATGACCAGGGGTCAGGAGTCTCCAAGACCTTTGCCACCGTGCCCAGAGCAAGGGGAGGTCAGCTCCTAGGGCTGCCAGGCGCACGGAGGGACCCCGCGCATCAGAGAACTTCCAAAGCACAAAGTTAAATTACAGACCTGCGTGTCAGCGTGGAGTTGCTAAAAGAAAGAATGCAAGAATGCTAGCACATGCAAAAGGAGGATGAGTATACGAAATAACAGTAAGCTGATGTTAGGAAACAAGGTTTATAGCATTTCTGTAGCTGCTTGAAAGTAGATCTGTCCTTTTTTTTTTCTCTAAAGTTTGCAAAGCATAGCGGGGAAGCTGAGTTGCAGAGTGTTATTAGAAACAGTAATGGAAAATAAAATTGTTGTAATTGGTTTATCAAAAAGTGAGAAATACGCTTGCAAAAGTAAGAACCATTTTATTGCAGAATCATTTCCTTTTTAAAATGTTCACTTTGCTAGGACATATTAAAATAAGGAATGAATTCATGATCTTCTGTAAGCTTCAAGTCTTACAATCCATATTTCATAAAGTTTTTGATCGTAATCATGATTCAGTGCTACTTTTTTGGCTAATCCTAAGAAAAAATATCCTTACAATACATTTGCTATTTCTCCAAATGTGTAGGTACTGTCCTAGGATTAAGCCTGTACATCTTTTTTAAAGATGGCTCTGATTCACTCTTATTTTTTTAAGTGAAATTATTGCTTATCAGTAAGCATGTAACACTTAAACAACTTAAAAAATAAATGCAAAGAAGAGCAAACTAGGGCAAATGTAGGAGCAAACATCTGAAACTGATATAGCATATGCATTATCCACCTAGAATAAGTGGACCATAGCAAATAAGTATAAATTGGACAATATAAATTCCATTTACAAAGTGAATTATAGTGATGTGATAGAATTATTACATTTTATCACTGAAAATGATATATTGGAGATTTTCAGCTCTACAAGATGCCTATTTTTTCATATTACTTCTCATGAGAAAGTGCAGATTTCATGAGAACCTGCACATATAATCAACCGTTTTTTTCCCCTAATGCCTGGATGACCCACACCTTTCCTCCCCTGCAATTTCAGGTCATATTGTGGAAAGATTTAAAAAACACTGCTTTTGGCTGCATGGAAATTTCAGCATTAATACTGAAAAGCGCACAAAATCAATAATGTGCTAACACGCAACTCGGAAAACCTCTCTGAGCACACGTTCAAAACTGATTGTCAAGAGAAATCTCCTTCAGTTCCATTTGGACTTTCGGCCACACTTTGAAGTGGAGTTTGGCTGAATCGTTTGGCTCAGCCATGGATTGAGACGATGATAACAATAAAAATTGCAAAAGCAGATTTTGGCTTGCAACTGTCCCCAAGAAAGTGATCAGTTGTTTTCCATCTTCAGCTTTTATCCTCCATTGGGATCTTCCAGTGTGAAGGCCAGAGCCACGGAAGAAGTTAAAGGATTTCTGCATTAAATTAATACAATTTTCAATGAAGACAGAACTAAGCCCTGCTAATTCTCAATGTGAAACGGGGCCCACACATATTGTGTATGTTAACAGCAAGCTGTAAAGGCTCGGCGTGTTGAAAACCAGATTTCAGATCTTCTGACCTGTGGCAACTCCCCTAGTAGGGAGCCACAAATGGACACTGGTGCATTTTTGTACTGGATTAAATTCCAGATCTAGACTGCCATGTGATCAGAGACGAGCAGGAATAAATAGTTCACAGGCATGAATACCTGTCATCATGTGGTGAAATGAGCAGCAGCCTCTGCTCAAGAGAGGCTTGGGCCCACAGTAATAGAAGAACAATATGAACTGGCAGAAATACAAGGGAAACTTGGAAGGAGGCTCCTTGCACAATGCCTCTTCTGCAGGTCACTCCTACTGCTCTCCCTCAGCAGCAAAACTTAAATGAAAATAGTTTAACATAATAATTAAAAAGCCTCACAATGCAAGGGGAAGTGACAGTTGTTGTAAGTAAATTTAATAAAAGCAGGTCCCTGCTGATAAGAACTGGCACGTCTCCACTTACTTCAGCAGAACTATGTGGATTAATATTGTTCGAAAATTTGACCCAAAGTTTTGAAGAATTTGACTTATAAGGTAATGCTGAGGTAAGAGATGGATGATTACAAGTGTGGGGAAGAAGAGTAATCATCAAGGAAGCAGGAACATCTGTAAAAGGAAAACTAAAGCTTATTAAGTTTGTATAGATAATATGTCAACAGTTTGATGTGCTTGATTTGAGGAAGGTCCATCAACACCTCAGCTATGAACAACCAGAGTTCTAATAAAGTGCATGATATATCAAAAATGCTCTTGTACCGCACTGGAAGCTAACAGAACACCCTTTTACCCGAATGGACATACTGTGTATTACCATAGTGGATCTAACCACTTTGTATGGCCAGGGACAATTTTCCTTGGTGATGTTCACTGTAGGAGTATTTGCACAAATGCTGTAAACTTAGTGTTTTCACACAGATTCATACCATGTCCTTTCTACCTGTCAATACATAGTGCATATAAAATAAATATTAAGGGCTGTATTTAGCAGAAAATGTAAGGAAGGATAACTGACTATTAAATGACTTGCGTGTATTTTGGCTCTGCTGTAAAGTTTCAAGAACTTCCATTAAAAGACAAAGAAAACAGAGATTTTCAGTACCAGATGTCTGGGAAGATCCCATTTGGATTTGAGCTACTTAAATTTGCAATCATGTATTTATAGATCTAACAGAGCTTCTGTTTCCCCTAGAATCTGAAAATTAACTAGCTTTGTAGCATCTTCCTTGATCTGCCACCCGTGCCCTGAGGATTAGAGACTCCACCTGAGCTTGTTTTACAAGCATAACAGAAAAAATTAATCTCTGCTGGCAGCGATCCCACTGGGATACTGATGAATAATGATATCCCTCTCTTGCTGCCCTCTCAGTCCACTAGAAAAGCCACTCTAACCCAGCAACGTGGAAACCGCTGAAACCATTCCAGCTGTGGATTAGCAGGCAGTCAAGCATCCATCTGTTCTGTGTGAATCAAGAGAAAGCAAACACGCATTCTTGTAGCTAAAGAAGTATTCACAATTAGCACCTTATATGACCACATATAGTAAATATTAAGACAATCATATACAAAAGAAAAAATAGTCTATTATGTGCACCTCATGTTGTTTACTTTTGCTTGCTGCCTTAAGCAAATGATAAGACAGTCTGAACTCATCTCATTAACCTGCAGCATGTTGTGCATTCGAGGATTTAAGATATTTAAGATTAGATTTCTTAATATTGTGTGCAGTTGTACCTAAAAATATTTTGTAAATATACACGCATATAATAAGCAGATATAAGCAAATACAGTGGCATGCCCTCACCTTGGCAAGATAAGGATTTAAAAGACCAGTTGTGAGAGGGAATTCAGCTATTTTCTCAGGCTCTAAAGTGTAGTGGATAATGTTGAGATGTTTTCTCTTTCTGAAGACTAGCAGTTGAATAGTCTTGGCTGCCTTCCCAAGTTTTTCCATTGGAAGAAAGAATGGAAAGAGAGTGGGAAGGTGGGATGCTGGCAACCCCAGGCAAACTGGTGGAAACTGATTTGATTGTTCCATGGCAAAAAGGGCAAAGCCCTGCCATAATTTAATGAAGGCTCCATTTGAGTAACAACCCAGGTAAAATTAATAAATGTGCATAATTTCATTGTTTTCCACATGGATCAATCCTAACAGATAAGCTGAGGTCTGGCCCACATTCTTTAACTTCTGTGTAATGTAAAGAGATTAATGGCGGAACAGATTTAGGGAGTCTACATCTATTAATCTGAAATGGTCACTCCATTTGAAAAAGGATCACAGTCTGTACTCTAGCAATGCTGTTAGGATAGTAACAGCACATCAGATGGAGAAACAGTAATGCACTGATTTTATATATGTATGTATATACACACACACACACATATATGTACACATATACATATATTTGACATATACATATTTGACCTTCTGGTCAAAAGAGCTGCAAAGCTGAAGATAATCTGCAATTGTTCTCTCAAAGAAACTTTACTGTATTGTACCAGATTTCGTAAGATATATTTTCTATTAAATTTTTCAAATGCTAAGAAAAGCTTTTGCCATTCATAGTAAATGCTCCTGCACAATTTCTTCTAAATTATAGTAGCATGAACTGGTAAAATAACTATAAACTGAAGCAGACTGTTAGTACTAGGATTTCCATGAAAAAAATACTAATTTCTTAAAAGTTCACCTGTAATAATGCATAATCTCAACATTTAAAATAAAACTTAAGCATCTGAAGCTAGGCAGGTTCTCCCCAAAAAAATGGAAGTCATGAGAGAAAAAGAAATCTAAATGTAAATAGGGAAAATGTGAGCATCAGATACTTCAATAAGAATTAATCAGTAATCCTCTTAGGTCCTTTTTTTTTTTTTTTTTTAACCATTGCTGTGCTAAAGGCACAGTGTATACTGGGCACCAGTATTGCATGACATAATTGTATCAGCCAAACCAATCCCTACTCTGAAATTTCAGTTCTGATCTGAGAACCTGCTGTCAAATGGGACATGCCTTATTAACAGTGTTACAGTTCAGAGCAAAAACTTCTCTGCTGCCAGAGAAAAACCTTTCTCTGCTTTTAAACAGTAGCCAGCAGGTGGTACGCAGAAAGGCGGCTGTGCTGAAAAAATAAAAGATGGTTTGTGGGTGAATGGCCTGCAGCTTTAAGGAGCCAGCTAAAACGCGGGCGGGCTGTCGCTGAACCTGCCGTAGCAGCCTACATACCAACGACAAGCATCGATTTGCCACAGATGGCAGCTAGTGTTCGCGTTTGTACGTACAAGGGGAGCCTCGTACTCCTACCTACACGAGCAGGGGCAGGCGGAACAGCTTCCCGCCTCCTCCAAAGAGCTCGCACGGGCAAGGGGAGCGCGCTGCTGCGGCTAGAGCAGCCCCTGCGGCTCCCCATAATGGGATTTATTTCTCCGCATTTCTGGGAGGACGAGTTACTGAAGCAGCCGTTTGTAACGTGCAGATAGCCTGAGGCTACTGCCTTCCACCGCCACAGCGATCGGCACCTTCACAAGTTTTTACCCCAAATGCTGGACTGCAATAAAAACAAACAACAATAACAACAGAAATACAAATGCGATAGTAATGGAAATTCCAAGATAACCGTTCCTGTCTTATAGCCTTCCTCCTGGAAAATATATGTTGGCCACCTTTAACTGCAACTTTAAAATAGATTTTTTACTTGTCTGAGTATTGATTTCTTTCACAAAAGTTGAATAAGTGGATCAGAGGAAATGTTTATTCAGAGATTAGAAAGTCAGAGTTATCAGGGCTTTATATTTTCTGTTTCCAAACTTAATTCTTTTCTCTTGATGCCCTAAAAAATAAAGAACTAAAACCACGTCCAGGTTGCTATCCGTAGTGGGTACAGGTGGTGCTTTTTGTGGAAGACAGATTGCATCACACACTTTCAAACTAACAAAACAAAACAAAACAAAATAAAAAAAAGAAAGAATTGCGTTATCCTGCTAGAGAAAATGACTATATTCAAGTACTACAGCAGGACTTGCATTCGAAACTGCTCCATCTACTGGGACTGGAGAGAAATTGAGCCAAATTTCATGCATTTGGACACTATAATAAAAGCAGTGTAGCATTTTGTTTTATTTTCATGAACCTGAATACAATTTTCAAATTTTCAACACAATTTTTCCTGTAAATTCCTGGGTGCAGGATTAAATTTATGTACTAAGCAATTCAAGGTGCAAATTTACTGTGAAGAGAAGTAAGGGACAAGGTAACATTTTTCTCCTATTATCAAGCGGTCAAGGGGTGGTACCTGAGGCCAATCCCTACTTTGTGGCCACAGCAGTCATGTTCAAACTGCTGAGAAGGCACCTGCATACACATGAAAACAACCCTGGAAGCCTTTGAAAGCTCAGAATGTAGCATCATTGTCTCATTCGATATGAAGTTTATATAGTGAAGGACTTTTGTTCATGACAATGAAATGCTTTTTACAAGCATTTCATTGTCAAGAGTAACATAATGAATAGAGTCTTGCTATTTTATGCCTTAAAGAAAATCATACTTCACCTTTCACAAAATCACGGAATGGTTGAGGTTGGAAGAAACCCCTAGAGATCATCTAGTTCAACCCCCCTGCTCCAGCAGGGACACCTAGAGCACATGGCACAGGGCCGGTATTCCATTATAAACTCAACCCTAAAATTACACCAATAAATGTAGACTTGAAAAGGATTGTCTTAGTAAGACTGATCTGATTTATTAATGAAATGTCTTACAGAAGAGAAAAAGTTTTCTATAATACCTGAAAAGAAGCAAAAATTGCCTTTTTTTATTATTAACCAGTAACACAGCAATGAACCTCTTTCCAAATCTTCTCCTTCAGCAGTGCCACCTTTTTTGCTGAGATCCAAAATACTTATTCTGATATGAGTCACTAAAAAAAAACCATATCAAGCATCAGATGCAAATATAGGAAGGGGTATGTGAATACCTAAGGTTTTTCACCTAGGCCTTTGTCTCCTGTACCCCCAGCTTGCAGATACCTCCACAGGGGATTTTTAGCCTTAATTAGTCAATAATTTTTCATTAACACTTTTTCATCAATAATTCTTAATACAAGAAACATAATAACTGAACAATGATTAAACTCATTTGGATTACAATTTTTCTGAAACACGGCTAAGACAAGTTAAAGCAGAGTCCTATGGAAAAGCTCCACACATTTTCTCTCAGAAAAATGTATATGCATACCAACACAATAACCTAACTTCACCTGCTAACTGCAAACCCAAGATAGATTAGACATCTCGAGTGCAGATTTACTGAGAGCCAAAGGCAAACCATGAGGGAACTGCACCTTACCTATTAGTACCACTTATTACTGCATATATTTAACAGGACGAGATTGTGGAGATGTTCAGATGTGTTATGTTCCTGTTCATGAAATTATTACATCATCCCATAAACCATATTGGAAAAATCCCTCTGACCTCTGCAAAATGCTAGCAGATGACCAAATGGAAACTTAAAGCAAAGACAGAGAAAAGAACGGGTGCTGGGGGATTATGAATGAACTGTCCTGACCACTGAGGCAAATCTTGCTGTCAAGCGACTTTCTGAAATTCAAAATCCCTTAATCAAACTCAGATTTGAAACTTTTACTATGATCATAATTTTCTGAATTCTAAAATACAACACTGTCTTTTTTTTTCCTCTCATGTTTTTTAAACTACCTTTTGTTCTTTCTCAAAGTACACGTTGATTATTCGGTAAAAAAAATGGTACAAATCTATTTTGAATCCAAAATGTTGGGTTCAATTCATTTTTACAATGGTATGTTTCTGCCTTCCTTACATATATCAGACCAACTGGTCATTGTCTAAAGGCTTGGACAATTACGAACAACAACAACAACAACAACAACAAAGATCCATATGTCATATCCACAAAATCCTGTAATTGCATTTGAGAAGTGTTTTGGATAGTTATTCCTAAATAAAACAGTCCAAAAGTCAAATCTTTAAAACGGAGTAATCAGCAGAATAGTCACAATTATAATCATGTTGTGCAATGGTAATAGACCTTTTCTACTACAGGCTACAGCTTTCAGTTCCAGCATCATTAAGAGATTCTTCAAATTACTTTTTAAATATCCTTTTCCCTCAGGATTTTCACTTATACCTAATTAGACTACTTACCCCATGCCATGTAATTCCCTATTGCCAAAACTGCTAAATGCTTCAATAAGTAGGAGGAGGGCACCAGTGGAGCAAGGCAGATGTAATGTCATTGGTTAACAATAGAGGTGTGAAGCAACTGCAGTAATTACAAAACTCATTAATTCACAGTGTTTAGGAAGAAAAAAAAAACCCTTGACAATAACTGTTGAAATGCCTATTCTTTTCAACAGTGCACCAGATTGAAAAAAAACTTTCAATTTGCACATTTAACAAGATGGAATAGTAATTTCAGTAGTAATGATGAAAACCAATATCTGCATAAAAACAAGGACAACCTGTCAGATATCGTGGCATCTACTCTTCATACACCCTTTTCCTACTGACATGCTAGGAAATCTTGGCCCCCAGCTAATTTCAGTCTTATTGCTTTTAAGACTGCAAATGGACAGCTCGCAACAGTATGCATTTCAGCAAAAAATATAAGAATTAAAATAAAAACATTTTAAAGTTTGCAATCTCTGCTCACCACTAGAGTCCTAGGTTTTGTCTACAATAGAAATATTTTCAATTTATCTGTCCATTTCAAGACAATAAGCTCTTTAATAAAGACTGACAATACTAGGTTCTGCTTAGATCGTATCTTTGCCTTTTGCTCCTCACTAGCTCTACTTGGTGGCATGAAATGTCCCTCTATCTCTGCTAACCTTGTTCTCAGCACTCCCTATCCAAATCTGTCTGAGAATTTCTCTAGTTTCTAGGTGGAAGAGATTTTCTCTAGAGAGGAGATTTTGAAGAAACAAGAGCTGGAGAAGGCTCTCACCTTGAAAGTTCAAATTTATATTTTTTTTAGTTTCAGTTATTTTACATGCAGAATATACTGATTTGTGGTTGAATACCAATTTGAATTTAATATATTGAATTTTATTTCATAGAATTTGCACTTGGAAGGTGCTTCTTCCTTACAAATATTTGTGTGCACAAAGGAGAACAACCAAAAGATCTTGTAAGTATATAAATATTTTAGAATGGAGTAAAACCTGAAGTGATGATGACATGCAACACTACCATGTTGAATTGTACACACACTATGTCTGGATTTGTATGCTGAAATCTTATACCTTGTGCACACTCCTCTTCTAAAAGCCACTAGGCTAACTGCATGAGCTGGGAATATTGCAGCTAATAAACTCAAGTATCACCAAGTGCCTAGAAGGGGGAAAAAAAAGACCTATCAGGAAATGGGTCTCCCTCTTGCATCTCCTCCACCTGTTAAAGCCAGACAGTCCCAGTGCAAAGTGATGACACCGGGACAGTTTTAAGACATTGATATATGAAATACTTTATTCTGTCTTTTTAGTCTTATACAGAGTTAGAAAAGAATCATATCGGATTTTTGTAGAAAAAGAAAATTATAAACGTAAAAAGAAGTCATATAGCCAGACATAGAGAATAATTTTGAAGTACTGAAACAGGAAAAATGATTCAATTACCTTATTCAGAACAATAAAAGCTGAAATTACAGGTCAGGGAAGAAAGGCTTTTTAAATTTCAGGGTGGTCCTTCATATGTGTGTACATACCTTTAATAGTTATAAAGGTTTAAATTATGAAAATATGATCACTTACTGTCAGAACTAAGAGCAACTCTTCAATGTTGTTTTCAGGTTTCAACTGGTCTTTGAACATCCCAATTGTAGTATGCTTCAAATAGTAATAGGAAGCAATGCGGCCATACGTCAAAGGTTCAATGCTGCGATTATCCTGTTAGAAGAGGAATCAAATGGTTCCAACAATAAATGCAAAACATTTTAAGGCTGGTTTATAAGAGAGAATAGCAAAAATGATCTAGCATCAAAATTTTGGTCAAACTGCCAATCTGATGAGAAAAAGCTCAGTTTTCAACATAAGTCTTATAAATGCTTTCATGGCCAAACTTTAGTATCTGAAATCAGGAGCCTGTATCCTACCGTTCCCTCTACTTGTGAGACACAGGTTGCTCTTACCTCCCCAATTTCAATACAGTAGGAGCATTCCAGATCAAAGAGGGATCTCTCCACGAGGCTCGAGAGGTATTTATTCATAGTGTCGTGGCTCACATCGTCCAAGTTATAGTAACTACAGAAATTGAAAGCAGATACATTACATGAATACATGTGTCACTAAAAATTTTTATACATACACACACGCACGCACATGGAAGAGCAAATATCCACATTAAGGGATTAAATGCAGAACTGTTCCCTTATATAGTCTAAAAAGAAATCCATGATTCTTAAGTGGGTTGTGGGAATAGCCAAAATAACACTTGCATGTACATATGGAAAGATGAGAGTTTATCTATTAATAGCAAAGCTGATTCAAACAGAACTGGACATACACTTTGTGAGCTGGAATATTTTCCTGATTACATAAGTATGAAAGTGAATAGGCAATACTAACACAAATACCAGGACTTAGCTTCAAGAGAAAGGAAGAAACCCCACCAAGGATAGCAAGCGGCCTTACATTCTCGTATGCTGAGAATAAAATCTAGGCATACAGTGACATCTCCTGAAAGAGTAAAACTACACTATCCAAATGCTGATATTTGTTATCGTATGTCATAGTCATTTTATTCTGAAAGCTAAATTTACTAAAAATGAGGCAGCATTTGTCAGTGTCTACACTCTGTGTGTTTTTATTGAGGTAAATTACCAAACTATTATCTAGTAACAACTTAGTGCTGTTAATTGCACTAAGGAAAAATGTTTATGAAGAGGCCCCAAATTAAAGAAAAACATTTATAAAAAGTGCTAAAATATTTGGTTACACTTGTATATAGAAAGAGCCAATGACTGAAATTTCCTTAACTGTAGAATTCATGCTGAATTATGAAGTATTTATTCACACAAACTAACTGCATTTCAGGGGTAGATATTGCCTAAAAATCTTTAGATAAAAATTTAAGAACTTGAGTATTAAATTCATCAAAGCCACAATTCAGCAAGTAATAATTAAGTACAACATGTAGTAAAGAAAAACTAAGCAGGCCTAGAAATGTTTGATTTTTAAAAATTCTGAACTCATATTGTACAATGAAGTCATGGAATTTCAAAACACAGTTGAAACAAAAATGATCAATGATTTATCAAAGTACTAAAAAGCACAGTAAAAAGAAAGGATACTCCTGCTCAGTAAAATCCTGCCACACAAACCAGGAAAACTGATATTGTTGCTGCAATTAAAGATGCTTCTTTATTCACACTATATCTGCTTTCCTGAAATTTCCTGCTGTTACAGCAACATATTCTGCATCCCCACTGGAAATAATACCACATGTCCTCACAGAGTTTAGCTCCTGTCAGCAGTGTAATCACTTATTTTGTGCAGGTGAACAACCGGCTGCACAACCCTGTGCTGTGACTCATCTCAGCTGATTTTACACAGCTACATCTACCCCTGAGTTAGGTCAGACGAGCTCCCAAAGTGGAGAAACAGGCACTAGCAGAATACTGTTCACCTGGCCTGTTTCAGATATCTGTTTTAGGATGGGCTGAAATGAAATCACTGATGGAAAAATAAAAAGAAGTTTATACAATTTGTTCAGTTTTTGATGTTATATTAAAACTCCCATTCTCTGTGATTTAATTCTGCTTTCACTACTGTACTGCTGTAGCTAGCACATTTAAAAAGACAAAATTGTATTTAAAATACTAAAAGCAGCACCATTCAGTGACCCTTTATTAACAGAAACTGATTTTCAGTGCTTTTTTTTCTTAAACAGCTTTAGCATTGCTTCATCAAATGTTTTTAATAGCAATAGAATGACTCCCCCCCAAAAAGTGCTAAATATTTGCACAGTTATTTCCACATTTTTATTCCCTTGTTATTAATCCCAAATTATGGGTTTAATTCTCCCATGCTTTGAAATTTCACTTATAATTGAGTAATGTTGCAGTAGGACACTAAAACTAAGCAAAAGTGATTAAAAATACCAGTTTTGAAATATTCAGCTACATTATACTAAGACAAAGTATACAGTAGGGTTCAGTCCTGTGATATTTTATAAGGATTCATATTAAAATTATCTGAAATAATTAAAACAGCTGTTTTGCAAACAAAACCAACATTTGTATGTTGTCATTTGTATTGACTAAAAAATTTTATCAAGCACATGGCCACATATTTTCAGCCTTATCCAAAGAAAACACATTTGCAGCAGAAATATTCTAACACTGTCTTAAACAGTTTAATTTTCATGTATGGATAGTCAGCTTTTAAATATACTGAATTAATATAGTAATGATAAAAAATGGTCAACATTTCCATCTGTACCTTTTATTTCCCTGATATTTTAGCACCCAAAACATTTAGAATCTATTTATTAGTAGTAATTATTTTGTAACAATTTGCTTGCCTTCTGAAAATAATTCCAGCAAATTAACTACATAAATTGCTTAAGGATGCAAACAGAAAATCTATTTTATACACCTAAACCACTAATGATTCATTACTGTTTTTCTCTAAATTGAATACAGCACTACTGAAATCATTCTAATTAAGGCACTTCATGGCCACAGTATTTAGTCTTGCACCGTACCATTTCTGCACTACTATTTGCAGTACAACAAAACTGATGCTGAATCTGAACAAAAGAAGTGAAACGATATGGGCTGTATTTTGAAATTTATTTCTGAGATTTTAATATTCAGGCAGTAAGTCCATTTTCTTGTTGACTTACCTAATTTACAGTATTTCACATGGGACGTCATAAAGGCATTACAATGCCTTTTAAAAATTGTATGTATTTTAAAGTGCTGATTTTTAGTAAAATATTATCACCTACGTAAATAGCTAATAGCTCAGGGCAAATGAAACAGTATGAACAAAAATCTGAAATTGGAATCTGGAGACAAGGGATAGCAGAGTGTCATAACTAGTATCTCTAATGGGATAAATATAATTTTGAGCACACCCACTGAAGCTTCTTGGTCACTTAGCACATTTCCCCCATATAAAAGCAAAGCCATTCATCTAGAAAGGCTATGTTAAAATCATTAGTGAGAGCGGAGGCATTGTGAGATGAGACAATATTTGAACGTACAAACATAAATGCAAGTTGAATTTTGCAAGTTGGCTTGCTCTGAGTATAAAAACCGCAGTGTATGTGAGTTCTCCTGTGAAGCTATATTACCTAACTACTTAATTACAGATAAAGAATAAAAACAATGCAGTTTCATGCTCACTGCATTGAATCATCTAGTCATTATTTTCCCTTTGCTATAAACAGACAGCCTACCTTTTTATCAGCACACCATTTCATTTATTTCACAGTGAAGCCCAGTTTCACAATAATTGACTTGTCAGAAGCTCTAATTTATGAGGCTGGGCTCCGTAAGCCTTCGCCTATATTGGACTCAACCTGCACACAAGCAGGGTTGAATATTTACAATGCTGTTAACAGGTGCTGAGTTGTTTAATGATTCTAATAGCCAGAAGCGTACTGCGAAAGCCAGCGGGATCACAATTACAGGCTGTTTGAACACAACAATTACTCGTCCCCTGAGAGGTGTGAAAGTCAAAGGCAGTTTTATCCTAACAGCATCTAGCACATGGGCTAGACAGGCTAACTTCCATTAGTAGTCCACTGGGAAAAAGCAATAACAAACCCCTAGGTATCGTAAAATTTTACAAAGTACATAAAATTTAAACAATCGAAAAACTGAAGGAACTTTTTATTGTCTTTAAAATAAGATATTTTAAATCCCCAATCTTGCAGAGCTTAGCAAGGACAACAAACCATGAAACATGAACTTATTTCTCTAATCTAAGGAAGTGTGGAATTTCATCAGCTGAGAAAGATAGAGAGACGTGCAGGAACATAAAATGTAGATGAAGTTACACAAAACATTTAGGATTTAATGTGAATGGCGGCAATCATTTCCTGTTTAGCTTATGTAAACCTGACCTGAGATCTCTCTGGGAAATTTTTCATTGGCCTTGAAATGGTCTCGCTATAACTGTCAATGCTGTGAAGTCATTTGTTACCGCACCATGTTTTTTATGTTCAGATTATACGGTAGTAATAGTGACACACATAATGAAAATCGGTGGCAGAGTCAGCTAAAATATTAAAAGAAAAAAAAAAAAACTTGCTAGCTAGCTGGGAGGAATTTTCAGACAAATGGTCAAAAAGACAAATCTACAGCACTATTCAGCATAATTTGATAACAAGAAACTGTCCTTTCCTAGGAATTTACAATTCTGAAAGTAGTAGTTTGTGGCGCACAGGTAGGGGAGAAGCACACAAGGTCAGTCTTGGAAGTTGTTTTACTGCAACCATAAATGGTCTCGCGTTTGTAACCTTGCAGCTGCGTGTCCCGATGCCCCGCGGCTGGTACTGAGGCAGGGCTCGGCTCACGGGCCTCGGGAGCCAGCCGCCCACGGAGCAGCTCTCAACCACCTCCTCTTGGTGCGGCACTGCTGACCTAGCTGGAGTCCGAGGCAGGCTGGCTAAGGCATGGGAGCAGGCACAAATGCTACCGATTGATCTGTATTTTTACATTTAAACCATATTTTCTTGATTTTATATATTTGCTAATGCCGCGTATGAGAAATCACTTGATAGATAACATAATTAGCTTTAGTTGTTTTTCAGCATTTCACTATATTTATGAAAGAAAACCAAAAGAAGGGAATCCAGTTTCTCTGGTCTCAGGAAGGCATTTGCCAACCCATCAGTATTCCCAATTCAAATATTTATAGGAGACTGTTCCTCATAAAATATGTTTCCATGAAAAATCAGGGCTAACAGACAACATGTAAATTTGTTGTCTATTGATTGGCTCATTATTTTTCCTGTGATAAACCCCAAGAGATGATCTGCACAGGTAACTCATATCCAGGAGCAGGAGGACAACCACGTGAATTTGCTTTCTGAATGGGGAGATGCTGGGGTCTGGGGACACGCACCCTTGGAAGGCTGCAGCAGGTTGGGCCTTCGGAGACCAATCAAGCACCCAACGGTCTGTGACTTCCAAGCCTGAGAGAATTTCATTCATGTAAATAACTTGATAAAACCATTTCATGAATGATATTTTTGTGCTTTTTGTATCACTGTGATCCTAATGGAACAAACAAAAAAAACAAACAAAAATCCCCAAGCTCTTGTAATGAAATCCTTGAAATTAAATAATGCATATAACTGTGAAGGGAAATACAGATATTCGCACAGATCTAAATGCAGCCCTAAATGATCTAAGTAAATCTATCCTGAGAATATCTGTTTACCACCTCAGAGTATGGATATCAATAATTATTGCAGTGTAATATACCCTCACTTTCTAATCTGTTTTTATTACTTACTGCCAATTTTTTCCTCATCTCTTCATCTTAGTTAATCATCATTAGCTAATTAAATTTTCCTCAGTAATCCTCTTTCTGATATGATTCCAAACTAGCAGTAAAACTCTGAATAACTGTGATTTTTGCCACTGAAATATATACATATTACTCTTGCTACTGGACAACACTATTACCTCAAGGCAGGTAATAACCATAATTATTTTTCACAGATTCACAGAAGAGCTGAGATAGGAAGATAACTCTGGACACATCTAGTCCAACCCTTGGCTCGGGGAATAGTCACCTAGTCCAGCTGGGTTGCTGATTGCCTCCATGGATGGAGACTTCACAACCCCTCTGGGCAGCCTGTTCCTGTGCTCAACCACCCTTGCAATAAATGATTTGTTATATTCAGAGGGTATTTCCTGCATTGAAGCTCACTGCCTCTCATCTTATCACTGAACACTAAGAAGAAAGAGCCTTGCTCCTCCTTTTTTACACCCTCCACTGGATTATCATACACACTGATCGGATTCCCCCAAATCTTGTCTTCCCCAGGTTGAACAGTCCCATCTTTTTGCCTCTCCTCTTACAAGAGATGCTCCCGTCCCTTGTATTGTATGTCATCATATTTGTGGCCCTCCGATTAGACATGCTCAGCCAATCATACTGAGAAAAGGAAATTTAAAATAAAATACCAAGTGTATGATTAGTAGTAATTAGAATATCAGTCAGAGATAATTCCATTTAATTATAATTTATGATACACTATTTTTTCACTCCAGCAAGCTTCATGCAACTGACAAGTGGAAAAGCTTAAGAATGATTCTCAGGATTAATTTAACAAAACAAAATTTGTCAGGTATTCAAAACAATTTACATATAAAACTAATTTTGTGTGAGCATGCATACACATATAAACACATAAAACTGCACACATTTTAACATGTGATGTGATGTGTACTCTCACATTATCCAAAATTTAGCATTCCAAGTGAAAGCTGATTCTGCTTAGTTTTACATATGTTGTAAATTGTTATTTCTCTTTTACTGCCTAAGTATCTGGAAAACATCATAACCTGATTTACAGAAAATAATTCCCATAGTCATTTCTTCTTTGCAGAAAGTCGTGGGTTAAAATGTTTTATATGGGTGAAAGTCAAGGAAACAGTCAAGGAATTTTCTTTCAAGGAAAGCAGATCTGCCCAAGGCTTCAGTCTGCTAGACGTGTGATAGACAACACTCAAAATAGCCCCTTCCAAAGAACAGGGCACTGTCTTTAAACATGGTATGGACTAAGCAGGTAAAATACTAGCTAAAGGTATATTTGGCAAAGGTATATTTGGCAACTTGACTGTTGTAGCACAGAATCTTTTTGTAAAGTGCAAATTCGAAACCTCTACAACATTTAGAAAAAATTTCTTTGGAGGGAGGGAACGAAAAAGGCAGATATTCTGGATATTGAGACTGATACACTGTAATAAACAATTTTGGAACTCTTTTATACATTACAGCTTGAACACAATGCACACGGTTATTCAGTATGAATAAAAGTCTGAATACTCTGAACTACTCTGAATAAAACTAGTACTCAGCTACTTTAGCCTCCAAATTATCAGTTCAATCATCTTTCTTACCTAGACAGTCAAAATCCATTTCACAGATGCCAGGATACAGAGATTCAACAGTCAGGGAAATTAAAATAGTTTGATGAAAACAAGTACCGGAACATGCAAAGATTTTCAACAAGACCTTTTAAAGAGACATTATTAAAGTCTAACAAATTATCATCTCAGATATGCCAGAAAAACTTACTTAATGACTGTTTGTTTAGAAGAAAGCTGGGTATTTAGAGCAAGAAAAGGTAGATTAATATTACAGTATATCAGCTAACACTAATTCCCAATGTGCTTCTACTCTTGTGTTAAAAAAAAAAAAAAAAAAAGTATTATTGAGGGCCCCAAATAATTCTTGCTTGGTAATATCAAATATTTTGGATGCCCATCCATGGGATAGCATATACGTAAATAGCACTATACTGCTATTTACACAAAGTGCTCTTAATTGTCACTGACTTCTCTTAAAGTTTTAGCTTTCCTTTGATATATCTTAAAGACTGCCCATGTTGGCGTTCCTTAGCTTGTAAGAAATATGAAAACACCATAGATAGTAGGCCCACAAACTCTACAGATTAGCTAGTTTAGCAACCTTGGATGAAACTTAATAGAATTTATTTTGCAGAAGAAAGGAAAGTAAGCACAGCCATTGCATTTGCACTTGGTAACTACAAATGACCTTTCTGACAGTCAGCAATGTCCTTCATTTTCCTCTCTGCATGCCTGAGTATGGCAGGAACACTGAGTACCTGCACGTGGATGAGACGCTGGGGAAAGCAGCACAAGTTGTGAGTTGTTCCAACCTGCGTGTGCGTAACGTGCGCGTAACTGAAAGACTCCAGTTTCGATTCCTCTTCTGTGGCTACAGACATGAGTAGTCAACATCTGTTGACCTTCTCTCCCACGGCAAAGACCCTGCACCCCATTAGGAAATAGTGTTGTATTCCTAAATTCTTCAGAGAATCCTCCCAATATAGCAGAATGGCTTAACAGTTGATAACTTCAAATTTAGCTTTCCATGACATGGCACATGAAAGAAATTGCTGAGAAAAAAAGGACTATCAGTAAATATGCCAACTTTGTACTCTACTGGGAGCCTTCTTTTATAGTGGGAGAATTTGCCTATTAAATCAGGTAACTACATTTCTATATTCTACACTTACTTTTATGGTCAGTGTTGTATATTTAAAATGCATCTACCATAGATACTGTGATCAAATACAAACAAGCTTACCCACATCTAACCAAGATAGACAAAACCAGAATTTATCTGTTTGTCATGCTCTGGCGGGAACACCTTCTACACAAATTAAGTTATTTCATTGGTTAAAAAGCAGGGGAGTCAGATTTTTTTTTTAATTTCAAATTCTAACACTGTATATTTTTGTTTCCTCAAGAAAATTAGATATAAAGTCTGTTTTGCAGGAGATTCAGCAAACAAGACTGCATGTCTAGATGCAGAATTCAAAACTAAAGGAGATGACTACAAGAAAATTCAAGAAAATGGACTTTTATCACCTGCAGGCTCCAATAGCAGTTATCCACAAAGAACTCAGCTGAAAACACAGTCAAATGTTATGGGCATTAATGTGATTTCAGAAATATGACACTGGAATATATCAAAAAGCTATTTATGCAACATTGAGAAACAGTGCTGTAAAATCCTAATTCTTTATTTACCACGTTATTTTGGTTGGTGAATGATCACATGATCCACACCCTACCATTTATCAGAGCAAAGCTGTGGCAAAAGCAGCCTATGTGGTTGGAACAGCTCACAGAGTTCTGCATACCAGCTGGAGCTAGGCAGGATGCTAACAATCACTGAAAATATTGCACACATGGTTCCACCAGGATCCCCTAATGAAAGTAAACTTTATCACAGAGAAACAGATGATAGCTATTCTCTCATTTATTAGGAAAATTCAGCTCTTAATAGATTTCCTATAGAAAACCAGGCATAATGTATCAACGTGGTAGCTTAAAAAAAAAAAAAGAAAGTAACACATTATAAATATAGTACCTAAAGGAATGTGATAATCTAGAGTTTTATTTTAGGGATGCTGATGTAGCCTTCTCAATAATGCTATTTTATAGTTGTTACTATATTGTACAGTACGTTATCTGCCAAGAAATGCATTTATATTTGGAGAAAAGTTATAAGAAAAATGTGCCTACAAGTATTTTTCCATGTGTGGGCCAGGAAGGCTCCTGCACTAGAGACTGCTGAGGTTCCAACAGTGGGCGGATCACCCTTGGATCAACTCTACCCTCAAGTTACCTTTGGATTAAAAATTTATACTCACGTTGGGTTCATTATAAGTCGTCGGAAAAAGTAAGTCCAGGTGATATAATCCATTGCATCCTGCTTAGAAGTAATAGTTCCAGCAGCAATTTCAGCATTCAGGTGGTCAGCCAGCACTTCTAACAAGCTGAAGAACAGGAAGAGAGAGGACTTAGCTAACTAGACAACCACAGACTTGCATTAAAGGGTTTATTACTTTTAATGTGAAAATTTTATATTTTTTTCCTCCGGTGATGGAGGAAAGAGAAGGAAAAGGGGATGTTCCTGCAAGGTCAGTCATATTCTTTACATGCTAGTGGAATGCAGTTTCAATTACTTCTTGATTGGATCAAGAATGCACAAGTTTATGCCATTCCTGTAACGTATTCAGATGGAGCTACTCAGTGGTAACTTCTGAATACTGTATGTTGACCATATGATCATGCTGGTTTAATTCGCTAGTGAATCATATGGAAAGACAAACAGGAAATGAAACAGTGGCAATAGCTTAGCTAAGATTTGACAAATAATTTAGGGCTATTAAAATTACATCAAAACTGTTTCCCCCAGATTTTGCCTTGTCTTTATCCAAAGATGAAGAAAGTTAGTTTTATGTAGAAGAGTCTAAATTCAGAAACATAGAAAAACAAAAAAATATGTAAAATGATTCTTAAAAAGCAATATATTGTTTAGTGTCACTAAATGAACTAAAGACTTCCACTTGGGCAACTAATGAGCTCATGCTTGGCCTGAGTACAATCAGTCAGGGCAAATATCTGTAAAGATCAAATCAACTTTCTATTATACTAAAATCCTTCCTTTTCCTTTTTTTTTTTTCCCTTGCTAAATGTAAGCAATAATTTGGTGAGAGCAACTGTTTCATTACTCAGTCCCACTAATTGTAGACTTCTGAAGGTAACATCTATAGCTGTTCACCCAAATCATCCAGCAGAAACTGGGAAGGTTACTCTGTTCAACAGTTATTTCACCGTAGAGAGGCCTAGCTCTTCTAAAGTGCTGTATTTATTTCTGACCCACTACCAGGGAACGCTCAAGGGCTGTCATAAGTTGTGCATTCAGTTCTACAGCTAACACATGGACAATGATTTTAGATTTTCTTTTCCTTTTTTAATCTGAAGTATAACTTTAAAATTGGAAATACTGCTGAAAGTTGATAAAATATTGGTAGGATAAGAAGGGAGAGCATGGTATGCTAAAAACCCTTCAAAAAACTAACAGAGCTTCTCTTTGAAGCTATGAAGGCTCTTAATTTAAATACCTTTGATAATCATAAAGGAGATCATGTAGACTCTAAGTTACTCACACCACAAAATACAAAGTACTTAATGAGACTGCCATTTACACATGAATCTTCACATATCAGTTTATCAAATTATAATGATAGTAAAATGCATTTTTTTAATTACCGATTTAAGGAAATATATACACATAAAATGAGCTAAAAGAAGTAGAGAACGTTTATAGTATTTGAAAGAGAAAAAAGGTGTGATTATAATTTTGGCACTGAAGATACGATTTCTTTATTTAGAAACCTCATTCACCATCAGCAAGACTTCCTGTTTTATGCCAACGCCATACAGTCTGGACATAACTTCAACAATTTAATCATCCTGCTCTTTTGACTTGATAGGTATCATTCTGAAGAAGTTCAATTTCAAGCCTTTTTTTTTTTTTTTCTAAGTGCAATTATATGTTAAAAGTGTGGTTTCCTAAGGAAATGAAGTGTATTTCTGTACATTTTTGTTTGCAAAAACTGCATATGTCCTTCAGTGTACTTCAGAAATCAGCCTTCAAATGCACCAGCTCACTTGAACTAGATTTCACAGGTGGGTAGCACTCTCAAATTCCTAGAAATGTCATGACCATAGAGAGGTCAAATTAGCGCTCATGTTGAGGGATGAAGTTTCCTTGGGAGAACAATATTGTGAATTCTTCAACAGTGAGAAAAGCTTTCAATAAGCTTTCTCAATAAGCTCATGCCTTACTAGATTTCTAGGAATTTGTCCATGAAACACATGACTATAGGAGAAAAATATAACTAGTTCTGTTCCTCATGGAACAACTAAGTATTCTATAAATACCAAAAATAAGGTAGAACTTACATTACGTAAACACTAGTGTAGCTAAGTTCAAGGGGGCTCCAAAATAGTAGTATTTTTACTTTCCTGACAAAATAAATGGTTGTGAGGATCATTAATAGTTGTCCTACATACTCGTCTTGAAGAGCAGCTTGTCTTCTCATTCAAATTTCTGAGACAAAACTGAGAGACAGGGAAGCAGTATTACCTAGGGATGGACTAAAGAGCTGAACAATGTTTAAAGACTCTTGGAAGAAAGGATTTTTCTGCATAAAGATGGATAATATGTTTTGGAACATTACCATTGCTATTTTGAAAAGGAATATGAAAATGTCTGAACATTTAGGTGATAACTTGGGCAGGAATTTGCTTAAATTTTTCTCTATCCTTCATTTGTCCTACTGTTGATAGTGTCATTAGGTTTACCTGGATTCCACTGGGAAAGGTTCATAAAGGAATTTTTTGTAGAAGTCTTTCTTAATATCATGAACTAGAATTACAGCTTTGCCTTGGTCATCAAACTGTGGTCTGCCAGCACGTCCCATCATCTGAAGTACATCTGCCAGAGAGAATAAATGCATTTATTTCTGTATAATAGATTTTTTTTTTTTTTTTTAAATATTTCTGTGGTCTCAAACTCTACTGTTTTTGACATATCTATCTTCTCCCTCCCTCCGTCCCCACCTCTGGTAAATTTTCAATAAACTTCTTTTTGGCAGACTATACTCTCGGTTGCTTCAAGACACTACAGTAGTAGTAGACACTACAGTAGCCCCACCTACATTTAATATAAATTCTCTTTCCTTTTATTTTGCATCCTTTCATTGTTTGATCATGTAATTAAAGAACATATGAGTAACAAACAGAACTCATGAAATCAGCAGTGGCAATTCTGTATTTTTTCCTAATTTTCAAGTTCTTGACTTTTCGTACTATTAAAGTTTCTTAAATAGGCCTTTTTCCTATATATGATTTGTTAGGTTTTTAGAGGAAAAGCTGTATTGTGGTTGGGGAAAGGTGAAGACAAATGTTATAGAAGGGGATACAGCAATGGACAGTGGTACCAGAAACAGCCTGAAACTTTTGCTCACTTGTGTACACACAAGCTCTATAGAGAACACTTTTTTCAATTGGTTTCTTAATTTTGTTAATTTAGAAATGATATTTAAATGTAAAAGAAAAATAGTTTGGAAATTATACTTCTGAATAGATATGTGCACTGGTGATTGATGAAACAACTTCTACATGAAACAACTAGAACGCTGTTCCAGTATGGAACATGATGATATTATACAGGAAATGAATTTACCAAAAAGGGTTGAAGAAATGATTTTTGCTACTATCCACCAAGTAGTTATCCAAAATCAATATTTTCATTATGGACTATATACTGCTTGGCTGCCTTCAGTCACTGGACTAAACTCTTGGAAGTGTCACAAATGATCCAACTGACCAAGTAAATGCCTGTTAACTGAAAGAAGGGCCCTTCTTAAAACCTTAGACTTCACTCTGAAAAGGATTTTCCCTTATCTTCAAATTACTGAACAGACTGGAGTAATTCATTCTGCTGCCTCCTTAGAACCAAAGCCTTGATACAAAAAGGTAACTTCTGCAGGAAGAAACCAAGTTATACCAAGATGGAACAGTGAAGTCATACTTGCAACATTAAAGACAGTGTTTCAAAAATTTGGAAGCATTTCAGAAAGAAACTCATTAAAATTTCATTTTATTGCCGTTGAAAAACTGCATTACCTTTCCACAGAACTTCCAGATACATAAATATTCTGTACCAAGTTAAAAATAAAATTGCTCTAAGCAAACCACACCACATGTTTCTTCATAAACTAAGGAATCTGCATTTCCTATTGGAGCACAGACAACACTATCCAAATGCTTCCATTTCGGAGGGTGGTATTTTCCCCTCAAAGCACAAGAATAATATGCAAGAATCAAACAACCCCTACAGCACAAGCCATTTCAAGGCTGAAATGACATAAACTGAATTCAAAACGGCAAAAAGGACTGAAAGTATCAGAATTCCCTAATGCATTTGCGAGTACTTGCAAACCATTTCTAAAATCGGCTCCAACGCTTATCCAGTTTGTGGTGTCTTCTGGAACTATCCCCAATTATTTCCCCTGAAATAATCTGTACTCCTGAGTGTTCTTTGATGGTGCCATAGATTCAACATCAAATGCAAAAACAACTCAAAGCAAATTCAGACTTGGTTTCTTTCCCTATTCCGTCTCCTGGTTCCACAAGGAAGGCTGTAGCTGCTGCTCTTCCAGCAGCGAACGGCGAGATACTGACTGCTCGCGCGGCGTCTCGAAACGCAGGAGCGCGTGGCTGAGCTCCCAGGTCATCTTTAAACAAGGCAGTCGGTCTGGCAATTGATCCTAAGCTTCCTGTAGAGCAATAACTACTAAATTAAGCTCTACAACAGGTTACTTGGGTAAGTAACCCCTGTAACATTTTCAGTTTGAGCCTTTTTTTTTTTTTTTTTCCATCAGTAAACTGCTTTTGCTAAAAGGAGGCTGCTTGGTTAAAAGGATGTGAGATCTGTATCTACGCTACAGATAACATTTAGATTGCCCTGATCTGCACACAGTTCTCTGGGGTAATGGAGGATCATTTAATAATAAAATTTTTCTTATGAAAAGAGAAAGCAAAAACGGAGCAGGAAACCTGGAATAAATTTAGCTTGTCCTCATTCTTCAAGCTCGGTACCATCCAGACAAATATTCTCCCTGTTTGAACTTTGAAAGAAGTCCCTCAATGGTTCACTTTCTTAAGCTTGCTGAAAACACTGCAGAGCAGCTTATGAAAAATAGAGTTGACTGGAGGCAGGAAGCAATAAAAATCTGTATCAAACCAGAAATTCAAATACTTAATTTAGTGGTTGATTTTTCAAGTATCGGTTACATTTTGACTTCACAGAAGATACTACACTAGTTAATGTTGTTTTTGTTTACTATCAAGTAAAACTATAAGAATTCTATGTTCTCATACGCATGTAATTCAACTGCTGAATTCCAAAGCATGAGGATGTTTACTGTTAAAAATCCGCATCAAAATAGGAATAGAATTTCAGGACAGACTAATTCTATATTAAAAAAAAAGATTTCAAAAATGAAAATACACCTTGTGTGAAAACTTGTGTTTATGCAACTTACTAAGTAGCTAAATATGACTTTTATTGCCCCTTTAATTGTTTAATGTATATTTTGGGTGATACTCACTATAGGACTTCAGAAAGAAAAAAGACTTTCAAAACAGAAACATTATTTTATAGACTAAATCTATATTTTCTATAGGATATATATTCATACATACAGCATTATGTTCTCTAACAAATTATATTAAACAAAGAAAATGCTCAGAGCCACTACATTGGCTATTTTCAGGGATCACTTTCTAAATAATTCAGATCATTTGCATAAGCTTCAAATGCATTTTGCCACCTGTGCATTTTCATAATTTATGTGAATACCTGTAATTGGATAATCCACATAACGTCTTGTTTTTCCATCATAATATTCTGTTCCTTTAACAATTACTAAATGAGCTGGAAAATTGACACCCCAAGCTAATGTACTCGTGGCAATAAGAACCTAAAACAGAAAGAAAGATTGATGAGGTATATGTAACAAAAAGACAACTTTTAAAATTCCATGTAAATCTCATTATGGTAGGATTCAATGCACAAATGTACCTGGATTTTGCAATTCACAAACAATTCTTCCACAGTTTTTCTGTCCCTCTCGTGCAACCCCGCATGGTGCATGCCTATTCCAAAAGCAAGTGTCAGCTTCAGATTTGAGTCTCTAACTGTCACTATAATGTCATTCATCTGCAACAGAGAACAGTTACATGCTTTAAAATGGTTTCACAGAACTTTTTATCTTTTAGGGCTGCTATTATCCTATTTTTTTTATAGCAAGCATAATTTGTTCAGTACTGTCTACACAGACAGAGGCAAATACAGTCTCCATTTGCTTAATGGTCTATTTATAGCCTAAGAAGTCAAGCAATATATTAAGGATGGGAGGAAAAAAAATACCAAATGTACATGATTTTATGGATAGTATTAGTAGCACAGATAAGGAACTCAAAATGATGAAAATATTTTGACAAGCCAGACAAATGCTGTGCATTTCCCTCTGTGTTTTTTTAAAGCAACTCCTAGTATCAAAAGGGTTAGGACTGGTATAAAAACATAGCAAATCCCTTCAATCAGTAACAAAATAACAGTGATGAAAAAAAATTGGCTCACTAATGTCTATGAAAAAGATACAGTTCCTCAGTTTGATAATTTTGCAGTTACTTTCCAGCAACAAAGCTTCCTATTCACAAGCTAAAATGCAGATTAATTTGGTTAATTTTTCAAGCACTTTTTTTTTTATTCATAGACTCAACTCTTGTAGTGAAATCCAGCATACAGTAGATGTCTTAATATAAAACTTTTTGAAGTTTAGGCAAGTTTTTTTTTTTTTTTTTTAAGTAGACCTCATATTACTGATTACTCAGTAACTGCTTATGACTTTGTGTAGTAAATTCTGTAATAAGCTCATTTATTTCTGCGGACTCTCTCCATGAATACACCTTCACTAATAATGAACTACAGCTTTATAACTTCTATCTCTTGCCTAATGACTTTTCTCCCTCAATATCTGTTATGTTATTCTTTTTATAAGGCTATTTATTATTTTATGTGATTTTAATATAATTATAGCCCAGAAATTTCAAACCTCATCTCTTAATTGTGGTTTCCTGGTGCCACCAGCAGTGGCATGATGATACTGCATATATATGGCAGCATTGCTGACAACAGACATAGAAGGTCTAAGCATAACTACAAAAAGAGGTGTGACATGGAACAAATCACTCTGAGTCACTGCAGAATACGGGTTGAGTATTCAGTTGCATCTCTGTTTTACTTTCTAAAAATACTGTGATATTATACCTGGATCACTGAAGTGATACTGTCATCCTCCACCTAGGACTCTCAGGTGTTGCACTTACAATATTCAGAATTTAACTTTCTCAAGCTGTGTAATTTTCAAATCTTAACATCAATGTAATTATTCACATGACTAAAACCAAAGAGTACACGTCATTTACAAATATAAAAAAAAAATCCTGAAAAGGTTAAAAAAAAACTTGAGAAAATAATAGTCTAAATTCAGGATTATAAAATAAATCCAGTATGTATTTTGTAAATCAATGAATTTTGGCAAGTAAAGCAATTTAAAAATTTTCAGACTTTTTTTTTAAATGGTATCAACTAACAAAACCAGAATTGATAGAAGAAGAAAAATTTACAAAGAGAAATTTATAAAGATACTGATACAATTTAAACTAATAGCACCTCCTAAACTTCATTTCCACTAATAATGGTGGGATACTATCAGGAATATCCAGGCAGCTGAGTTTCATATCTTATGAGATATGCCTGGTTAGTTGTTTAAATAGAGCTGGCATGTGTAAGAGAAAGGAGGCTTACAGAAGAAAGGAATGAAAAGGGACTGTAAAACACTGAAGGGAAATGAAACGGAAAGGAAAGAAACCAATGAATTGAGAAATAGAGGTGGGACAAAATCTATTTAGGAAAGGAAAACAAGGAGTATAGACGTAAAACAGAGAAAAGAACTGAATGAAAGGAGGATATGTTAAAAGATAAGGTTTATCTATCTAGATACAATCAGCAAAGCTTTGATTTCTCTAATCAGTATGTAGACACGCAACTGTAGTGTAGACAACATGAATTATGACCCATCTTAAAGATTTCTTCTTCTAAGACAAAAAAAAAAATCAAGATAAAATGAAAACTTGTATATTGTTTCTCCACATCTGTGATCATCAGCATTCATTACTAACTCAAACCTACTAGAGGTTTTTTTGCCGCAGATTTATGAAGTGTTACTAGCACTATACAATCCCGTTATGCTTGGATAGACACTTTGAGAATCCATATTTGTATGTATACATTTGACAAACAGAATTAAGATGAAAAAGTGATAAACAGCACCAGCAAATACCATGAAAAGAAGTGGATTTCATTCATTTCTTCATTTCTGCCCTCATAAAATGGCAAAAGATGTCTTTTTTGCACTCCCACAAAGAATTATCACCTAATCATTGTCATGTGTTTAATAGAAGAAAACAAGAGCGTTCACATGACACTTTTTATTTAATTATTTACAGGAACAGAATTTAATAGGAGGAAAATAATGAATCTAAACTCCCTAATCTTCCATAAAAGTCCAGTGATCAGACTAGCTCTGCCTCTAAGTCTCTGCACAGTTAGTCTACAGTGATGAGGCTGCTCCTTCTGCCCAACCACTTTTAACAGCATTATTTTCACTACAGAACCTGAGATATTCCTTTTGGACATGCAGTTTCCAGCACAAAATAACTCAAATTCACACTGCTGGGATTTTAGTCCAAGATGTTCTTCTTGCTTTTACAATCAGCAGTGGTTATTTTTTTCTTCCTCTGACTTGTATTACAGCGGTGGCCTGTGGTGCTGTTAGTCATACCTGCAAAGCAGTGTAATTTAGCACAGCAAAACTAGCAGACCCTTAGCAGGAGACCTGGCACGTGTGCTACTTGCCTGTCATTTTAGCAGCAGGGAATCCTAGTCATTTTTAGCTGACCCCTTACTTTCACATAAATCAAGGTAATAAACATAACTATTTTACCCATAGTCACAGGCCAAGGCTTAAAGTCTCATGACATTTTATTTAAAAATATGACTCTTTCTTACGCCAGCTTAGTGTAAGAATATTATCACCTTTTATTCAGAAATACTGGCATAATTAATGGTTTTATTAATCAGAAACAGATGTACCAACGTGACTATAAAACAAATCTAATGTTTCTACACTGTTAAAATTTCATTACTGTTAATCTTTTTGAATATTAACTATAAAAGATTAAAGAAAGTACATTTTATCTTAAGTATTTTAAAAATAATACATTTATTGTACTGACTTTAAGTTATTAAAAAAAATGCAACACTGGTTCAGGAAACTTATTCTCAAATAATGCCAAGAGGGATTTTCCCTGGATGCCAGGAAAAGATGGACAGGACTGCTCTCATCCTGAGTAGCCTACGCTGCCTTCCACAGACTTCTCGAAGAACAAACAAAAATACCTTCCATGCATTCCTCTAACGTGAGCTTGAGTAGGTATCTAGCTTTTAATAAAAAACCCTTGAAAACCAAATTGAGATTTTCATATTAATGGAAAATATTTATTATAAAAAAGAAAGTTTTCTCCTACCTTTATACTCTAACCTTTGGACAAGCTAGATTTTTCTCAAACTAGTAAGTAGTCATTTTCTTTGTTCCTGCACATATGTAAACTGTTGAACCATTTACTTTAAGCTAATAGAACTTTTTTTATATTTTAAATTTATTATACTTAAAAAGCTTTTGTAGAAAGATAGGATTCCATTTAAGTAGATACATTACCCTGTGCCTGAAATACATTCCAGTCAGAGTATAATTCAGCAAGTTGATGACAATGCTGGCTCCAAAAGAAAGGAGGAGACCAGATTGGACAAGAATGAGCTAACAGATTGTGCAGCCCAATTCTGTCCCTTTGAGTGTGATATATTGTTTCAAGATGCTAAAAACCCATATTTTCTCAAAGCATATCTGTTGTGCTGGTTTTCCCATTTTCACAGAATCCTCATTATTAGTACTCTGTACTCTTTTCAAAGCACGTCAGACTCGGACCATATGCCACCGAATAACGCTTATCAATTGTCTAAAATGCCCAATAGAAGAAAGATGTGCCAAACAAAAGAATCGTGAAAGTTATGAAGTCTTTTACAAAAATAATTACATATTTCACATCTGCTACAGATGTTAAGTGAAATAAAAACATCTCCTTGTTATAAGTAAATGTTAATTTTTTATGACACACTTTTGTGTCATAAAAACAACATCTTGTAGGAAGGAGTTGAACTTTTACAATGAGCACTACACTCAGAAATCATTCTCTGGTACCCTCCTCATCTCTGAAGACAGGAAAAAAAACCCAAAAAACTTTAAGATGAAAAAACTTAAAATTATTTTTAAGGATTGACTTGTGTTCATATCGCAGTAACTTTCCTACACAAAGCAAAATGCTACCTCCAGCTACCTCAGCTAAGATTATCCAAGAAATATTTTAAAATATTTAAAATTTAAAACTGAGATATATACTAAAAGCCGTTCAATTAACATTAAAAATCTCATTTACAATACAGCAAAATACCTATCCATGATACAGACCAGATTCTTCTATTCTTGTTTTATAGCACAGCTTTACTGTGGAACAAAAGCAAGGAGAAGTTCTTTAAAAATAAAGAAAAAGAGAAGGAAAAGCCTTCTGTTAGCTTTTCAAAATATATATATATATTTTCATAAACACAGAACAACTTTATAGTAACACTTAATTCACTTGCATGCATATGTCTATGCATATTTGCACTGCACACGCTATACACACATGTATGTATCCATTTATATGCACATTCATACATCAAAAATCTCAAGATCAGTGTGGGCATGATTCATTTTTTCCAGGTTGGTGAATGCCCTTTTATTCAATTCATTTTCACTGAATTCAGCGAGAGCTAGGTATTACCTGGTATAGATAGTAGTGAACATTATAAAAAGTATTCTTGTGCTAAAGGATTTCAGTTATTTCTATAAGTCTCACAGAACAGTCTTAATAAGATGCAGATGGTAAAATGATGCACACAGCGGACAGCAGAAATCATTGTGGTTAAAGTTAAAATTGTGTACATGGGTACTTTTCTTCTCTGCCCTTATACTGTAAATGTAAGGAAAAAATTCTCCCCCTCCCCTCAAAACCACAAACCACCCACCCTAGTTGTTTGCTTGTGAGAATTATGTTAGAACTTCAAGAAACAAACAATAAATACTCCTTTGTACAAAAACAAAAAAGCTGTAAAAACATTAGAGGAAAATAAATTTAAATATACTGGAAATTTGTTTCTAATAAATTCAGTTGTACAAAGATTCCAAAATCTACCATCACCACAGACATAAACATAATTTCTGAAAGAGCTTGTTCCTCTTTATTCAGCTGCTAATTTCATGTTGAGTATTGTATCTGATTTGACCCACGCCTAACATCACAAGCTGGTGGTAGGGTCTGTTTTTGAAAGAATAACCTTGGCTTTGTCCTTGTGAACAAGTACCAGGTCATAAGGATGGATGTTGCAGTCTTGGCTGACTCCAAAGTAAAGATTTGGCTAGGAAATCCATATTTAAAGATCTTATGATTATACAAGAAAAGCAGGATAAAGCATAAGGTTTTCTTTTCTCATTGTCACCTGGTGGTGCATTGGAATCAATAAACAAGAACAAAAAATGAAGAATCACTCCATTTACAGCGGCAGTCTTCCCTTGGCGAGGCACTGCCTATTCAGTTTGCTCTCGTGATGAACCTGTGCCGCTTAGGTACAACAAGGATGATCATTAGAGAGTGATGTCCCCGTGCTAACCTGCAAGGAAGGCAGCTTCAACTGCTTCTTGGCTCCTTTGTAGGAAGCAACTACAAATTCTAATGGAAACAGACACCTATGCATGGACAACGTACCTTAAAAATAAATAAATAAATAACACCAGAAAAACAACGCACATCCAAGGATCCAAAGTAGGTAACTATTCTCCAGTCTTCAAGAGCTTGCCCACTCAGACTCTACTTTGGGCAAACTGTGAGCAACGCTGCTTTCATACTGAGGAACCAGCTGCTGTACGGGAACTTCTGCTGCGTAATGCACAGCAACAAGCAAAGACAGGGACGAGCTCTGCTATCTACAAATCACGGTAAAGAGGATATTTCAACATCACTGGAGGCTTTCTAGCTCACACTGAACTAGACATGAGGTATTCAAGTGGATATTTCTGCATGAAAAGCACACACACAACCTGAAACTCATTTGGATAGAATTTATTAAACAAATCCAGCTATTGTTGTGCAACACAAGGTCCAGGAGAACTGGAAAACTAATCAGTGCTAGAAATGACAGGCTTCATCAAAGTACTGTACAGTCTTTGGAAGACTAACTGGTGTCTCAACTTTCTATATTACCTTTCAACTTTCTGAACACTGGGAACATGGGTACTGAGCAGGAAACAGTATGTCAGATACAAAATTCAAGGAAAGTATCCAGGAAGAATCATGTCCTGTAGCATTTAACATTGCTATGTTCTCTGAACAGGTGGGGTATTCCATGGGGAAAGATCTGCTAGACTGCAGGGGTGCCCATGCACAGACCTTCGCTCAGCTAAGTCTGGTGTTGCCATTGAACAGCTGCAGAATGTAGGACTCTTAGGCAGTCCGATGCACCGACTGCAAAGCTGGTCACATAGCAAAATGAGTCATAGAATCACAGAATGCCTAAGGTTGGAAGGGACCTCTAGAGGTCATCTAGTCCAGCCCCCTGCACACGCAGGGCCACCTAGAGCACGTGGCACAGGGTGGCATCCAAGCGGGTCTTGAAGATCTCCAGAGAACTCCACAACCTCTCTGGGCAGGAGTCCTGTTGTATTTCTAGCGTATTCTTTGTAACTATTGTAGAAATTGATGTGACAAATGATAGATAACTTGGAGAAATGAACATGACTTTGGACATCTCATCCGAACCTGCAGCTTAGAGTCCTCAACACTGAGTTGCTGTACACAGACATAAAATGAAACTATAATTCAGTTGCACCTGTTAGACCACTAGTTTCTCTGAGGGAAAGAATGTCTCGTACGAATCCTGTATGATCCAGGTATGGCATTCTCCATAGTGCTGGGATGAAAGAAAGGCCCTGCACTTCATTCACATATACGAATAGGTATTCCTGAAGCTTCATACATGTTAATGTCTGTCCCTACGCTTGTTTCTTTGAAACATATCTGATTAAAGTATTGTCTGAACCTAGTACCTGGAGCTGGTTGGCAACAGGCCCTTATCTGCCTGTTTTCTGAGAGGATTAAGACAACAAGAGGTCTGGAACTTTGTGAACAGAGGGCCCTGCATATGCTGCAAACAGGAGTCTGGTTGGGGCTATAACTACACACAGAACCTTGATAAACTACAAGCAAGATGAAGCAAGTTGATAAAGAAGTATCGAAGACTAGTACTGGTCGCTTTCTCCCCCAGTTTCGACTCCCCTTGAAGCTTGAATGTGTTCATCACAAAATAAGCTGCCACGTAGGGTAAGAAAAATGAATCCAGTTTTAATGACAGGAAAAATCTGTATCTACCTCAATATCTATTTTGCACATGTTATTATAGATTGCACTGTTTATAGCATTTTAAGTAGCTTTGTAAAGTCTCTCCACTGGGTAGTTAACACATACATAGATTAACAGTTGGCTGTTGCATGACAAAATCAATTACCCAAAGAACCAATGAGTTCTCAAAGGAGACATCCTTTGCGATGCATCAGTTAAAACCTATATCAGACAAATAAGGCTGAATAAAGAAAAATGCCAAAGCCTGTTCTAAAGCTTGTAAACTTCCTCTGCGCCCTTTACAAAACAAAAGAGGTCTTTTCTTCTAGAGGTCCCTTCCAATCCAACCATTCTGTGAAAAAAACATGTATATACCAACATACTGCACAATTAATAGTTCTAAGTATTTTGAAAAACCAAGACTGCTCTGATAGCAGAAACTAAACATGAGTAACTAGCAGGCTTCAGAAGTGGTTTAAAACCAACTAGCTGGTCCATTTATATATTCAGAAACACTTGAGACAAGGGTTTAGAAAGCTTTAAATAGCTGGTACATAGTACATATGCACCACTTTTAGCTTTAAAACTTTTTTTTTTTAAGCTGAAGTATTATATAGATAATTTTGCCTATTTCATCTACACTAAGTTTGTCTTTAATATAATCTCAGGTAGCTATAATACTTAAATTAAAAAATATATTATGGATAAGAAAACATCAAGCAGTATGTAAGTACTATCACTATTACAGCTCTATTTCCCTCTGTGTGTTTTAGACTGATTCCTTTTCCCTCGATGACAAAGGAAGCTCAGACTAATTTTGCTCTTTTACAAAATAAAACAACAAGCTAGTCCAATAATCACGTAACTACTTGAACCTGAAGGTGCTTCAGGTGTTCTGCGAACGGTGGTAAGCTAGAATGATTTAGGACTCGGTCTTTTATATTTATGTAATCAGAGTTGAATAATTTAGTTGGTAACCTTTGTTACGTTCCAAATCCTGTGACTATTAATCCAAATACAAATCATAAAAAATGCAAAGTCTCTTTGTCCTTACCGGCCCCCTCTTTCAAAAACTTTAGAGGATGTCCCAAGGTCTTGAAGGGGACACCACCAACCTCTGACAATCTAAGAGGCAAGAAGCTCCAAATTCAAAGACTCAATATAAAATGTTTTTTGGCAAGTCTCTTTTGTAAGTGAAGAAACCTGAGTTATGGTTCATTTAGGGACTGTGAGAACTCATTGCACATGGGTAAGCTACACAGAGTAATGCCAGTCATTGAGGATAAGCCTGGAGCTGAGATTACTACAGTAAACCAGCACATCGCATTGGTACGCTCTACAAGGCAGCAATAATATTGTTGTGAAATGTTTCTGTTATGCTCAAGAAAACCAATTAAATGGAGATTGTACAGTTAGAAAAGCAGCATCAAATCGAGACATGTTTTAGCACTAGCTTGTTAGGAGACAGCCAAGACATCCATTTTCTATTCTAAAATCCATCCAAAAGATGAAGGATACAGATGTTATGCTTTATCCCACAGAAAAATCACACTATTTCTTGCAAAGAATGAACAAAATCAAATAATCTTTTCATCTAGAAAGTTATATTTTTCTTGGCATATAATTCTTGATGGACAATTGTATAAATATTCATAAAATTATTGAATAGATAATCTGGATGCTGCATTTACAGACCATGTGCTATATTTACAGGCCATGTGTTCTGCTGTGTTTTGGCCCTATATTATAATAGAAATTCCTATGAGAAGGTCTGGAAGCATTAGAGAAAACTGACTTTCAACATTTAGGAGAAGCGAATAATAATATTAATAATAATAATAATAATGTGTTTTAAAGCAATGACATACTATAATCAGCATCGTTAGTTCAGGAGGAAATAAATAATTCGGTATTCAGAGCAGGTGCAGAACTCAGTGCGGTAAATAAAACCTAGCGTACATTTTGAACAATACAGATAAAAAATAATATTGAATAGTGGCTTATTAACTGAATATCATTCCTCTTCTGCAATTAATGAAGGATTCTTTCCTCAAACTATACGAGAAAATGTAATTAAAGATAATATCACAGGATAATATCACAGAATATCTTAATAAATCTAAATTCTCACATTTCTTTATATCTGAGTGTTTGACTTTATAATCTTAATATTCTTGTGAGACATCTTCTGCCAGTATCTTTATTATATTTTCGTAATGTCTAGTTATTTCATTAATGCACAAAATTGAGCCATGTCTAACCTACTCATCTGTACTATATACTTATACATATGTATAGCCGATATATTTATAAGAATAGATGGACAGACATAAATGGATATATATATATATATAAATAGATATATACGTAAACACACAAATACACACACATCGAGATATCTAATAAGGACAGCTTTGCTCCTGAAAGACTGAAAGAGATGTGGTTAAAATTCCAGCTCCAACTAACATTCACATCTATAAGCCCCAGATTTCCATCTGGAACCTCTGGACAACAGTACTCCTCTTTCTTTTATTCTTTGTGTTATCTTTGTATCAAAGCCTTGCACTATGTGATAGCATTTAATATAACAGGCAAAATTATTCTACCTCTCTTTCGTCCATCTTCAGCCATTGTTTGGGGTCATCCTCAGTGGCTAGGAATGCAATCAAATCTAAGGCAGTAAGCCGTGTTTGACGTCGGGATGACACAAAAATTAGGACAGGCTTGGCTGGAGAATGGCTCCGGATAGCTGTTGAGAAAAACAGACCTCGAGAATTAGGCCCCTTCATGACACAAATCAGGATTGCTCTCTGCAGCCCCAAAATCAGCAGCAGTAGTATGTGTGCCTGGTCTCTGTTTGGCTCGCTAGGTACAATCGAGCTGTGCATAAGCCAACTCAAAATCAAAAATCACGTAACTGTGCTTAGGTGAGCCTGAGTCAATTTGCCCTCCTACTGTGGCACTGGTCATAACTCTAAGAGTTTAAAAGAAATGTTTAGAAAAAAAAACTACCACAAAACCATGATGAGTTGCTAGAACACAAAGCTTGCACATTTTCCCATCTCAGCCCAATAGGTTACATTCTCCTGTATTACAGCATGCCACCAGGGGCCAAAGATGCGTGTTCCTGGCTGACCCAGAACACAGACTGCATAAATGTTAAGTCTGTCTGCAAAAGACACGATACCAGAAAAGAAGAAAAAAAAATTTAAAAAAAGGTTGAAAAGACTAAGTCTTTTTAAGCTAGAAAGTAGTCTTTCAACAGTTACTGTACAAGGTGAAGGAGTTCTGTTTCTGTTGAGTGCCAGTTAGTCTGAAATACTTAGGACATTTTACATTTAATACATTTTAGGCTACTTAAAAAAGCTTTTTCTTCCTAAGCCTATGCTCGAAGTTTCAGATTGCAACAAAATTCTTATGGTCTCAGGAGAAAGAGTTGCAGTGGAAATGCTAAAATAACCATGACTATAACACATCAAACGAGTGGGGAAAAAAAGCCCTCAATAAATCATTTGTCTACAGATTTTCTAATATCATCAAGTATAGAGTTGTATGTAGAGTCTCATATACTCTCTCTAAATCTGATATGAACCCATTTTATGTGTGTTTTTTTTCATGTAATCCTCATTCTACCAAACAATTTTATGCATTAGTTAATTTACGGAAACCATTTTATACTCTCCACATCACACACTGTCTCCCAAACCATGAATACTACTCTGCCTGTGTGCCTGCAAATATCCACTCATTACACTTGTGAAATTATTGAAATAGGCAGGAAAATTCATGTGCATCTATACTTTACAACTATCAATGCCAATATATCTATATTTTTTAAAAGCCCAGCATCTCATGGATTTTTGTCGCTTCAGGAACAGGTGTGGCAGAACAGCCCAAGACAGATTTATTGTTCATTAGTGTTTTTGTACAATGCTCTTGTGGAGGTGTAAATAATGTGAGCTGTCAAGATTGGTCTCTAGTCCACAATCAATACTTTTCTTCTGTCATAAGACTAATTAAAACAGCTAAAAAGTCACCTCACAAATGTCACCTCACAATCAACAGCAGATCACATTACAAAATTTATTTTGGAGGTTATTTTTAATTGATATAATAAATATTCCTTATGTAACGAAAACAAAACATGTTCCAATAAAATATGAGTTTTTCTTAAATCTGTTCTGCTTGCCAGCTTTGTTAAAAATAAAAAATTGAAAGCAGAAGCATATCTGGATACACTGCAAATTTTGAATTTTATAGTTATTGCTCTGAAATGAGAATTATGTGAGGTTAGTCTGACTTGCAACTTCTGTGCACATTTTTTTTATGCTTACGTACAGTGGTCCATATGAAAATACCTCAGCAGATTAATGATATGAATGGCTTTATTACGTTTTTACAAAGAGGTTGTGGAGTCTCCTTCTTTGGAGATATTCAAAACCCACTAACGGAAAACACATTTTAATTCCCTTTCATTAGCACTAATTTCATTCTTCTGTTCTAGGCACATTACATTCCACTGCTATACGCTGCATTTGCAGGATACTTTATGTTACAGACAAATGGCTTTGGCTCATTAGCAGAAGCAGATTCCTCCCATACATGCAAAGAGAACATATAGTAACACATGTTGCAAATGTGTGGCAAATTAACTGGGTGAAGTGCTCAGAACCATTCCTTTTCTTACCAAAAGATGTTGCTTACCCTGAAAAGCAGGTTTGTTCATGCTGGCCATGCGAGGACAGTAGTGCTGGCCAGGGAAGCCCTGAATGTGCACTTCCAGGGGCACCGGGCGTACTGATGGTCGGAAGTTGAACAAACCCATCTACAAGCAAGCACATATGTTTTCAGGTTTAATCTTGAATTATCTTTCAGTTTTCCTGCAGCACCAATCTTCAGAAAAGTTTTTCCTACCTGCTTTATATTTAGCCAGTCAGCAAGATCTCTGGCATTTGCTAAAGCAGTGGATAAACCAACCACTCTTACTGGCTTCTCCGTGTGAGATGAGATAAAATTAGTTCGAGACACGATAACTTCCAGTACTGGGCCTCTTTCATCCCCTAATAAAAGAAAAGTCCATTTAGAAAAGGAGAAAAAAAAAGTTCTGCATCTCAAAAAGTATATTCGGGTCATAAGTATGAACACACATTCCTGATTAAAACCAAATCATGCGCACCTAGTAGATGGATTTCATCTATGATAAGGATGGAGACTTTCTGGACATAGCTCCTGTTCTGCCAGCTTCTGCTGACACCATCCCACTTTTCTGGGGTAGTAACAATCAGGTCAGCTTGGGCGATAGCTCTCATATCGGGAGTCACATCTCCTGTCAACTCTACAACCCTGTAACAGAGTAGGACATTTTTCAGACATAGTGAAACTTGTTTTTAATGATTATTTAGAACATCTTGAATCAGGAGTATTCAAATACTAAATTTTAAATGAAAAAAAAAAAAACAAAACAAAAAAACAAAGTTGGTTTGTTTTTGGTCACATGCTTCTAGGAAGATTTTCATAATCATTTTAAGTAAATAAACCTGACTGTTTTCTCAGCAAACACTGTTTAAATACCAAACACTATTCCTTGGCAACACTACAGAAAAAGATGAGTGTGAATACAAGACCCCAACTATTCACGGTTCCTTATTCAAATGTATGATACAATCTGAGTCATAGCCTCCTGCCATAGCCAGACAGCAGCTTTCTGAAACAATAACGTTTCTGCATGTTGTTCTGTATAGATCCCTGGTTTGAACAGCAAGGTTAGATTGCACTGTACCTGCATTCATTGGTGAAGGTCCACTAAGACTAGAGCAGAAATTATCCTGGGGACACTGCTGGGGAAGATTAACAGAATTTTCTTTCCCCCAGTTGTTTGCCTTATCATGCTGTTGATTTCTACAAGCAGTATCTAAGACGATCCATGATTTTAGGAATTGTTGGTATTTCTATGACAAATTTTGTACTTAGTACATCTAACGGAAATTCTACAAAATAATGCTTATTTTCAACGAAATCAACATTCAAGTCGCAAGTAATAGAGTCAGTTTTGCAAAGGAAATACTTCCTGAAAATATCTCAAAATAACAATTAATTTAAAATTAATATATTATATATTTTTAAATTATAAACATATAATTACATAATATTTTAATTTATAATAATTTAATCAATCCTCATAATCCATTAATAAGGCAGTGCTATAATAATAGCAGGAATCTCTTGTAGGTGCACACAGAATACCTTCTTCCATTGAAATCTATTGCACTTTTTTAACTTTAACCTACAAAAAACTCTAAGTAAGAAACCAAAATGCCCTAAATAATGCATTCTATGAGTGTAATGTTCGGCTAAAAACAAATATATTTTTGGCAAGTATCAGTCGGATTGATACACATTTTATAACTGATGGCTGAACTCCAACATCTTATAGATCAGCAAGGAATTCATGTGTCTAAGAATTAAAAATATACCTTTAATTTATAGATGAAGGCTAACACACAAATAGTAGTATACAGTATGCATGCAACTTATATGAGATATTCTCTAATCGAGGTTTCAACAGAAACCTTATTTTGAATTGCAATTTCAATATCCAAAGATACCTCAGGGAGAAATCTCATCATGCATGTTATGCTACCAAGTTATGAGAATAAAAATAGTTGGGTATCAAAGTATATGCCATTTTTACTTTTGTTTTTTTCTACCATTATGATGAGTATAGAGAGAATTTTTTTTTTTTTTAAACTATTATAAATTTGAAGGATAATATACTACTTTGATATAGTCAGAAGTATGCAACAGATTTTCTTCAAACTTGATGGGCTGTTCTTTTGATTCTTATTTCTCTGATTAGGAAAGAAGAAACATACTTTTTACCGAGTTTTTCTTCAATCCTAACTTTCCAGTCCTCAATTCTTTCACGGACAAGTGCTTTTAAAGGTGCAATGTACACAGCCTGTAAAAAACAAACAAACAAAACCCATAAAAATAGAAGTTAAAATTATTACATTTATTAAAATGCACCAACGAACACACTGATTTGTTTTAGGCTTGTAAGAATTAAACAAACTCATTATCTGTAAAAGATTGAGGCATGAGTTCACTAAATAACCTACAACAAAATTCTAATTAAAACAGACTTAACATTTTTAAATTTTGCTCTGTTCCCTGAGCCATTAGCAGGCAAATGAATTAAGAAACAAAAAGAATAATTTATTGAAACGGAAGAACTTATCAAACCATTTCAAAGCAAAAAAAAAAAAAAAAATTAAATAAATATGGCCTTTTTTAAAAAACAAAGGCTATAAAACCTGGAAACTCACATTCTAGAACAGAAATAATGAGAGGCTCTAAGTACTCTAGTTGTGTAATTTAATTATTAAAACACTACAAATTAAATTTAAAAGCTGATTAGCTTCAGTAAAATGTCACAATATTTTTCTCAAAGCAGCCAACTTTGTGGGGGGATATACACCTTTGACTTGCAGAAACAGCATTTATTTCCACATTTATGATTAAATATTCTGAAGCTTGATTTGCATTGAACAGGAGGAAACTACTACATGAAGTATTCATACACACTTTTAAAATTGTTCAGCCAGGTTCTTTGCATTATTGAAACTTGAAAGAAAACATGCCTTTACAATTGTCAAAGAAGATAAGCTAAAAATGTTTCTGTCTTGTTCATCTCCACGTAGATTAACATATTAAATGAAGATACTGATATTTCAAAGATGGATAAAGTATTTATGTACATGATTTCTGTTAATTTCAAAGGTTACCCTGGTTAAATCTCACAGTCAGATACAAATATCATTTCCAAAGATTTTGGAAAGATACAGACATATTTTCACTTTGAATACAAAGGTGGTAAACTGCTCAGGTTTTAGACAACTTTTTCTAAGAAAACATAAAGATTGGATGCAATAGAGTCTTGGCTTCTAATAATTAATTGCAATTTGTCTATTATAAAGGGAGAGATTGAGCTAGCTGTCTTTGTATGGTGCCCACTAATAGCTGTGCAATAGGACTACTTCTAGTAGGTGAAAATTACACAAATAGAGCAAAAAAGATCTTAGAATAAATGCAGATAACTACAGGAGAAGGAAACCAGTATGCCTAGATGGCATGCTGTTATATTTAACTCTAGTTCTAGACTAATCAACACATAAAGTTGATAATAAAAGTATAATATACATTACACAGTACCATTTTGTACCATGCACATGTAAATGTGAGCAAGTAAAATTCAATTTTCTACTTCTACACTTCTACACTTTTGGACTGTTTAAAAAGATACCTAAACTGAATGCTACTAATGAATTTATTTTACAAACCTTTGTTGTGGGATACTTGTTAAAAACTCTAAAAATGGCTAATTCAGCTGCAACAGTCTTTCCAGAACCTGTAGGTGCTCCAAGAAGTACATTACAGTCTGTGTGGTAAAGCGTATGAAATATCTGGGTTTGGATAGGGTTGAAATGTGTGAACTTGTACAGGACTTCATATTCTCGATGTCCCAAGGCTGTGATAGGCAAGGGCTGAAGATCGAGGAGTTCTAAAAACACAAAATCATCATGAATTCATGACAGCAGATGTCATTACCCAGCATACTTTACTATGAAGCTAAATATACTAATGAATGATTTAGCAAGTGGAAATTTGCTTTACTTAAGTCCTATATGACACATAGTCCTCATTTCAGCCATTGTTAATTGCGATGAGAAATAAGGAAAAGCTAAAAGTATTTCCTGTTACTATTTTGACAGCCCTGAAACCAATCATTTGCATAAATTAGCCTTTTTCATAAAGCTATTGCAAGTTGCAGTAAGTCCTAACTCACTGTACTAGTGAAAAAGAAATCTGTCTATTTAAGAACGATCCTTTGAGCTTTCTAGGTCAATGAAATAATACAAATCAGAGGGCACAACTAACTTTGACTTCTACTTCTTTAAAAATGTAGTTAAAGATACAATCTCAATGAACAAACAACAGCCCTATCTTGAGGGCATCTGCTATGCAAACAATTAGAGATTGTAGAAGATGATATATATAACCAGATTGGATTTGGAATCCTACCAAATTAAGGAACTGCAGTGATTCTGCTATGCAGATGCTTTCTTTGAAGTTTTTTTCCTTTTTTTTCTTTTTTTGTGGATGGAGGTCGCATTGTCTTTCAGGGTGCTTCACATTAAGGTATGATATGGGAGTCATAAAATCTACCGAGGCAACGATGCCTAATATTCTTCACATGTTTTTCACAGATACCTTATGGCTGTTTTAGCATTCCCACTAAAACTGTTGATTCCTTAGGCTCAGTTGAGGAGAAAGAAGGTTTTTTGCCTAGCAGGGCCTCTATGTACTTCATTGTTGAGTGGGAACCAGATGGGAATTGAAATCAATTACCATAAATCCTAGAGGCTCCATAACTGGTGATGTGTAAATATCTTTCTGTTTCTTCTGAATAGTAGTCAGTGATCAGTCAATTAGATAAAAAGGTTACACATGCTTTTCCAGACAGTGTAGGTACAGTATAACAATAGCTAAACACTTCACAAACACATGTGAATTTATGCATGCCAAAGGACAACACCGTACGAGAACTGCTTCTTTCTCAATGCACTCACTTCGCAGACTGCTGAATGAGCCAAATGTGATTACAGAGGAAAGGTTTTACAATGACATCAGGCACAATGAATGTATAAAGCAATTTATGTAACCAGAAAAAAAAAAAAGAACACAAACATATGCTTCTGTGCCAAGTGCTAAAAACAAAATTAGGAAAGGGAGGGGAGACCATGACTTGATCAGCAGTCCTGAGTTGCAATTAGATGTTCAGTATGGTAACAGTGTTTTGCCATGATGAATTCATTTTAATTTTTTAAAAAAGTAATATGCTTTATATTTTCTTATTTTTAACTGCTTATGCTTTATCTTTGCAGAATACCATTTAGAATTCAAGTATCCAGTCTACCTTAAATTTGAACCAGTGTAGAAGAAATGCAATGCTTACAGGTACTTAGACAACACAAAGCATATAGATTTGGCTAATTTTATGTGACGGCTTCAATTTTGCTATGGGTTATACTGAACCTGGAGTAACCAGAAAGCTAGTATTACACTGCAACAAAATAAGCTGCATTTTAATCAGGAGTTCAAGATAGTAAAACATTCAGAGAGTTTTAGAGTTAGTGAAGTAATGGTGTCAATAATACAAATTTGTGACAGAAAGTGAATATCCATGCACCTTTTTATAATCAAGTAGGAGTTTGAGATTTATTGCACTATCATCAAGAAAATCTTTATGTACATGATGCATTGAAATGAAATGACAAGATCTGAAATTACCTGTGTGTGGGGGATGTCTCTCCGGAAGGATCAAATGCTGAAAATTGATGATACAGACAGCCTCTGCTCCCAGCCATCGATCGGACACAGCGCGGATGTAGTATTGAGAAGGCAGAGGTTCAAAAATTGGAATGGTAAACACGAGCAGTTGAGGTTCTTTAGTAATGACCTAGTACAAAAATCGTGCAAAGAATAAATACAGGACAGACAAACCAGTAACTAAAATCATACAGTTTGCCTTACTTTCCCATCCATTACAAACACAAAGCAGTGATGTGTGTGTACAACTTTCAGTGCAGAACATTCACTTGTCTGCATAAAAAATCTCTGCATTGAGAAGGGACTTTGATTCCACGGACTGCAAAAAGGAAGCATAAAGCTTCTCTTCATCCTTTTTTTTTTAATAGACAGAAACATAACAAGCTTCCTTTCACTTTTCTTCTTCTTCTGAAAATAACTGTCCTACCAAAGGAGGAGGAAAGAATGCAACATCTGAGATTAGAAACATTTTTGTGGAAGCCCAAGCTCATTATAAACACCTGAAAATGAAAGGGGTGCCACTGATCTGAAAATCTCATTAGGTCAAAATGTTTGACATTACAAATCCCCATCTCATTATTTTTGCCTTGCTGTGATATTCTAAATAAAATCTGTTACCTGTTTTTTCTGAATGATGAAGTACTCTGAATGATAAATGTGATCATTAGTAGGATCTTCTACCCATATCCACCAGGGCTCTCCAACAGTGCCATGTACCTTTAAGAGAAGAAGATATTACTATGTTGAAGATTCTTAAGATTTGCCAGATACATTGGGAAATATTTCTCCGTGCTGTAGTCTTTTAAAGGAATATAAGAAAAAAAAAAAAAAAAGAAACTGGAGATAAGAGCCACATAACATTTCTAATTAGAAGAGTCAAATAAAAGATTATGTTAATGTATATATAATATACATGAGTGTGATATAAATATAACTGATAGACTAAACTCCTAGAGTTTCTTTCAGGCGTCTGAAAAACAACTCCTTCTTTTTCCTCCTTGCACTCTTTCTCCAGGTTCTGTGCAGTGGAGGATTGCTGCTGCTGTCCAGTGCTCATATTTCAGACAAATACAGTTGCATTTTCTTAGGAAAAAATGGATTCTGAATCCTGACACTCCTCTCTCCTTCTCTCTTTCTCTCCCTCCTCCAAGAAGATATGGCTGGTGGATTCAAAATGTTACAGCGTGATCTATTCACTGGTCCAGGTTGAAGTGAGGACACAGGGTGGGGGCTGCCTCTAGATGTTTCCTCCGCCATCTGGCAGCACTGTGCTCCAGCTTAGACTCAGTTGGCTTTCTTCTTGTGTACCTGTAATCTTGTTAATGAATTATTTTGCAACGGCAGCTACAAAGCATAGTACACGAGACACTCGAGCCTGAAAAATTTCTGTTTGTCAGAGCAGATGACCCCTGTGCCAGCCTACTTGAAATTATAAAAGAGAAAAGAGAAAAGTGCATAGCAAAGGAGCATGGAAGTCATATTATTAAATGAGGTTGAATTTCTGAGTTTTTTACAGATTGAAAGAAGGTACAAAAAAGTATGAAAGTGAAAAAATGTTGGAATTCTTCCTAAACTTGGTTAACATGAAGAAAACACAAAGTGCACTGTTACTTATAAAGGCTATTTTAACACTATGGGAATCTAGTATCAGTTTACATAGTGCACTGTTTTCAGCACAAGTCAATATTTTGCATGTACTGTAAAAACACTCTCTGAACCACCTTTCTGGGGCATTGCAGAACTAAGGTGTTTTTATTTCTCTTTTATTTGACATGATTGCACAGGAGATAAGTAGACGGCCAGAAACAACTCTCTGCCATTCACTTGCAATACATTTGTACTTCATTAACAACTTCAGTGAGAACCGAAGACATGACAGGCAGTGAGACTGCAGCAAGACACAGTTCACTGCAGGTGATGTTTTGGAAAATCCTAGTGGGACCATTACCTCATCTGAGCATAGGAGACTTGAAGAGTGAGAAAAAGAATTAAAGAAGTAGAGGAAGTTCAAAACACAGAATTTTTATTATGAACTGGCCATAGTATGTTTATTTTGGAGAGTTCAGTGACAAAGCTACATGGGGAAAGAAGGGTAGTGAGGGAACAAGAAACTCAGCCCTGCTCAACAGTAATGATTCTCAAGATCCCTGGGGGGCTTTTAAGGACTGACACCTACCTGTGCTTTGGGTAACCAGTGCCTTAAAGCTGCACATCTGATAAAAGACTTGATTGAGGGCTAATTAATAATAGTTGCATGGTTCTGCATTTATCCTGGACTCCTGTGCACTGCAATAAGATTTACTTGCCCTGTACAGGTATGTTAATAGCCCTGTTGTTCTAACCATATAATAAGAATTTTCAGTTGGAACCTGGTTTACAGACTTTTTCTAAACTTAAGGGTACCCAGTATTGAAAACTATAGCCCTTAAAGATCAACATGATGTTGTATTGCACCTTTTCCAAAACATCCTGTCTTCTGCTAGCAAAGGCAAGTGCAAAACTGTGATGTGACTGTCCCAGCAGCAAGTATCCAGGTAAAGGAACAGCCCTAAACAATTGAGTCCTAAATTGGGTTCATTTTTGTTTCACACAGAAGAAATGCAGGCAAGCTAGGTTTCAGTAAGGTATAGTATTTTGATTTTTAATATTCCTAATAATATTCTTAATAATATTTGGCTATTAATAGCTTATATTGGTTCTGAATTTGAGTAGTCTTATTTCTGAATGGAAACTTTTGCCAGACAGCTTTTCTGCCAATTACAGCTATACCTGTAAATTTCTATAAGTCTTCTGAGTGGCTTGGGAGAGAACTGTGTGATGATGGAGGAGCATTTTCAGAATTTTGGTGACTGAATTTAAAAGACAATTATTCATGCTTAATGACTATTCCATTTCTAAATCATTTGGGTTATTAACTGTAACAGAAGTTTTATTTTACTAAAGTTCAACAAAACTGACAAAAATAAAAAGCCTAATGAAAGCATTCAAAATTTTTCCAGGTTGTGATGAATATAGACTAATATAGAAACTCATACGAGAGGAACTTCATTTGTTGAATTGAAAAAGCGCTAATAATGTTTCCAAAGCCGTCATTAAGGAATACTGAAACAACAAGTCACAGCAAAGCTTGGGCAAAAATCTGTTTTCTGCCATATGTTTAGATATTTATAATTCAAATATCAGAGTAGAATACTGGGCAGAGCACTTTTTAAGTTGGAACAATCTAGCAGAAGATAGATTTTATAGAAAAATCTAAGAATGGATTCAGAAATTGTATTATTAGGATATAATTTAATTAGAAATCTATTAATCTTTAATAGAATTTAGATTCAAAAAATGTGGAAGCTGCATTAGTAAATGGAGAAAAAATTGAATGATAAAGGTTTCCTTAAATCCTTAAAATGCCTTTTGGCATTCTGAAATACTGCATATAAAAACAGCAACAGTTATACTGAATTAGAAATACACTATTTTTTTTTCTTTTTTGTAATAAATCTATGTAACAAACAAAAGTTATATTCCTATATTTTGATCTTTAAACTCTCATTCACGAACCTGGTGAAGCTTCCAAAACGAAAGAAAAATCCTTTAGGAAAGGATTCTAAACATCTAAGTGTTTATGAGCTAAAAACCATATTCACTCATGAATAAAGCAAATGTAGCATCTAAGGGATTTTTAACGTTATTTTCAATAGAAGAACAGAAACTTAATAGCCATTTTTCAAAATGATAATTTCTCTCATCTCCTAAGAGAAGAAAAAGACAAATATGCTTGTCTGTTGGGTACCTTTGCCTTGTTTCTGTAGAAAGTTTCAGGAGAAATACCAGCAACAATACAATGCCCTCATGTGGACATTTGTATTTAATTTAGATCTGTCTTAAAGCTCTTTCAAATTAAACAAATTCTGAGTGAGAAGGCAGGGGTGTACCTAATATCTTGACTAGTTCAGCTCCTTTTGTTTAAGCTGCACCCTAACATACAGATGCCTGTAACTCCTACCATGACTCAGGTTTTCTGTTCATGTGAGAGCTAGCACAAAAAGGCGCTGGCCTTCCGATTATATGTTTGTAAAGTCACAGACGGCAGCAGAACCTGGCACACATGAACTGTTTAAAGGGACATGTTCTAAGTGTGTCAGTCATTCACAGTGCAGCTGGCCACCTGCACCTCTCTCTTTTTGCTTCTCCTTTCTGGGCACATAACCTTGAAACTTGTGGCTCTGACTCCTGTTACTCAGTATCAGCACTTGCTTCAGCATGTTCTAAGAAGCGCAGGGCTGTTACGCTTAGTGGGAATAAAATGACAAGCTTTGCTGTTTTATTTTGCAAAATTCTTGAAGATGATACTATTCCTACTATAAAAATTATTTTTTAGATAAAATAATCTTGTATTTTTTTGATATAGCTCTTCCGGTGATCACCACCTTTATTGCTGCAGGCAGCTGAACATTTCCCTTCCTTCCTCTACCTCTTTGTATTTTATTTATTTATTTATTTATTGTTTTACCTGATCGTTCCACGTGAAGTCCGGAGCGATGTTGAGCCGCACGCGGAGCACGGTGCGGGTAATTGGCTGAATCGTTGCTTCCATTGCGATGGAGGGGATTTGATGGACGCACTGTTTTACCTTTAACCCAATCTTCACATGATGCAGCATATGACCTGCCAAGAAAACATCAGGTGTAACAAATTTGCATTTACTGGGAAAAAAACAGAACTCCCGACTTTCAAACTGGGTTTCAGAGAGGAGTATTATTGCTTGCTTGTGTTGCTCTTAGCTGTGTAAATGTCTGACTCTATTGACCTGGCATGTCTGAGTATTTTGTAATACTTAACTTGAATTAGCAATTTAGAGCACAGAAAAATCAGTATTAACCCTCCTGTCGGCTATAACTAAGGGTTAAAATAACTAATAAAAATTCACACTGAAAACATATTATGTCAAGCTAGTTCCCTTTACTTTACTGACTTTTTGACCAGGCTCTTACCAAGCTATATAGCTCTTTTTTTTTAAAGCAAGAATACTGACCTTTTAGTGAAGGACACACATTTGAACTTCTTTAATTCCCATGTGGCAATTGAAAGTACACAGAACACTGTGTTTTCATAAAACTAAAGGGAGTGAAGGTAGTTAATGGCTTAAAAATGCACACAACTAGTAAACATCTCACAGGAGCTCCCATCTCTCAGGATACAGCAGCGTGGAACACAGAAAAAGGAACAACTAAAAGCTGCAGCATGTTTTGTTTTCTACCATAACCATCATGACTATGGCAGGAAAGTGGCTATATTAATAAAAAAAAAAAAACTTTTTAGTTTTATTTTTCAGCTGAAATACCCATTCCCCTCCTGTTCATTTTAAATACAGAATACTGCAGAATGGAGGCAATATTTTTTTTCTTGAAAAATATCAATTTTCTAGTTTATTTAGGGAAATAGGGTTGATTCACCACATTTGCACTGAAACTGCTTTTACAATAATTTGAAACATACTTTAAATGCAATCAGAATGCTTTTATGCCCTCACTATTAAACTACTTTACAAAGGGCTGCTGCCGTTTACTGATGCCATTATGTGTTTCTCTGTACACATTCCTATTAAAAAAAAAAACAAAAAGGGAGAGAGAGCCTATAATTTGTGCTGTATATGAAAGGAAAGGGTGATGCAAATCTTTTACTGGCATTTTAATACTTGCACTAAACTTAGGACAGATTGTTCCTGACACAGGTATTTATCTACAATATTAGCTACTGAATAGTGATTTTAAGAGAGAAATCCCCAATCCAGATATTTTACCCCCTATTTAATCAGTTTAGTTTGCATTTGCAAAACAAGTGCACCTTCAGCAAATTCATTTTTAAAAATCAAAACAATGACCTTGGTATAAGTTCATAGTACAAGCAGCAGGATAGCACACTTGCACTGTTGCTGGCTTTTGCAATTACAAGAAAACCTTCGCAAGTCATGTGAATTATTCAATTATTTGATTCAATACATTTATGTAGGCAAATTGGCTTTTTTCATGCCAAAAAAATCACTTTCTATACCATGAAGTGAGGTGAACCACTATGTTTGTGTAACATACTCGTGGAGTGTATTTGTACATATATCTGCTAGTATATACTTGTCTCCCAACATTTGCTCTTGTAAAGTTAATGCAAAATTCTCTCTCTTCTTTTTCTTTCCTTTTTTAATAGGAATCTAATCATTTAAAAATAATATATATTATAAAATACAAAATCAGCTTTTAAAATTTTCTTATATTCCCTTGATTTAACTTACTAAATAAAAATACAGTCTCAAATTCTGCAAATGTTTACTATCGGTTCAACTTTTTTCAACCTAATTTCAGGCAAGTCATAAAGCTCCCCAAATCAGATATGAATTCTCTTGTCAATTGAGAGAAATACCAACTCAGATACCATAACTTTCTAACAAGCAGTGACTTTAAAGTCTATTTTCTTTCTAAAATGAGGATGCCTTTGAAAGCGGACTTCTGTTTTTCAGCCCTGTGTAAATAGGTGTAAGGAAGACCAAGGTGTAAAGGATTTGCCCCTCCACCCTGAATCAGAAGATATACTCCTTCTTAAAACAGGAAAAATAAAGACAATGCACACAGGGAATTGCTTTTCAACGTCAACCAGATGGTGGACAGTTTATACACGACAGTTTATACACACATAGTAGAAATTGTCATTATTTCTACCACTATGCTTGTGGATTTTCTCATTATCAATATGTCAAATCCTTTAAAAAATTCCATTAAGGTTTTGCTGCAATGACACCAGTGACAATGAATTCTCCATGTTCAATGAAAATTAATGCAGTGTTTCAGAAGCAGGCCATTTATTGATAGTATACCTGGACATAATAATCTGCTTTCATTCTTTTTCACGTTAATAGTATTTCAGAAAAAAAATAAATAAACGGCCAAATTTTGCCAACTGGCAAAAATAAACAGATGCCTTTTACAGTAGTGTATTTACACAGTGTGAGCAAAAAAGGAATCAGGATTTTTATGAACATATTTAGACATATGGCTTTTGCATAAGTGTTCTGGATTGGCAAAACATGGGTCAGTCAATGTGCAGTTACATAACAAGATGTGAAGGTTGAAAAAACCTTTATATTAGCCAGGCCATAAAACCATAATAAGGTGCTTACATGACTTCCAGACCAGAGTGGGTCTGTTGCTGAATGCCTCAGATTTAGTTCTAAGCCTGCCCAGAGTTTACTACTTGTTGAAGCAGGTTAACACTACTGATTTCTCACCTATTTCATCTTTTCTCATGTCCTTCATCTTGTCTACGGTGAGATTCTTCTCTTCCAACTTTGCGAGGACCGATGGTGGCAACACTGAGAACTGTCTCAAGGGGCTAACCCAGCCCCACAGCCTCTTGTCAATGACTTTGCTGAGATTCAGTAGTCGATATGTCATTGCAGGCCAACGTTTCCTTAGGGCAATCTCAAAAAGAGCTCGAACAATACGAGCTGCATTCTGAAGAGGGAGAGAAAAAACAAGCAGAAATGTTGCAACTCGCTCAAGTATTCTTTGTAAAATGAAAAGGATCCCATAGACTGATTTTTGACAAACCGTAACAATAGATGGTTCTTTCCAAAATTATTCCAAACATTCTTGAAAACTTTATCATTCCTTCACTGTCTAATAGCAAAACTACCTCATGACTGCCTAAAGATATTATGAAAAGAAGCATGTGCAAATGATTAAAGTTGTAGTGGCAGAGCTATCATAGGAGTTTGATCACACTTTGCTCACACTAGGAACTTCTATGCTCATTGAGTCTCACGGACTCTTGAATCTACTTTACTTGCTCAAGCTATCATCTTCCTGCTTCTCTCCCCATATATTATACTCAAACTCAATTTATACTTGGAAATTCTTTTTTTTTTTTACCTGTCGTGCTTCTGTAACAAACTCTCATTTCATAGTAAATTTTGCAGCACAGAAAGTGCACAGAAGTTTAACAGTAGTGATTTTTACAATCTGCCAAACCTACTGTAAAACCAAATCGTATAAATCTGCTTTGGAGTTAGAAAATTAATAATTAACATAGACTTGAAAGATGCCAGCCTTATCCTGAACAACAAAGTTATAAAATTTCTTTCGTAAGCTTATGAAACACTGTTGAAAAGATACATTTTTTTCTTTTGGTCTACCAATACAGAGCAGTATGCCTGGATTAGCAATTCTGTTCTTGATTCATTAAATAGAATACAATCATTCTCTACTGGCTCTGGAATACTAACAGGAATAAAAAATAGATTTTTTGGGGCTATGATAGGAAGCATATGTTACTAAAGGAGCACATTTCTTCTACTTAGAAAGGATGAATGATTTTTTTAATAGTCACTCCCCAATTTAAAAGTTTCACAATTTGTAGCTCTTGTTCTACATGCACAATTTACGAAGGCCTTAGAAGATGACTATGTTGTCTCACTAAAAATGCTATAATTGAGACAGACGAATAAAAGCAATTGTCTTGAAAACAAAGATTAAAAAAGTCATACTGAAGATGGCCTTAATGTGCAAATACCACATTTCTTTATGATGTGGGTAATGATTTCAGGCTATCTCATTTAAATCTATCTCTACGTGCTGTGAAATGTAAACATTTCTCAAGAAAGAAATACTACCACGAAAATATTGCCCAAGAGTACGCATGCTTTACAACTTCAACTCCCATCTTTAGCAGCAACTAAATACTATTTTTTCCTAAAATTTTGTGACTTCTTAGACAAATATGATTGAAAGATACATGTTAAAAAAAGAAAAAAAAAAAAAGAAAAATAGAGGATAGGCTAAAAGTTAAAGCTTTATAGGCTGCTTTATACATTTACTATTAAACATCTGGGACTGTCAGGACCCACATTTCTAGCGAAATTTCAAGCAGCACCTTTTTCTCTCTAAGACAGGCTTTGGCCGGGTAAGCAAGCGGTTCTGTGTCACAGACTTTCAATTCTCAGATTATTTTGTGTAAATACAAATAGCTAAACGTGCTATAAAACTAGCAACCATTCACGTGCCAAGTTAAGCCAACAAATAAATATACAGGCTAGTATATAAACGTACATGATAAGTGTTAGCAATAAGATTGAAATAGCACATTTTTCTTGTGTAAACCAAAGTTGGTAAATAAAAACATATTTTGTTTTGTAGAACAGAGTATAAAAATTCAGAAAACAGAAATAGGTTGCAACAGTTTTACAGAAAAAAAAGAAAGTTAAGAATAATACTTATATATGACTAATACTGAATGTATACAAGAACTACTAAATATTTCAGGTAATGGATAATACTGATAAAGATCAAATATGAATTTAAGAACAGATTCACTAGTCTTCTAAGGTAGGCTTTTGTAAATCTTTGCTACTTAAATGGTAAACAACACAAAAAAGGCTTTGATTTTCAAATCACTGCATTAAAAATGTGCAAAAAAGTTTGCAGATCAAGGCCTGCCTACATAATTCATACAACATTTGGGAGGAGGGAAATAGCTGAAGGCCGAGCAACATACATACATATATATATATATATATATATATATAAATTATTAACTATTTTTACCTGTGCAACATATGCGGAATCTGAAATAAGGGAGAAACTGTCCATCTCCCCTCTGCTAATATATGTTTGAAGGAGGATATTTATTTTTCCATAATTGTTTTCCACACCTCCTGGAGCAGGAAGTTCACAAAAATCATTCAGTAAGGTATCCAGCTCTTCTATTTCTTCTTCTCGTACCTAAAACACAATTATGTGTTATGAAGAGGCTGGAATAACTTGATAGAAACTTTTATACAGAAATCAAATTTCACTTGTATCACAGTTACATTATTTTTAAATAGAGACTCTAGTTTTAAGACTGGAAAAAAAAAGCAAAACTAAGTCTTCTGCAATGTAGCTAATAGACCATAATTGAAACTATCTTAATAGTGACACAATTACATTTTATTATTCATCACCATCTATTAAGGTTGCCATTGACATACAAAAATTTGATATGCCACAAAATTGAATCTTCTGACCCTACCATCCTTCATTTGATGAGATTTCATTTTTTATTTGACCAGAGTAAAACCTCTGTCCATCTGGATTAGGACAATCTTGAATTAACATTAAATGCATTCATTATAGTTACATAGTTTGCATGTGGCATAATACCTTTTTAACTCAAAACTGTGAAGTACTATGATTCATGGTATTAAAGTTTTCACTGTTAATAAGATTAAGTCTTAATATGAGTAAAGAAATATTCATATCTACAGCTTGAATAATGCATAACATTTCACATTCTCACTGATGACCCTCACACGGCAAAAAACAGCATAAATCTACATATTCTTTGATTTACTGATAGACTGTTAGTGTAAAACTTATTTAAAGAGGGTAAATGTTTGGTCCCTGCAGGGAACCATCTGAAAGTAATTTCCAGTTGGACCTGACTACCTGACATACGAAAGACTGAAGGCAGTTGGGTTAAAAGCCCCCACTCTTCTGCCACTGGTCCTACAGGAAGAAAAAAAGATCAAGGACACCACCATCACGGATGAGTCCAATATCAAGGGAATATTCTCTCTTTTTTGCTTACAGCTTCATTTTTGGTATTTTTCCCCACACTTGCACAACACAGCACAGGTCAAATCCTGACCTTTATTTCAGCTACTTGCGACTCACCTATTTCAAAATACACGCTTAGGAAAGGTATTACAGAAAAGTTTCATGTGAAGAAAAGAGGCAACTCATATCACACAGAGGGGTAAATCCTGTGCAAATTCAGTAACCAGTTCAGCACTCAAAGTTGCACAACAAATTGCTACAAACTGGAAACGGTATGGTACTATTAAAGGCTGCAGTCTGGTAAGAAGAGCCAAACAATACAAGTCTGAGAAAGTAAACTAGCAAAATTGCATTTTAGTCAAGAAGTAACATCAGTAACTTTAACTTTTGGATATAGAAACATATTACATCATATTCTCCTTATGCTCTCCTTTTAAACATTTAATTATGCTAAAATTAGATCCAGCAAAATTCCACCACTGTCATAAAAAAAGCTTTTCATTCTGAGAATGTTGTATGCATCACTGTGAAATCTCACTCTTATTATCTTCTGTTATAGAAGAGATTAAAAAAATATGGTTTCTCCATCAGAAAAAGAGATGGTAATACTCAGACAGTGTGTGCAAATGCGTAAATATGTAGAAGGCGAAGGATTCACACTGCCAGCTCTCAGAGCCAGGAGAATGAGAGCCAGCTCTGATCTGAAAGTTGTATAATTCTGGCAATGAGCCTGAACTGATAAATCCTCCTGCACGTGGCTTGTACCTCTATGAGATAGAAGCGAGGTCAAGCAAGCTAATGACAATTTGTACTGCCCTGTATTGTGTCCTGGCCATGAAGGAGGCACAAGAGGTGCTGGGGATGACCAAGTGTGACAGTAGTGTAATCTTCCAGCCTGCCCAACGAGGTCTGTTAAAGCAAGTTTCTAGAGTTCGGTTTCAAAAATATTGCTCCCGTGCCCGAAGTAGTTCAGAGAGTCAAAGCCAGTGAATCCTGCCTCATTTCTGATAGAGCAATTTGCCCAGGAAGAAATCTAATCCTGATTTAGACTTCAAATAGAAAAACCCTCTCATCCCCGGGTGCACCATTCCAATAGACACTTAGGTTCACCTGTTAATAATTGAGGAGCTGAAAAGATCTTAAAAGCATTTAAAAGGAACTTTTAAAGTTCCATAGCTAGTTATTAAATGTGCACTATAATTTAAGATGAAATACACATATATTTTAATGAGATTATATATAGTTCTTGGCAGTTATTCCTTCTTAGAAAACATTTTTTTTTTTTTTAGTATTTAACAAGACTTGGGTCTATGAAATAGGACTTACTATCTTACTATTTATGGAATGACTACCATAGAGATGTCTAGTTTGAAGACATACTCCCAGTATGAAATGATGCTACTTTACCTTGATCTGTTCAAATTCTTCAGCTTTTGATACTATAGCAAGAATATCGCCTTCTGTTTTATGAGCATCAAACAATTCATTGAAAGTCTATTCAAAATAAAATGATTTGATTTAGTATTGAAAGTAAAAATTACAAACAGCACAAAAGAAAAGAGTAACCAAGATTTTAAAAAGCATACAAGGTTAAAAAAATTGAAGTTAAAATGATTAATCCCCTGATTATTTAGCATTTATTAAAGGAAAATATTTGCTACAAAAGAGAAGATGTAAAGATGAATGTACCTAAATCAAGTTTCCAGTACTACACATACATCTCCCTCACACATTTACAACACAACTGGATTGTGGTGCCAAAAGTTGTAGAACTTTGCACCCAGCAACCTACTTGGATTTTCATGCAAGAAAGCTTTTGTTATCAGTCTAGATCTATACTTGAATATTCTATCATGTACTCGCAGCTGCACACATTGGCGATATCAAAGTGTTTCTTATAATTAACATAAAAGAAGGCAGAAACTACAGAAATCTCAAACCCCATTTCATATCAAGACAAACCTTCCAGTATTGCTTTAAACTTTCTTTTCGTTACTGTCCATCTTCCGCTCCCCATTTTGGTAAACATGATTTGAAAATATATTGAACAAATTAGCTACATATTCTGTAATATCTTACAACTATTTTAGGTATAGGTTCAAAAAGAAGAAAAATCCCAAAATAGAACAATATACTTTACCTCTATAGTATTATATTTAATATAGTAGTGGCTGGCAGTTCTGCCTAAATCTGTTGAGGAAAAGAAGCCAGTTCTTTCTTCAAAGCGAATCATGCGAGCTTTGTCCAGTTTTCTGCCGACTTCAATTACCAGCTGTTCTCTGTGTTTTTCTAGTCCTGGATCCATCTAGAAATCGAGCACATACATATGTATTTATTTGAATAAATGAAACTTTAAATGAAACATTTTGTTTAGATAATTCTTATCTCAAAAGCCAAAAAAGAAATTGCAAAAATAGAGTAAATTAAGTATAAATATTCTTGAAGCGTCACTAATAACATTTGCATTCACATTGTATCCAAAAACTCAACACATTATGAAATAATCAAAGTAATATTGCTTTTACAATGTTTCAAAACAAAACAGCAGAATAATTACAAAATAAATTTACATTAAAATACTCTAAAGAAATTTTAAATGAAAACATATTCTGAATGAAGTTATCATCAAGTGTGATTCCATAAAAAACTATAATTTAATAATATTGCCTATTTATGATAGCATTTTGGCTGAAGATATACCCTGTTTGGATATCTGACATGAGAACAGCTTTACTCAAATTCCAGACTGAATAAGCTTCAAATTGGATATCTGAAGTGTTTACTGACATAAACGCTCCAAAGCCCCAAAAAGGTTTACATATTGCAAGGCTGGAATATTCTGATTACTGCGTTATAAACTTTCATGTTTAAGTAGACGAGTAATGTGCTGTCCACAAGACCATTTCTATTCATGTCAATGTTTAGGACATGTTTAGAATGGACATTTTCCCCAAGTGATAACATAGATTACTTCTTTAATATATGCAAGCCTGGACACAATGTTCATCTTGATAGGACTGCTGTACAATGGCCCAGGTGTTCCCACTGATTCACCTGGGACCTCCTATGGATTGAAGGCCGTGGTAGCCCTGCGGCACATCCGCACCTGAGATATGGTTCTAATTATGCCACTGAGTTGGATCTAAGTATGCAAACTCTAACACACAATTTGAAAAGGCTGTGAAACTCTTTCCATAGTCACTGTTCTCATTTTCAAGCTTGTTCAGGATCCAGAGAAATTCCAGGATGACAAGAAAGAGGAAGCTTGCAGAACTGCTCTTGTTTTGCACTAGTTTTGATGCTCGTGCTGCAGCGGGTCATCTCCTGGCCACTGTCATTGCAGATGAACGTGCCACTTCCGTCAGGCAGCCACCAGACTAGTTCCTATATATTGTCCATCTTTGCCAGTTGCTCTGAAGCTGTTTCTCCTTAGTTATGGGTTTCCATAGGCCCAAGCCAAAGGCTAAGATGAAAAAGTCCTAGAGTGCTTTTCTCAACAGCAAGCCATGCACCGAGGTCAGATTTCAGGAGAGAAGTGGTCAGAAAGGCTGCCAGATGTTCAACATTCCTTAAAACTAAAGAGGGCAAAAAAATCCAAAATCCTTCCCTAATCCTTTGGTGGCAAAAATAATGTGCTAATCTTTTGCCCTAGTTAGAAAAAACAGTTATATAGCTGTAACAGTAGACATTAAAAAAAAAAAAAAAAACCAACCAACAAAAAAACCCTACATGTTTTAATTTTAAAGGTAGGCTTCCAACTTGAAAATGCCATGGAACAATATTCTACTGTAGAGGCACCATTCCTTTTGAACTTGCATAATTAGTAATACTATAAAGTAGGATCCAGCCTAGAATGGCCCGATGCCACACACTTTCGAACTAAACCTGCCCAGTCCACTGCAAGAAACTTGCGTAACCATATGCAAGGTATGAATATGCATGGTAAGAGTATTAATCACAAGAAAGCTCATTTTCTTCTTGTACAGACGTTTGAATGAAATATTCAAAATTACAAGAAGAGAGCAGAAAGGTCAAAATCCTTTGTAAAGACTGTCAGCATGCTCAAGCTTTATAAAATCTTTTACATTTTTTCATCTGCCCTCTTGTCTATTTTCCCATCTTCCTTACAAGAAAATAGAAAGTTCTCCCAGGATAACTGCAGTACATTACTATTCACATTGCTTTCTCAAGCTATCTGAGAAGAGCGTTGGGGGCAAGCTCCTCTAATGTTTAGAGACATTAAAAACATACGGCTTTCGGGGATAGAAAGCTTTCCTTAACTATGAGAAAACAAATAATGGAAACAAACAAAGAGGAGAAAAAAGGATTTAATCTCAAAACCACCTCCACTTTCCTTTGAAACCCTAAAATGATGGACAAATTTCTGTAATTTGCCTCACACTCTTCACTAATACAATACCAGGATTTACTCCGCTTCTTTCCTCTCTCCTTCTAGTTGCCTCTCATCAATTCTGGCCATTTTCCTAACTGAGCAAAAGACATTATTGTCATTCCAGCAAACAACCTGCAATGCTGCTCACCAAACCTTTGGAGCCGGAGCAGCCCACAGTGCAGGGAAAGCCCAGGAACCAGCCAGGAGGACAAGAACCATCCCTGGTGAGTGCAGGGGGGCCACCAACCTGTTGGTGCACACTTGCTGCTGGGGCGTGCTGTGCAAGACCACACACCTTTCTCATGGATATATATACTCTTGGACCGCGACAGGCCTGACCTTTTGTCACTAAAGTAATGAACGGCTTCGGCTTCCTTAGCCCCACCTGGGACGAGTGTGACCCATGGGCCTTATGCAGATACACGGATGCAGCATGGGTACCAGTGTCTGGCAGCCAAAACAAACAGAAATTGGCATGCTGCAAATTTTGTAAGAAATAACAACACAGAAGTTATGAAAATGCAATACCTATAACTGGAATTGAAGAAAAAAAATATTGCACAAGTGAGCATATCTACGGTTATGCCTGCATCTGGTTCTACCTATCATCCTCGTACTGCCAACGATGCATTAATAGCTTTAAAGTTTAAAACTCATTTTTCTTGAAGAGAAGGATATTGGCACTGACTTTGCTCCTACTTGAATGCAAAACACTTTAATTTGATATAATTTATCAAATCCTACCTGCTTCTGCTACAACTTGCAATATTGGCCACAAAAGCTATTTGAAAAACTTCCCTGTTTAACAATAGAAGTTACAAAGCCTGAAATTACTGCCGTAATATCATGACAAATCATGAGGGCAAAAATCAGATGTAGCACATGTACAATACTTGCTACATGCTTTTGATGCTTTCACCTGCATGCTGCACAATTACCTGTGTCCAAACCATACTAATATTCAAAAGTTTTTGAAAATGTGTACTAGAAGAAGTAACTATTGAGAAAAACCTGTAAACTATGAAACGGCCTAAAAAATCAGAGATAATTTAAAAAAAAATAATTTGTGTGTAATTGTATGCTGAATTATTTTATTGCATAGAACATTTCTAAATAAAGAAATTAAAAAAGAAAATGAATAAAATCTTTCATAATTACTGAATCCCAAGAGGAAAAACATAAAACTGATATTTTATAATTCATAAGATGTCATGGGATGAAACATTCTAAAAAAAGTGCTGAGAGAAGAAAATAAAAAGAAAGAAATTGTTCCAAGAATAACACTTGATTTCACTTATATCTGGCCTATATTACTGAGAATGACTAAGCTACAATAACTGGTTGATAAGAATGAATGTCCTTTGGTGCACGGACTGAGTAGTCAAAATATATTTTTGTATGAACAGAAGGGACCACTTGATTTAGTGTTAAAAATAAATACTCTGCTACACAAAATATCTTCCTTTTTCTAAACACTTTAAAAGAATTGCTGATGTCAGGAAAGTAGAAATAGCAAATATTTATCCTCACATCAGGGAAGGATTACAGACCGTGAAGAGCAGGTTAGAGATTTTTTTTAAAACGTATTTTCTACCTGATAAGCTTTGTGACTGATGCCATATACTAATGGATTTGCTCTCATCCGTACATAAAGGTAAGTGTAACTTATCCACTTTACTGCTTCTTCCACGTTAGTTACTGTTCCAAGAGCAATCTGGAAATAGGAAAAGAGACAAAATTAAATGCATATATTGCAGCTGAATATAAATATTGACAACATACTGAACTCAGAGCACTAGCACTAGATTAAATAAAGTGTTAAGTATCAACTTAAATAATACTAACATAATTTTATGACAATGTCTTGAACCTATTTATATAGCTACATCTTATGAACATTTAGAACAGTGTATTTTCTGAGACATTAGGTTACAGATGCACAGTCCTCCATGATCCTTCTTCCTGCTTATGATGGTTACAGGTAAAAGTAAATGAAGTGACTTGTTCTGAAAAAAATGCCCACAAAATTCTTCAAATAATATGATACAGACAACTTAATGAAGAATGCACGCTTTTGATAGATTATTTTTATAGCAATGTGAGTGTACTCTAAGTACTAAACCAAAATATAGTGACAGTCCTCAGGCTTTTCTTTAGCAAATCTTTATGCTTAGCCATCTGTTTATATTTACAAATCTTATTATTATTTTCTATCTGACAAGTAAAATATACAGCTATCTTCTATATTTGTGCTGCAGCAAAACATAACAAAGTTCATTATGTTTACACACACACACTCACATATTTATTTTTCACCCCTTAGATATATCTATTAAACCTTAGACGTTCCCTCTTAGATATGTGAGAGCAATTGTTTTATAAGGTTCTTTTTTGCTAATTCAATAAATAGCTAATTCAATAGATATTTTATCAGCTGATTAATTTCCACCACACAACTTGAGCCCTATATTGTTAGCTAGGTTCATATGAAACAATTTACTGCTTATTCCAGCTATTTACTGGATTTTACCATGACAATTTAAGATTTCCTGTATGCTGCACAAACACATCTTACTGTTGATGATTAAAACAAACAAAAAGCCCTCTTGCAGAAAATTTATGACTCTCTACTACATTTTAAAAGATATTTTTGTTTCACTGAGGTTTGCATTTCATAGAAAGCCACCACATGACTTGGAAAAATTAAAAAAAAATCTACACAATTATAAATGAATTCATATGCATGCTCAGATCCATGTATCTAGCTTTTGTAATATATTCGCTATGAATTAGCACAGCTATTCAAAAATAATAATGCAAGCCAAGTCTGCCTTGAGCTAACACAATGTAAAACAGGCAAAACTTTGCTGGTTTGGTTTTTTTTTTGATTCTTCTTTTTCCTAATTTCACTGATTACCACAGACCTAGCGCCAGAAATTTTTGAAGTTTTATTCCTGAATATATTTATATATTATTAAAAATACTTTGTCAGATAAATTATGAAAGGAATGACATCTAAAATAGTCCACAGGTTATTAGTCAATTTGCCTTGCAGGTTTATTTCAGCATTGGATTTCTTTCCCTGATTCAAATATATTTCTGTACACAACTCGAAAGAGTCTAAGAACTCTGTCTGATAGTAGAAATGCCCACTCTGAAAGCAACCGATTTTACAATCATGACATGATAAAATTCTCCTTACAGAAGACAGTGAAGTCTGACAACTTAATTAAGAAAAAAATCCTACTGTCTCATTTGTTCAAATAACTAATTTTAATACTTACAAATTAAATATTTTCACAGTTAAATGTAAAACTGAGAAGAAAGTATGTGATTATGAAACAAGCTGTGTTTTGCATATGCTCCTGAAATCTACTATTGCTCTTTCCTATCTCCTCCAACCTTAATGAGTATTCAGTGAATACAATGCAGAGACAAAAAAAAAGCAAATGAGCAGAAAACTCTCCACTTCTGAATATTTGCTGCCATCTAGTGTCCATGTAAAATTCTTATCCGAAAATACATGCCTACATGGAAGCAATCTGAACGACTAAAATGTTGTTCATAAAGAGATTCATATATTCATTAAAGAGATAAGGTGATTATTAAAAAAAAGGAAAGCAAACTGAAAAAATCTTATAAAGAACTATGTAACTTTTGTTTTTGCCTTAGAAACAAGTTCACTTGAATTACCATTTCAATGTCTGAAATGATTATGAAATAATCTTTTTGAAAAAGATCTTTCAAAAGCTTGTGAAATAACTGCTCAATGCTATTGAGCATTCCTAAGCAGAACAGGGTCTTCTCTCTGCATAACACTGGAGTTGTCAGGCCAGCCCTGAAGGCACACTGCGAATGAAGCATAAATTCCCCAAACCCTGAGTTTATGCCCAGGTTAGTCACTCTAATCCTCCAAATCCTGGTTACCCATTTTTTTTTGGAAAGGATTGGGAAGAATTCTGTGTTTGTTCTGAGGATCGCTCCCACTGCCACCTGATTGCACCACAGCAGGTAGGCTTTTATTTGAGGAAGGCAAAGAAATACATGAGGAAGCAAACACATGGCCACCAAATCTTCCTGGCTTTATAAAAACAAAAAAAAAAAAAAAAAAGGAAGCGCAAGGAAAGGCGTCCCCCTGCGGAAGGTGCGCCTGCAGTCTGGACCTACCAAGCCTCTCCTTCATTCCCAGCCCCAGGAGCCCAACAGCAAGCTGGGGTCCAGCTGTGGACGTCAGGGAGGGCTCCTGCAGGTGGAAACAATTAGGGGAGGAATGGTGACCTGCCTTGTATGAGCTATTGATGATAGATCCCAGATAAGTTGAAGTTTATGGTCTAATTAAACCCCATCCCCTGCATCTTATCTTTCTTGCTGTATTTCCAGAAAGTACATCTGTAGGTATTTTCTGTTTGCCAGCTGCTCGACTGACCCTGGACTCCCTCGTCTGGACTAGCAACCTAACCAGGTATCCTTTTTTATTTATTTTTTTTATTCTATGATGCTCACTGACACAACTTCAACAAGAAAAGAAGGATATCTCCATGCCTACGTGTGAGCATAAACCTTCTCTGGTCTTTTTCAGACGTAGGAAAAAAAAAACAAATGAAAAGAAAATGGCAAATAAAATCCTCAGGAGAGAATTCACAGTGGATGGACATGACCAAACACTTGTTTGGAATCTTAATTTTGGTGTTGAATCAATCATTTAAACTGTAATTTACTACTTCCTGTCTTTCCTAAGAACAACTGTACGGGGCCATCCAAATATAAAAGGTACCCTTCTCATTGCAAATGCTGAGGGGCAGAAGGTGCCAATGAGAAGAAAGCATCATGTAATACTCTCCCCAATTCTTAAACTATATACAGCTAAAGTTTTCCATTCCCTTTGCATTTGATAGCATTCTATGAATCTTTGTTTCATCTCTGTGTAGGTGCTTTTTGAACCATGGTACCTTTTAGACACAACTACTTGCAGCAAGGAGTTCAATAGTCTACCTACCCAGCAGGCACCCCTTTGCTTTTCTGAACCCATCATGGACTCCTCTCTGTCAATTACCACCTGGTTCTTGACCCAGAAAAGGCAAAAACTTTGCCATGTCATTCATTATTTTATATTTGTTCCAGGCTGAAATCTTCAAGTGTCTTCATACAAAAGCTAACACATTCCTTTGACCATCTCTGCCTATTTTGTAGCTCTAGAAAAATCTAAATAAAAGCACCTCGTAAATAAAATCATCCTAAATAAAAGCACCTTGGATTCTTCACCAAATCTTCCTGTATTGCCAGCTACTGCCTTCATTTTACTTGTTATTCTCTCAGCTATTGATCCATCTATAGTAAATTAAGAATTTGAAGTGATGATCAAATGAACACTTGATTTCCTAGGTGGCTTGCAAATACTGTAGACTAAAACATGATATTTTATTGTGTATTTGTACAGATTTCCTGGTAACAGAAAAAGACTTTGTTATGGGAAAGGTGCCATGGTCATCAGCTTACTGTGTAAATTTCTGTACCAAGGCCATTAACACTGTAGTGATTGGGCTCCAGAGAGTGCCAAAGGACAGTGCCTATGACAGCTGACCTAAATTGAAAGTGCTTTTAAAACAAACTACTGACCAGTATGACAGCACATGTCTTAATATGTATCTACTTTTCTAGCGTGCTGCAGCCAATGAAATGGTCATCTCCAGCTAACCACAGCAATTCCTAAAACACCTACGTTATTTCCAGAGGATTCCACTAGAATAGAGCAAATCAGCATATACAGAAACTTAGACTGAGACTGTATATCAAGAAATGATCAAGTTACTTTCCAAAACAATTTTAACACAATATTTCCTTGTAATTGCTCTTAGTATTGATTTCCTGATCCATTTCCTGATGATAGAAGGGTAAGTAACACCTGGTGTATCAAAGGACAGAACAACGGCGGCTTGCTCACCCTGCTACTCTGACATTTCAGCTTTTTCCATTTCAGGTTTAATAGCGCTATTCCTATGAACAACCATCCACCAGAGGCATTAGCAGAATTCTGACTGCATCTTCCATGGCTGTAACTGTACTGCAGCCACAGAACTGACATGAATTTAAAGCAGCAAGTTCACGGTTCTTTCTAGACAACACTGCCATTACGTAACACTGGAGAGTCTGAAAAGAATCTTTTTAAAGAAATACAGAACATAATCTTTACTGCCGTGGTTAGACCAATAACAAAATGATTACCCACACTTTTTATTCTGCCATCTAACAGATTTTTTTTTTTAATTTTACGTTAAATATAGAAATATTTGTTGGCTACTTTGGACATTCAAAATTTAATTTTCTTTATATGCAAGACTGTCACTTTTCTCTATTTTCCCCGAAAACCCCAATCCTGTGGGAGAACTGCTGCAGCTGTAAGTAGTTTTTATGGTACTGTATATCATATATTTTCCATATATTCTTGATTGAATAAGCTTAGATGACTACCTACTGTGAAATGGAATTAGTCTTCTATCCCATTGTTTTTATTCTTCTTAAGCTCTACTATTTTAACATCTCAGGGAGGAAGGGTAATTTCTTAATTTTACACTTTAAGTGTAACCAAATTGTTTCTTCAGGGTCTGTTAGCAATTGTTTTGAGTTCTACTTGGAGACTCAATTTTAGTTAAGAGGCTCTCAATTTCCATTAAATTCTTCTCGAGTTCTGGAAAAAATTTTAGTCATGTTTACACATTTCAAAATTAATTACTTAGCAGAAATGCATACTTATCTGGACAAACAACTCCATTGCTAATTCACATCTGTACCCACAACATTGCAGATTTTATAAAGCTTAATAAATATGACTGTTTTCCTGTTCTCAGTCTTATCTGAAATTGCTGCAACTCACCATTTTTATTTTCAGGCAGTTTCTGCATTTAACAATTACTGTGGGGAAAACTTCCTGTAACGTCACCGAGTCTTTCCTCTTTGTCTGTCTTGCTTTTGACACATTTTTCCCTGTGATTCTTCAACATGAGGATTAAATAACCATTTGGAAAAAACTCAGCTCAGCTAGTGCTAGAGAATGGTATTTTCCTTTCCCGGTCTTCTGTAATTTTTTCTTTTTGCTAGTTTTGAAGTTAACTGGGTTGATAATTTATTATTCAATGCACAGGAGAGAAAAAAAAAGAAACTGCTACTTTTAAAACACTGTTGTTAAAAATCTCAGAAATATAATAAATGAAGATAGTTCTGCATCTCTTAACATTTAACTGGTTCAGGTCCACACTCATTTCATTTTCTGATGCAACAAGTCTGATAGCAGCAGTTTTTACTAGACAGCACAGAAAGATGCACAAATGTACAAGAGCACATATTATGCTGTAAATATTTTGTTAGATCACTGTTAGTGATTGCTATGAAATAAATATGTAGGAATACGAGTTTGCAGTCAGTACAGTGAAAGAGGACAAATTTGTGTAACTATGACTAAAAATGTCCTTTCCTTGATAAGGAAAATGAATGTCCTCTTTAAAAAAGCTTACTTTCTTTAAGCATCTCCTGGTGCATCAGATCAAGTGTTCTTTTCTTACATAGAATCTTATCATACAAACACCAGTATGCATTATACAATCTTCATCTTCGAAGAAATTAGCCTTATCTCCACTATTCTCACCTGGCTTTCCTAGGTCTTGAATTTCAGCCTAGTTTATTTATGACCATTTCAAGTTATTTGTCCTTGCATCAATATTAGCTCAAATGATCTTTTTTTCTTTCTTGTATTCCCTCCCCGTTCCCTGCCAAGTAGCTGGGAAAGACATATTGCACCTTCTTTGAAACTTTCTTTTGTGAAACTGAACAAGAAAGCTTTCTTAGGGTTTATTTTCCCCACAAGAGCTAGCGCGTGTGCCGGAGCCCGGTGGCAGGGATAATTCAGCTGCTGGGATACTGGTATAATTCAGTGACACAGACTCTAGTGAGCTTGGAGCAACACAGCTCAAGCTTGCATCTGCCTGGGGAAAAAAAACCCAAAACAGTAGCACAGAGCTATGCCAATTGTTTTTCATTGCAAGCTAGTCCTAGGGCTCTTCCCTGACCCAGTTTACTACAGGTGCTTATTATTCCTTTGTAATTCTTCCCTGACCTGGAGGGCCAGCTAGGAAATGGGAGGTCTACATTTCTAATATTAGAAGAAAAGAAGAAAAATAAATCCTTTAGCGGGGATGGAAAACAGATTCTTTTATGTTTAATTCATGTCTCATAAGAACCAAATGAAAGGTTTTTTTTCTATGAAATCTGACTGGATTATACTATGCCTAAAAAACTTACTAGCGGACACTGAGCAGTAATGCTTCCAACGGCATTTTGAATAGCCCTATCAGAAAGTGCTTGAAGTCCACTGAAAATCTTAGCAGTCATAAATAGCCATTACTGTGTTCCCTCTCTTCTCTCTCCCCTCCTTACTCAGGTTTATTTCTTTAGGCTATGCAGAGTCTCATGGTTTAGATCCTACTACCTATTTGATCTAAAGAAATTTTCAAAGTTGATATGAAACTGTCAAAGTTCCACTTATAATTTTCAAAATTCTGATGTTTCAATTTATTTTTTTTTTCATTTCCTATGACTGAATTAAAAGAAAACATATTAATAATTACAGCAAAATAAAAAGTCACTTTCTTTAACACTTAAAGTTTTATAAAGTTATTCTTATGTACCCTTATCAGGGAGATCATTTCTACAACTTTTACAAGCATCTCCAGGCAGTGCTTTTTTATTAACTGAGCTGTCTTTGAATTAAGATTTTAGTTTGTTCTTATACAATTTTATATATAGTCATCATCATCACATGTTAGGCCCTTATTAAATATTTGGATCAGACCTGTAGTAGTATAAGCATTGTATTAGCTATTTCTTTCATGTCTACATAGTTCATTCTACACTGGAAATAGTCACATACATTCAAACTCTCTTTGTTTTTTTTTTTTTTTTTAATTCCTAGAAGTTCAATCTGTTCTAATCAAATAAAATATACAGTACGTGCATGTGGAGTTTAAACAGGAGAACATTCTCATGAAACAATGAAGATTTCTGAACTCCAGTTGGAACTCAATATTTTTTTAAGAGAGAGTGTGAGGAAAAAGTATTCTAAATAACACATTAACTTACAGTTCATTCCAGGTAAAGATTAGCTACTACATTGTTTTTATAATGCTCAATTTCCCTTTAGGTACAAGTCTTGTTCGTTTTACATAATTGTAAACTTCTAAAGTAAAAAGCCTCATTCCCGATAGGCACTTAAAGAGAGAATTGAAAGAAATTAAAAGAAAAAAAAAGACAAAGAAGAAAAAACACCCTCTAGGGATGCCTCTTCCTTCCCACTCACTATTCAGGCAGCCTAGACTTGCACATGTCTAACAACTTAAAACCAGATCTATCCCTTCTAATTTTTAGGGACCTAGCATTAAGTGAAAATGATCTTAGCCTTCATGATCAACTTTGCAATTTGAATTATTGATGCTTGTATGTAATTTCCTACTGTCTAATTCCTACAGAATTGAATATCGATCCGGTTCTACTTACAGAAGGGAGCATTCCCTGGTATCTATCTCCAGGAATGAGAGAGCTGACAAAGAGAAACGGTTGACAGTGCTCCACCTACCCACCACAAGCCTGCTTCCTCTGCATTTTTCCTCATTTCTTTGTTGTAGAAAAAAAAAAAAGGAATGGAGGAAAATTGTCTCATGTTTTAGAGACATTTAATTTCTCTTTCCCTCCTTTGCACATGAATGGTTGAGGCTGGAGGGGACCTCTGGAGATCATCCAGTCCAATTCCCTTTCCTGCTCAGTCAGGGTGACCTACAGCATGTTGCCCAGTACTGCGGAAGACCATTCTAGAGTCTTGGCATGAACAGGAGGAGCAGCTGTAAGTGCACAAAAATATGGCTTTATTCATCCTCCCATTCTCCGTGTGTGAATGTTTTCTAAAGATCTAAACCTAGCTAAACTCTAGTTCTGATGTGTCAGGCAGAGAAAAGATCCCTTAAAAGATAACAATGGTGAGCTTGGTGTTTTGTAAGAAAAATCAAGGTGTGATTCCTTGCATGCCCCCAGTATTTCTACTATTTACCTTCTTTAATATATGGTTCCTTCCATTTTCACATCTGCATTACAGTTCACTCCTCTTACAAGTACACACCTAAAGACTCCCAGTAATAAATGAAATTTCCATTTTAGATACTTTTAGTATAAGAATATTGCATTTTTGTTTCAGATAATACTAGTCATTTTAAGTTTCCTAGTTTCTCTAAATGAGCTAAAAGTTACCTCTGCATTCAGGTTGTCTGCAAGACTTTCAAGAAACTGGCTTTCGATTGGATTCTGCTGAGTAAGCAGAGTCAGGTAATGGCTGAGCTTGTCGTGAGTTGTTATAATGACGCCTTCTCCGAACTTGTCGAACTGAGGCCGTCCGGCTCGACCAAATATCTGCATGACATCTAAAATTCCAAGGTCAACAAAGGAGCCTCTTTTTGCAGCATATATTTGTGTTCCCTGTTTGAGGAAAAGTTAATAAAAATTAACATAAATACACACGAATATAATCCTGATGAGCTGAATACTGAAATTAGGCAAATACAGCATGATTTCAGAAGTGTACTTTAACTAATCCTTTCATAATCTTTCATATATTTAAATCTTTACTATACAAACTAGATTCCCAGTAGAGAGAATCAGTTTAATGAGATATAAATAACATTTCAAGTCAATCAGATGTTTCCCCTCCAGCCCCAATACCGAACAACAGAGATCTTGCTTTTTATACTTCTTTACAGGTTTGTTTTTAGACAAAACCCACGTGCAGAGTAAGATCTTACCTTAATAACGACAGCATGGGCGGGAAGATTGACACCCCAGGCGAGTGTAGCTGTACAAACCAGGACTTTGATATGTCCATTAGAAAACAAGTTCTCAACCAAATTTCTGTCTTGCCGCAGCATTCCTGCATGATGAATACCAAACCCATCTGGAAACAGTTCACGTAACTGCTTATTTCTAGATCTTTGTACCTAGAATGGATGTGGATAAAAATTAAATGCACTTTACTATATCCACTTCACAATAATTATGGTACAAGACGCACTATATTGCAAAAATAAGAAAAAAGTCCTGTTGGGTATTAATTATTATTATTAGAAGTCGTATGAAAGGAACTCTTTCTGTTCATGTGGAAATCTATGCCAGTACCAATACCCCACAATTTGCTATATATAAATCAAACTGCTTTCTGTGCTCATTTTCCAAAAAGAAAAACACATTTAATTGTTTAAAAGTCTACTATGATAAGAAACAAGTACACTGAAACCAAAGCATCCTGTATGAATATTGGAATTGAGAACTTGCATGCCTCTCTCCCTTAAAAGCTGCTCTTTCAAAGCATGCAAGGGCAGATTTAAGTAAAAGGCCATAGACTAAACATTAGAGAGATGTCCTTTCTCTCCCTTTCTCTCCCATTCTCCTTTCTCAGCCACATTAACCCATGCTGTGCCTAGCTGATAAAAAGGTCATGCCATGTAATTGTTCCCTTACCCTCATTTTTACTTTCCGCATGCTCACGAGACTGGCATCTCAGTTTATAAAAACTCCAGGTCCTCCACCCTCCTCCTGCAGAAGGAATCTATAGCTCCTTATCGTGCTTCACCTGCACTGAATACTGACCCGCCGCTGAAACAAACTAATACTATTCCCTTCCAAATATTAAACATTGAAATTCCACTTGGAGTGCGTATTCCAGAAGCAACGGGGAAAGAGAAGAAAAAATGAAACCAGAAAGCTAATCACACACAAACAGAAACCTCAAACCAACAGAGCTACGTTAGCGCAATGGGAATAATTCTCTTGCTGTTCACAAACACGGCTTTGGGCAGAGGCTGAAGAACCATAAAAAAGTACAGCTCTCTTGTTGCAACTAAGATGACAGGAGGATGGCATGGTAGCTCTGGTGTAAGCTGGAATGCAGGGCTTTTGAAGGAGTCTATTGAACTTGCCATGCACAATCTCTTTTCATTCTCTTCACTGGCTACTGCTTCATCAGGTCTTCAAGTTTCACTTTACCTGATTAGCCACAAGCTCCTCTTATTTCCTTCCCATCTTTTCCACATCCCTAACTGCTGCAACTGCCGCCTCTCAAAATCAATCACCCTGAATATGACAGGATGCAGCTTGCGGTAACACTGACTCTGCCTTTCCCTAAAACAGCTTTATTTTCATTACCAGTGGAGACTGTCGACCAATCCATGGATCGCATTAGAGTGAAGTATTTTATGTGATTGTATTTTCAGATGCACATATTGTAGTCAGTTAGTTCTAGATCAAATTATGAGGAATGTTTTCTATTTTTCCTCACTTTTACTAGTCCTTGACACACAGCCACAAAAAGTTGACCTAAGGGATTTAAAGCAGGGGGAAACAAAGCAAAATTTGGTTCACATGCTGCCAAACATGAACAATAAATATCTGCAAACACAGACATACATAGGAGGTTGGGAATGTAATTAAAAAGAGAACATGGAAATAAAAATACTACAGGAAAAAAATACATTTCTTAGCCTCACAATTATCCAACTTCCTCATATCAGATCTTTCCTGCTCTAGCAGTATTATTTACTATTCATTAAAAGATATCAAACTAAGCTTTTAACTAGTGTTATATTCATACAAATTTCTGACAAATTAGAAGAAAAAAAATACATTGTGGTGTATAATTAAATGCTGCAGTGCTCAAAAATGAATAAATAAGAAACTGAGAAAGTAGAAGTGCAGTTCACGGAGCATATTTTTTACGAATAAATAACACCATAAATGCACTGAGGGTTGCACGTCTAACAAACCAACTACTCATCCCACAGAAGAAAACTTGTGGAAAATTCACCTGAGTTGTAAACCTGGGCATACTAGCAACCCAGAAGTTTGGGGTTGATCTTGATTATTGTCAGAATATAGTGTAAGCATTTAACACGGTTATCAACTTGCATCTGACATAAAGTAAATCTTTCTACATGGTAGAACAACAGCCTAAAATTTCACTCTTTTTTTTATAGCTTGTTGTATGGGTCTTGTGTCTCTTTTACAGATATTAAAGCAATCAGTTTTGGTCACATTGACAAGTCAGTTGTCACATAAAATATGAAACATGCACATAAAATCACAATAATGTGCTATATTAAAATAATTGTTTTTCTGAAAGGAACAGTTATTCAATATATACATTAAAAATATAATCCGTAACCGAAGAAGCCAACTCTTCATCTCAAAAATGTTTGCAGCTCAATTGCTTATGTTGTCCAATTAGATTGCAAGAGAGTCTAATTTATTATTGGGAAACAATAATTAAAAAAATGATTATAGAGGGAATGACACTACTTTTTGATCATAGTTTTAGGAACTACAATTTCAGTAGTTCAGAGAAAAAAATCAGTTGTGAACACAGGAAAAGGAGGAGGAAAGAGAATATTCTGTAGCAGAAAAAACATTACGACATGTCAATGCTAGTCTGATTATATTTCAAATACTTAGTCAAATACTCAAGATTAATTAAGCACATACATAATTACACCTAAAAATATGCACTTTTGTGCTTAAAGAGAAGATTCACATGCTCCTAAAATATACGCAATGTTTTTAAATACCATAATTGAAATATTAAATATTCAAAGATTTTTTTTGATCATTTGTTGAATTTATGAAGCAGTATGACCAGTTCAGAGATACATTAAATACAATTTTCAAAATAAAAACATACCAAAACCAGACGATTTTTGACACAATAAAAACTAATGATGACTATATCAAATCACTGACTATATTAGATTACTGACCATACTGAAAATACTGGAAATTCTATAAACTGTACAAAAATAATTATTTTTCTGTCATAAAGTTGTGACTATTTAAATTACAAGGGTACTGTGTAAGGTGACTCAAGAGCAACTGAATTGCCAAGTTCTATAGATACGCTTACACACATATATTTCAGGGATAGCAAACAGATAGTGAATATGCTTTATAGGCAGAATATTTGGAGCTTTTGGCTCAATTAATTGTATTGTTGCTCTATTCAACCTGGATTTAAATAACTCCTGAGACAACAAAATCAACAACTATCATATAGGAGAAGTGCAACCGTTAAAATTTATACTATGTCCATCCTGCGCTACTCCAGAGTAAAAGGTTTTGCTTAAAATCTATATGAAATGTTACTAAGCACCTCAGGTGTACAGACAGGTTGTTGTTATGAGGTCTGGCACTGGTCTCCTGATTAGAATTGATTTTCTTTCCTCTCCCCTATTGCTCAAGAGGACTGTAAATTTATTACCTTTGCTTACATGTGTGTGTGCACCTAAAACAGTATGTACTAAATAAATCCTTAGTTTAGTTTGCTGGCACCTGTATTTCTTCTAAAGATGTCCTGAATTTCAAACAGTTTTTGATTAAGACACATAGAAATCATCATATTTAAACACAAAAATATCTGCTACTTAATTGTTAGGAGAAGTGAGCCTTCCTCCAAAATGGGGGAAAAAAAAAGTTTTAATAAGGTTTTGGGGTATTTCAACTGAAGACTTCAAAAACAATGCTACAGGCTCGTGGCAGAGTGGCTGGAGAGCTGTGTGCCTAGGTGGCCAAGAAGGCCGAGGGCCTCCTGGCTGATATGAGGAACAGTGTAGCCAGCAGGACCAGGGAAATGATCATCCCAGTGGGCTCAGGAAGCCGCACCTCGAGCACTGTGTTCAGTTTTGGGCCCCTCACTACAGGAAAGTCATTGAGGTGCTGGACGGTGTCCAAAGAAGGGCAGCGAAGCTGGTGAAAGGGCTGGAGCACAGACCTTATGAGGAGCAGCTGAGGGAGCTGAGGTTATTTACTCTGGAGAAGAGGAAGCTCAGCGGAGACCTTAGCGCTCTCTACAACTACCTGAAAGGAGGTTGCGGTGAGGTGGGGGCCGATCGCTTCTCCAGAATAGCCATTGAAAACAGAACAAGAGGAAATAGTCTGAAGTTGCATCAGCAGAGTTCGGGTTATATATTAGGAAAAAATTCTACACATAAAGAATAGTCAAGCACTGGAACAGGCCTCAAGGAAGTGGTGGAGTTTCAGGCAGTATTCAAGAAATGTGCAGATGAGGCACTTCAGGACATGGTTTATCAGCCATGGTTGGACTTGATGATCTTCAAGGTCTTTTCCTACCATGAGTCTATGATTCTAGAATTCTTCCCCCATTAAGGCAGGTATCAAAAAAGCATCTGATATCAAAAAAGCATCATCATTCATGAAGAATACCAGCTTCTTGTGACCAACAACATGACATGAAGCAAAAAAGAAAAGAAGGAAATTTTTAATAGGTTTATAGCTTAGTTTCTCCTGTTTTATCTAAAAAGGTGTTAAAAAAGTAATAAAGTTTGAATGTAAGAACAAATTACCCATATTTTACTTATTAAGAGGTGAAACATCAATTATGATGTGTTCTTCAAGATTGAGTTGCTCTTCATCTAGGACAGACTAAGTAGATCGTAACATCTTGGCAAGATTAAATTTCTTTTTTTTTTTCTTTCTTCAGGTTACATATTTCCCCTTTCAACTTCATCAGATTGAAGGTATTTGTTTGCAACTAAATTTTGCATTTTTCCTGTGCCTAATGTAATATTCAACAAGAATGCATTTTCTTCCAACAACAGAGGCATAAGCTATTCTAGTATTTTTCTCACGATCACCTCACTATAGCACAACTTCATCCTTGTGGCCATGAGACTCAATCATTGTAATTTCCTTTCTGTAGAGTTCACAGTAGGGCAGCACTTGCAGTTTGCTCAGAATAGACCATCATATTTGTTCATTGCTTTAAGCAATTCTGTGCAATCTATTCCCAGCCTTCTTTTTTTGCTCTGTCCTAACACCTTATAAAGGATCATCTCTTAATTTTGGGGTCTAGTTATTTTCATTTTGATGAGTTTTGACACTCAGCACAAATATCTCAGATACCTAAAGTAAATAAAAAAAGGTATGTTATTTTGCAGTCTCCAGCAAAGGACAGTTTCAATTATGCTACCACGGTGTTATGAATGCAATTCAGTTATTTCCAAAATAATTATTTTGCAGCTTTTCTAGCAAAATCAGAAAGCATAAATCTTAGGTTGACCTGAATGGTTCCAACAAGGCAAAAGCTCCCCTTCATTCATATTACTCACTACTGAGTCGGCTCTTTCTGGCTTATTTAAAGAATACTCTTTGTCTGTCAAAATTTATGGGACTAAGATAAATGCAAGAAAACCACAGAAAAGTGGTCCTCTTTACTCAGGGAGTAAAGAGAAGCTGAGAGAAGTAAAACAAAATGGAAAAAGTGGAGTTTAACAGGCTTATTCCTGTTCTTTAGAGAAACAACAACAACCACAAACAAGCAAAAAACCACAGAATCAGTAAGTATGGGGAGAAATGGAAACAGATGACCTCAGATTTGAATAACTTTGCTTAGCATTTCATTAAGCACTTTTAATTCTTCAAAACTTGCTACTTTTAATAGAGGTATATTAATTAATCTTAAATAACGTAAACAAACTATTCTTTTATTCACAACTGCTGTTTCAAAGGGCAGTGAACAAAACTTAGTGACAATAAAACTACGGCAAGGTTTGCTCCAGTCAAAATGCAGTATTTTCTCATTAGAATAACTATGTTGACAACTACAGTAAATGTATGAAATCTAGAAAAAAAAAACAAAAAACAAAAAACACTAATCCATCACGATGGGCCAGAGTACCATGTGACAGTGTATGCTAGCAAATAAAGAGGAAGAAAAATAGAGTGAGGCAGAAACAAGGAATGCACTTGAGCTAGAGTGATTTCACCTTAGGAATCTTCTTTTATGAACTAGAACTTATTGGTCTTACCATACCAGTTCTTTTTGCATAATAACTAAGTTAACAGAAGTTGTTTCTAGGACAAGGTTGAATTGTCATGTTATATGGTTGATGGCAAGTTTCATGTTTTATTACAGAAGCAAAGAATGAACTTTTGAAAGATTTTTTTTTCCCTGATGGACTCAAAAATTGTACTATATTCCTGTGATAAATATATAATAAACAGTTGTTCCTAAGCTTCCATGACTTGCACCTCTTGAGAAACAGTGTGAAAAAACAGCAGAAAAGGAATATTATTTGTATTTACTAAATAGATAAGAATGTATGTACTTTTTCAAGTCAGGTTACATTTCAGAACAGAAACTATCAGAACTAACGTTAAGAGAAGAATGAAGAAAAAAAAAGAATTCACCTTCCAGAAGAAAAATTTTATGCAAAACCAAAGGACAATTTACCAAAAAGAGTTCTCTATCTGAGAACTAGTTTACTAGGACATGTAAGTGCCTTATCCATTATCAGGATCAGCTACTCGTCCCCAAACCCCTCTATCAAAGCTACGGCCAGAAGGAAAACTACTTAAGAAGACAGAGTTTATAGATTTCAAAGATTTAGAGAAGCCTGTAATAACGAAGTCAAAACACAGCCATATCTTAAAAGAAACATATATATTCAATATAAAACCTGGTTTCAATTTCTTAGTGCTTTTAGGACAGCTTTTACTGTACTATTTTAAGACAAAGCATTGCAGGAAGCAGAAAATGAGGACACGGTTTCCTTTTATCATGATTGAAGAATATGAAATCACAGGGTTTGTTTCAAATGATAATTTTTTTGTTGATTGACAGAATTGCATTAATAAAGAAGCAGTAAAACACAGTCAAAGGAATAGCTGGCCAGCAAAAACCTTCTAAATCATCACGAACAACTTGCAATAAAGGTCTCCTTAGAAAATTCTCCATCAGTCTCTATTTAAAAGATATCCAACAGATATCCTAACACTTTGGATGGAGGTAGTATTTCTGATGATATGCCTTTCCTTTACTTCCTTTGCCCTTTCCTGGGAATAGCAGTAGCTTCACTGACTGTTCACACCGCAGCCGGTTCCTGACAAAAATTGAATTCAACTCTGGTGAACGGTCCTTGACAAAGATGACTTGCACGACCTAGCAGATCACTTCTGGACAGAGGCAGACTGGCCTATATGCTGGTTAATGAGTATGCATGCTCATTCGCTACATCTTCACTTTTATAGTGTATCTAGCTATTAACTTTGTGGAGTTATCCTGAGGTAATCCTCTCTGTCCAACTCTTATTCTTTCCCTTGGTTATAATTAGTGGATTCCTGGCATGACAGTATTTGAAGAAGGAAATTCTAGCAAACAAATGTGAATTAGTTTGAATTTCTCCTGGAAGAGTCAATAATCTAATTGTCCCCCTCTGGAGATTTAAGTTCATTGCATTAGAGTTAGAATTGTTTAAACCTATGAGTTACTGATCTGATCAATTTACCGAAATCACCTCAGTAAGTTCTGTAAAGTGGCCTAAAAATACCTCTGAAGGAGAAAGAAAGGAGAGCGCTGTGACTGCTTTGCTTAAACATGTTCCTCAGCAGTCCATTCCCTCCGTGTGAAGATAATGATTGTTTCAGTGGAACCATCAGGAGTGTGTAATTCGGGTACTATTTTTTCTGACAGTATTATTGTTTTTTTTCTGAGCTTGCTCTCTTTCTTTCTGCGTGTGCATGTTTCTGTCCATGGAGGGTGTCTCCTGTCAATTTGTGGTTTAGAAATACTTGTTTAGAAGAGGAATGTGTCTGTCCTTATAACTCAGGAGCAGTCAGTCTGCAGACTACTGCTCAGCTGTTGCACTCAAAGATTTGCTCTACAATGACACACGCAGACATACAGACATACACACAGAGTTTGCTTCAGGGAAGTTTCTGAAAATATTTCAGGTTTTCTGATTATAAAACATATCTAGAGAGTCACTGCAAAGTGAAGCATGCAAGTCAATGCAAAACATTCAGCTTCAGCAAAGTATTCAGTTTCCATGTGTTTAAACCACAATTAACAAAACCATTTGAAGAAGAGATAATAGTAGAGAAGTTTAGACGGATAGGAGCAACTGTCAAACAGCTAATCAAAGTTATGACTCTTTTTCTAACATTGTATTTTTGGTTCCAGCAAAATAATAGCATCTTTTCTTCACAGCTGTGAAAGTCTGATTATCAATCTATCTATATACATATATATATATATAGATGATTTTTTATATTTTAGTGTCTTCTTTTGCTTTATGTTATTATTTAGACTAAGTCATTAATTCTTGACTCCCGGTTGTCAACTCTTCGGCTTTTTACATAGCAGACATTGACATAATACACAACAGGAACATTCTGTGGAAAAACAAACATACATCAACAACAATAACAAAGGTGGGGGAGGGCTGGAATTGATTCTTGTTGATTAAAGGAAAAACAATTCTATAAATATAGACTAAAATGTCTTGGTTTCTTTGAAGACTGAAGCTCGTTAATAAAAATAATATGAAATATTGTTGGAATACTTACAAACTAGTGGCAAGTGTCAGGAATCTGAAATCTTGCAATTCAACAATTTCCTATATTTCCTATATTCCCAATATACTTTTCATAACAAGATAGGTGATACTGTTATTTTTTCAAAATAATACGGATTTAAAATGTATTTTGCAGTTGCACAAGCTGGATCATTTCTTAGGTCTTTGGGCTCCACACAATAAATTCTTTTCACAAATTACCATGATTTATCTATTCTGTCTGTTTTTTAAAAAGGGAGGAGGTATAAGACACAATTTCTGATGTATTTTTCCATTGCTCAGGTCTTACAGGTCATAACCTATTTATTGCATAACATTGTGTTTTCCAGTTGGTATATTTGAGAGGGATGAATACTGCTTAGAGAAGGGACTAGTTTACTGGCTAGAAATATTTTGCCTTATTCAGTGTACTCTTTTATACAGTACACTCTTCTGTATAACCAGGCTACAGCATAGCAGCTCCATGCTTTTCACTGAAATGATGCAGACAGAATGAGGTAATAGTCTACGGGAGGAAGCATAGACTAAATTTAATTAAAAGCATGGGGCAAAAGTAAGCATTTAATTTACTCCTTGATTTCTCATTTCTACAATCTATAAAGCAGAAGATAAAAAGTAGTTATATATCTGACTGATGATAGAAGAAAAATTAATAATTACTAAAATACTACATATTTGGGATAGCCAGAGAAGCCAAAAAACAAGAATGCACACAGAAATACTATCTTTGCAACACTACCAAGGCAGACATAGCTTCAAATTACCTTATTCAGCAAATAGCCATTACAAAGGAAAAACAGAAAACAAAAAGAAAGTAAAAACTAAAAACTATTTGCATAAATAATCTGCTACCTAATTCAAGTCAGAAATCTAAAAATTCTGGACAAATGCAACCTAGTATTTCACTCCAAGTCAAACTGAGGTGCTTCTCTTACAGTTGCATGAATTATTGGTACTCAGATAAAAGAGTACAAGATTTCATTTTAAAATGCAAAATAATTCTTCCATGTGAACACCAATGGGAAACAGCACAAGGCTTAGATAAAATATTGGTTAAAATGAACCAGTTTAATCTCCACCAAGGAGTGAAAATACAATAAAAATTTAAAAATGCATTTAAATCCATAATAATGACGTTCATGTGTTGTACAATGGTCAGCATTTCTCTGTGGTTTATAAAACCTGCAATAATAAAATCTAACATTCATTTTTGCATTGCTTCAATAGGATGAATATCTGGTCTCCAAGTGAATAAAAATCTGCTTAAATTACCTCAGGCTTATTAAAAGAAGGATCAAAATATTTCATTTCAGCAATAACAAGAAAATGCACACAATTAAGACAGGATTTAATTGTATAACACCACGCTTTCGCAAAGTCATGCGAAGCCCTTTCTTTTTTTCCTTCAGTTTAGAATTAAACTGTTCTCTCGCTGCTAATGCCCATTCCAGCGGGAAGCACAGGCAGATATCTTTGCTCCTCCAGCGCTTTAGACAAGCAGTCCTGTCATCATGTTTGTTAACCACTTGGAGTACCCTGATGAAAAAGTCATCAATCTTGGTCTATTTTGCTGTCAGCAGATGTTTTTGGTATGTTGTTAGAAAACTATCCAGTAGGGAAGATACACAACCCGAAAAGAAATTGGCAGCGAGAAAGACAGTGTGATGACACGCGAGGGCAGCGTGGCAGCAGCAAGGGTGCATTTGTCCATGTTGCAGTTTGAATGCTGACATCCTCTGGAGACCTAGTTAATCCCATGGTTGCTGTGCTTAACTGCAATGATGCCAATATTTCTGCTTCCACAGGAAGCTGGTATTGCACAGTTTGTAAAAAAATGTTCATTATATTTGAGAACACCTCCTTCGCTTTTCCATAACACTCAAAATTGCCACTCTGATGAGCCATGAAATTATCAGATATGTTTTTACTCTGAGACAATGAAAGCAGAAAGACTTTCAGTGAATCCCTCGTCAAGAGATATGTTGGCAAAAACATTAGTTCTGGAAGACAAAAAAATCCATCTCTAATCATTAAGCATATTTCTATTTACATAATTAAATCACAACAGTCCATCACAATTTCACAGCTATGCAAAGCAACAGATTGAAAATTATTAGTATCTCTTAAAAGTTGTGTAGGTAATGACAAATGTGCAGTATGAATTAATAGTCGATAGGGCTTTCAAACAGTTTTATACTGGCATCATTATGGAGAAGCATAAAGAGCTAGAAGTTACCCTAACTCATAAAAAAGAAAACCTGCTCCCCTTTAGAGATATGAATCATAGATATGAAATAACTTTTGTCTTTGTATTGTGGCTTGGGTTTTTTGCTTTACTAGCTCCTGCCCTACAGGACAGGAGAAAAACATGCCAATACCAAGCAGCAATGATAGCAGCAAATGCAAGTCAATGAAATAAAAGTGATAGAAGTTCCTAAATTAAGAACGATCAGAATTATGCACACAGTTCAGTAGGTAACATAGACCATGTAACTTGAACTGTAACAAGAAAGAAGATAATCCAACGAAAACATCAGACCACTTGCAGTACTACAAAAATCATTTTTTTTATTGACATCCATGTGTATGATACGAAAACCTAGATGAGTAATGAAACATATTACTTGATTTGCGTCAAGTAAAAACTTAGCACACACTTCTAATTTGTGTAGATAATGTAAAATGAGATCCAAACCCAAGATTCCTCCTGAGTTATTGCTATTCTAAGACAGAATTTCCAAAGGGATTTCTTACTAATCCTTTGTAGTTCATTAAGCAACACCAAATGTCAAATCTTACAGGAAAAGCACTTTTGGGAAATCTCCTAAAGAAACAAAAATTATGGAGGTTTCATCTGATTAATTATAATAAGTGATAATTACTAATTTAACCTGATAAAGTGCTAAAGCCTTACTTAAAACCAGAACGCCCCACCAAACCCTCTTAAGAAATCGCTAGTCCTGTGAGCAGTGGGACCAGAGAAGCACGGTTTTCCATGGTTTTAACATTCATCCCATCCCATTTCCATAACCTCATCTCCCTTGGAAATATCTTCCTGCCCTATTTGCTTTAGACCTCCATGCCCTCAGTACCGCACAGGGAAGACCCCTGTACTACCCCGTTTGTAGGCTCCGCGGTCACATTGTTACCAGCACCTTTGACAACAGTGCTTCTGTTCTTCAGTTTTATTCCGCATTATTAGCAGACTCCTTGTCTCCTACTCCTCACCCGCTCCAGCCTCAAGGCAAAACTGTAAAGCCTGTGGACCATTAAAAAATCATTTCAAAGGTAACACAATTCTTTATACACCAAAAAGGGTGTATAAAGGGACCTGCACAAGGTAAGTGTTAAAACACTGTGATCTTATGGCTAGAAGATTTGCAAATTTAGAGATAGACTGTCAAACGTGGGCAACTCGAAGGCTCATTGCCAGGGGAAAACAGCTGATATAAGGAAGGAACAGAAACGACCCAGTAACAGCCACAGAACTGCCTGATACAGCTAGGTAATGTTCAAAGGCAGGGATTTTTTCCCACAGACCTCAACAAAGTTATAAGACTCCCTCTTACTCTTAAACATTATCCACTGGAAAAAAATGGTTTTAATGGTTATTAACGCATTCTCTTTTACTTCATTAAAAAGCACAGAAAGGAATCCAACCTTTGTAGCCTCAATATCTATGACACTAACGCTACACTTCAAACTTCATGAAAACTGTGAGATCTTGCTTTGCAAAGTTTAAAAAAAAACCACATAAATGAATGCAATTATACATGATTAAATTTGCTTTGAAAGACTATTTTCTACACCTATAATTCTTTAAGCATGTATCTACAGCATATACCTTCTGCACTTGTTTAAAGCTGATAGTCTAACCAGACAAAAATTTCTTCTCCTGTGCGAATTATGTTTGCATTATATTCACATGGCCCTTGAGGGGAAAAAGAAAATGTCGTTTCATTGTTTAATTCATCCATCTGCTTTGCTTGGGATTTGTAAGCTAGATCATTTACGAAAATCCTCTATTATAAGTAAGCAGCACTCTGTTCTTAAGATATTGTAACTTATGCTGCGTTCTTTTAAAGCACGCGAAATGGCTTATCCATGCAGCAAATAGAAGTTAAAGGAAATCTAAGAAAATGTCTCCCTTACATCAGGCATTCCACAGAGATTAAATTAGCTGGTACAGGAAGAAGGAGATTTTTATTTCCTCTCTTAACACCCCTGTAATGGCACAAAACGGGCGACAGGCGAGTTGTGGTGCTGCTTCCACAGTGCCTCTCCAATACTGATTAATTTCCAGTTTTCATACTCTGTTTACTTCCCATGCATACATTAGTGCTAATGACTGCTCAAATGTGTAAGATGCCATACTGTGAACTTCATTTGCTTTATTCTTTTAATTATATTAAGTCTTTCTTCTGAACAACTAAGCCATACCTGTTCCAATCATTATGCATTTCGCTAGCCAAGCATTTTCTCTCCTTAGAAACATTTTCATTTCTTAGCTCTGTCTCTTATACTGCAGTCTCTTTCAAAACATATTAATAAGACCTTTTATGAGTGGAGGAAGAGAAAGTCCATGATCACATGACTGTTCTTTAAAAACGGGCTCAGACATCTAGGAATACTTTTCTTTGCAAGTTCCAATCCTAACTACTAAATATATTCAAAAAATTATTTTCTTCTCTTATTTTTGTATTTGGACATAACAGATGATAGTTTTAAAATGACTGTGCTCAAAATGAGAATTGCTACATCTTCTTGCCACAGAAACATATGCAGAATGCTATATGTTTCTGTGGTTAGCAATGGTTAGCTTAAAGCACAGGTATCCCCTCTTCTACCTTCACTGACTCTTCACGAGAGAAAAACTTCCTGAGACTGTTTTCTGTGATAATAAAAGCCTTTCTAGCCCAGCTTTGCAAAACTGATCGATGACTTTGTTTGTTTCTGGTACAGCCTAGTGAAGCAACCTAGTGAGCAAATGAGACAAGATTTCCCTTTTTTTTTTTTTTGGGGGGGGGGGGAGGAGGTATCACCGGAGGTAACTAGAAAGTTCTGTCATATTTGTTTAACCTATAGGCTGCTAGGAGCAAAGATAAAAGGGCCAGCTCTAACAGTTTGATGTGTAGAAATGCCTCTGGAAAAATCAGAAAACTGACTTACTGTTTCAAGCAGGCCAGTTTGTCAGCAGCCTGCAACGGCAGGACTCGCTCTGAGAGGAGGGCACCAGCACCCCTGGGTGCACGCGGCTCAACGAGAGGGTCTGGACCCTTCAGAGCCAAGGGGTGCCAGCAGCAGGGTCTGCAGAGCGACTCCGCTGCCCAACCTGCACATGAAAATCCATCAGATCATCCTACAGTTTTAAATGCTGGAACACTGCAGAAAAAGAATAATCCTAAAAATAGGAGTGGGGAGTTTCCTTTCCTTCCATTTGTGACAGTGGTAAATTAATGAGGAGCCATTATTTATCATGAATACATCATGATACATTTCATATTTGTTACCTGAAATGTAATTATGCCCCTTGCTATAAAACAGTGCATTCCCATAGCCTTTTCTTTGCCATAGGCAAAATTATGTAATACTTTCAGAGTCTGTCATCACCACACTCAGGAGAGGTCACTGGGCTACTTAGAAATATGGCAAGAAATAGTTTCCTCCAATGTGACAAAGATTGATAAGCACACGCTGTAATTGAAATTCTCCCCAACTGCTGTTGTCTGACAAAGAATGGGGTTAAATTCATAGTTAATCTCAAATTTCTTCTAACAAACAAAAAGGATGGCAGATACTAGGTGAATTGCTTATTCTCTTATCTGTGCAAATTCTTGCAATTATTGAATCAATTTCTAGTTTGAGGGAAAAATCCAGGAGTTTTGTATATGATGGAGTAAGCTGTCTAAGATAACCCCACAGCCTCTGCCAGAGGGGAAAAAATCTTTCCACCAATAACAGGAGCAGGGATAAACTCTGTGGAGAAGCCCCCTTACCCTCAAAACCCCAATTAAAACCATCAGCTTTCACTGGTAGAGACCTGGTACTGCTCCAACATCCAGCCTTATCCATAGCATATACTTCATAATACGGAACAAAAAATTGAATTCAGGGAAATCTACATGACTACTTTAACTGATGACTCAGAATCCTTTATGGTTGCAATACCTTTGTTAAGTCTCTCTTCTGGATAAAGAGATACAAATTCACGTAGCAATTTTGCAAAGCAGACTCCAAAAGAAGCTATATAGGGTATCACTGGAAGCAATCAATTCATCCTCACAGGTGTCCTCCAGCTAGTCTCTGTCAGATGCCTGAAACTAATTTCATACAATTATAACCTTGAAAGATACAAATATTCAATTATTCTATTTACTCTTATCTAAGTAAGCAAATAAAAAATCTAAACAAATAAGTAATCAAAGCAGTTATTAAGTAATGGAAAATAAATGCTTAAAATTAGTCAGATTACTTCTAGCTTCCTAAAATATACATCGTCTTAAGAATTTATATTATAAATGTAGCCCATATAGCAGACTTTCTACCTATGTTAATTTATCCATCTGTGGTTTGGGATTGTCAGCCATTAGTATGTACAAGAAAGAAAAAAAAAAGGCTGGGGAGGAAAGAGAGGAGGCAGGAAAGAAGGGAAAAAGAAGGAAATTTGACTCAGAAGTTTTGTGTGTGAAGAACCCACCCTTCAGGTCAAATAGATTTTCATAGCTTTTCAGGATTAAATATGAAGGTAGAGTCTCAAAGCCTCATGACTTTTTTTTTTTTCATTTCACCATTTTCTCACCATTAAAAGTTAGGCTAATTGCATACATATACATGTCAAGAGGACCATTCGAGCTTTAGGCATCTAAACATACATAAAATAAATTATACTTCAAAGGACTTATTTCTATCTATTTAATATATTGACAGACTCAGAGCTTTAGGTACTGTGAGCTGCATTTTAAATAGGGTAGTATTTGAGCTGCATTTAGACTAGATTGTGTTTATGTTCTCAGCCCTACAATAAGTGCTCATTTAGTTGTTACTGATGAAATAAAATTTAATTTAAAAGAAAAAAGAACACCTCTGAATATTAGTACACTTTTTAATTCTGAATCCTCCACAAAATGCTTTGAAGCCACCTGTCTTTGGTGAACATTGGCCTTCGGGCAACCATAAAATAAGCATCCTGAGTGCATTAACTAGTATGGTCACAAGGTGGCTCTCAATACTCAGCATTTAAAAGAACAAATCACTTTTGACACTGAAATAGAAGTACCCCAGTGAAGAGCTTTATTTTCCTAAAATCTTAAAATGTGATCTACTGCAGCTCATGAAAACACATCTCATTTTATTTTCTTAGAAACTTTTTTTCATTTACGCACTAGGAAATATTCCGAAGCTATTTTGATAGTCTATCATGAACCCTTTTGTAAAGAATTTAGGGAGTATTTGAAAACTGCATCTGTAACCACAGTCTTTCCTTGTAGTCATATTTAAAAAAAACTAAATTCTCTTTATATTTTTTATTTTACATATATTTTAAGTGTTTTTTATACTTTTTGAATATACTTTTCTATTAAGTTAATTTTCAACTACTTACTAGAGTTAGTTCTGTTTCATAGTTAAAACCGTGCGAAACTTCTACATTAAAACATTAATTTCCATGTGGATACTATCTCTTACATCCTGTCTTTTCCAATATACTCTAGCTTTATTCTTTATATTCTTATACATCTTTTTCCTTTTACACAATATTAATAACTGTGTTTTTTGTTGGGAAGCTTCTCCCTCTTTCCTTAGTCATTGAATCAGCCCTCATATTCCCTTTTAGTTTAAGATATTAATCAATAAATTGTATAGACCTGCATTGTACTCTAAAAGGACCAAAGAAGTCTCTTACAGCTTTGAATATATCCCTTAGACAAAGATCTTGGTTGTTCAAGAAATATGCTCCCTCACAGGAACAAATCTAAGAGAATACCTGAAAATTGCTAGTCCAGGTCTTTTGAAATTGCATGACATGGAGCAAGAAAACAGATGCGTTTTTAATGATATGTTGCAGTACAAATCTTTTCATACTATGCTATAACTATTGAATCTAGAACATGAAATACCATTCCTGTGTTAGGGGTCATTAAAAAAATGTAGCTACTACTATTCAATTTATATGAGTGTTTTTAACCTATGAATCACTGGGTCAGATACAATGCACATTTTCTACTGCTTTCAGTTCCATAAGGTTCTTGAAAATCCACATCTGCAAAAAGGCAAACACTGTGCTCTGTCTTCTCTATGAAACTCTATTTTGTGAAGTATTAGGTTTTGTGTCCTCGGGGATAACTGCAAAGCCAACAGCCTCTCTCCATCAGTTTCAGTAGGGTTTTCAGTGAGACTTTCAGCTGTAAACCACCATTCAAAGCTCCATTCAATTATTCAGCAATAGTACAGTTTAAATGAAATCATGGCAATACAATGCTAAAGGCTTTAAACTCTTCAGATTTCTTTTATTGCTGTCCTTGGTAAGCATATGTAACACCATACATGAAAAAAGTGACCTCTAGAAACAAAGACTTTTCACTGGAGCGCTAAGCTTGATTACAAAATTGTCATGCATCCAGGCCAGACTGATCTTGTGCAGACAGAAATTGTGCTGTATTTTTTTATGCCTAATGCAACTGCCTTTGATTCTAGAACTACTTTCCAAATACTACTACAATGAGCATAGAAAGGTTTTTGCAAAGCTTTTAATATTCTAAATTCTAGAGCCTAAGGCATTGCCATCCACAAACAGGATTTTTGTATTTTGTCACTATTTTTCTAACTTCCAAATTCATAAGCTAATATTGAACTAACTTCTTACTTTTTTTTGTCTACTAAGAAGATAAAAAGAATGGAAAAATCCCTAGCAAACCAATTATTAAACTTGAAGTCATATCCTTAAATAGGGAAGTCTTATTAATGAGGATTATTTTAACCTTAAATAGTGACACTGCAACTTTAGAGACAGTTTGGCATATAGAATCATTAAGGTTGGAAGGGACCCTTAGAGATCATCTAGTCCAACCCCCCTGCACACGCAGGGCCACCTAGAGCACGTGGCACAGGGCTGCATCCAAGCGGGTTTGGAAGATCTCCAGAGAAGGAGACTCTGCAACCTCTCTGGGCAGCCTGTTCCAGTGCTCTGTCACCCTCACTGTCAGGAAATTTTTCCTTAAGTTCCTGTGGAACTTTTGATGCTTCAGTTTGAGGCCATTTCCTCTAGTTCTGTTGGCGGCCACCAGTGAAAAGAGGCCAGCCCCATCCTCCTCACTGCCTCCCTTGAGGCCCTGAGACACAGATCAGGTCCCCTCTCAGCCTTCTCTTCTCCAGGCTGAACAGCCCCAGCTCCCTCAGCCTCTCCTCATAGGGCAGATGTTCCAGGCCACATGACAAACTCATGTTTCATTTCATAATTCTGTTAATACTCATGACCAAAAATTATACAGCAGAAAATGACAGTTCCCTATAAAAGTTAGCAGAAGCCACTATGGCTTCTTTAAAAATATTTTTTAATTTCACAATTCAAATAGATAATTTATTTTTATGTGTATATTATATATATATATATATAAGTATATATATAGAAAAAAATACATAAAACTCTCTTATAAATCCTTATTTGGAAAGAATTCATTATATCAAAAGACAGGCAGGACTCCATTACACATGGCATACACAAGCTGTACATTTAGCATTTCCCCTCAGTTCTCCAATGAATAATTTTCATTACTCATTCTTTTCTTAAAGTTTATTGTGAACACTGTTAATTTCCTCTTGGATCTTTTGAGCACAAAACAGGAAAGCATTTCATCCTGAGCATGAGTTTGTTTTTACTTCACTGTTATTCAGTGCCTTGCCTTCCATATGCATACTAATACAACCAAAGAAAAGGAGATTTTTAGAAAATACAGTACTATCATTGCAGCAATATTATCAGTTTGCAAAAGTTAAGAGTTCCCCAAGTAGTATTGGAGCTCAATGATATTTTTTCAAAAATAATTTTGAAAAAAAAGAGATTACTATAGCTGTTTCATTTGTTGCTTTGACACCTTTTGAGAAAACTTGTTTCTTTTAGTAAATAAAGTCCACTGACTTTTCTTAAAACATCTGACAAATTTCATCAAAATCTGCCAGTATTTAGGTAATATGCTAGCATATTTTCACTTTTTTTCTTAGTAATCCACATTTTTGTTTCTGCCTTCTGTCACTGAAAAGATTCAATAGAAATTTGTGCCTAGATATTTCAAATTATACATGTACTTTTCCTACAGTGAAGATGCACATTACAATATAGAATGGTTACCAATACACAAGCACAAGTTGTGTACAGATAGCCATATTTCATAGAGCTTGAAATATGTTTCATTAAAGATGTTTTAATGGCTGTGCAGACCAATTACCTGAAGTAGGGATCTATAAAAGAGCTATTAGCATTTTGATTTTTATTGCATGGGAAACTTAATAATAAAGTGAGAAACTTATTTGTAAGGTACTAAGCCAAGACAGATATACAGCTAAACTAATTATACAAAATACTGTCTAAAAGACATATACTCCATTATATGCCGACACTATTTTTTACTACAGGTAACAAATAGTATATATTTTACTAGATTTAAAATTGACCAATAGTTGATTAAAAAAACTATGATAGTAAATATAAATATATGCCAAATAACAACAACGTTAGATACTGTAAGTCGATAATCATGTCATTTTATGTGCATATATGTGTATATATAAATGAGTGTGTATAAAAGTTTCACTATCTGAATTAAAAAAATTACGTACCAAAATTCTTCACTAAAATTTTCTAACTTTCATTGGTTATCAGATATTCTTTCATAAAGACAGAATTATACTGCAAGAGATTTGCCTAATTAAAAGAATATTAAATGTGTGTATATAAATTTTAAGCCAACACCTTCCCATCAGAGGGTCTTGTTAAATTTTTCTGGAAAAGTTTTCAGGTCATATGCACATCATCATCTGCAAACATGTCAAAATGGAACTGCCTTGCTTTTGTTTTGTTTTTTTTTCTAGTCTTCTTTGTAGGTTGGCAATGAATTTACCCAACAAAAGTCTGAAACTGAATGAAACAACTGCCTGAAATGCATTCCAATTCATCCCACACATTTGGTGTCCAAATGTGTTTCTAGAAACATCTCTTTAGTTCTTAATATCCTCTTAATATTCCATTCAAGAGAATGCATTAAGAGTGCTGACAGTATTAATCTAAAACAGCTTTTCCATTTGGAGTATTGGAAATATTAGGATACAGCACTCACGGCTTTTTAAAAATTATTTTAAAATGTAGTGCTTTTTATTTTATATATGACTGCTGCTTGGAAAGCAAACACATTTTGCTTTTCCACACCAAATTCTGAATATTATACAGAAGCTACTTGGTTACCAGTACTTTTAAAGTATCAGAATTTTAAAAGAGATCAGTATTTTTAAAGTGAAAGTGTTACCTGTATACTAAAAATGAATTGGTTTAAGATACCGTTCTACCTTAAACTCAATAACTTTCTTATAATTTCATGTGAAACAATAATTGAAGTTCTAGAATTGTTGACCTTTTCCACTTCTAGCATTCATTGACTAATAGAAGTTCTTGATCCATTTGTACTTAAGTTATCCAAAGATTAAGACTTATTTGGTGAGATATTTAACTCTTATATAAATTCATACCTAAGCACTGAAAATAACAAATTCTTTGGGATAGCTATGCCTTCAGTCTGCATTCCTTTAGCAGTTTCCCACAAACCAGGTAGTTCCAGATGTGCCTACCATTTTGTAATTTATATTACATAAATGGAGCTTTTTCTGTATTATCTTACTACTAGATGTCATGACAGTTCATTAACAGTTTGTTTATGCTTTAGGTCTGATAAAACCACATTGTTGGTGCTTCCTTTCCCATTGGTTCTGTCTTTTGCTAATGAGCTAAAAATCACTACCATGGTACATGTACACAGATGCATCCAAGCACACTTTTGCTCATTCGAAGTGGTAACAGTAAGCTGATTTTTAGCTTTTTTTTTTGAATTTTTAAGTAATCAATCTCTGGTGTTTTGTGTTACCCATCTGCTGGCAACAAAAAGATGCTTTGACAATAATTAGACCGTTGAGTGCGATGTGCACTGGTATATGTTATATCCTAAAGCAAAGCTGTGTGTGGGTTTATACAGTGCCAAATTAATAGTCTCTTTAAAATCGACTTCATTTTGATAACATGTACCATTAATATGAGCTAGTAAGTAAACTGCCGATGACACATTAGAATGCTTTTCTTCAGGACACTGTTTCCCGATTAGACAGAGATTCTGCTGAATCCTGCTCTAGTTCGAAGAAGGTTAGGGTAAATTCAAAACAAATAGAACATTAAATGTTGAAAATATCAAAGCTTCTAGAACTTCTGTTCTCTTACTATGGAGAAACCTTGATAGCATCAATCAAATATAAAATATGCTAAAAAAACAAATACTAACTCAATATGTAATTCAAGCTTAAAACAGTAAAAATACTAATAAATATATGGTAGTTCTTTGGTAAAAAAAAATCTGCACAGCTTCCTGAAAGTATGCCTAACTGCTTTGTAACCTAAACCATCTTCTCCAAAGCAGCTCTATGTCTCAGTGTATAGTATTAACAGAGTATGGATCAAACAGAGTTCACTTCTTACTGGTTGCTGTTAATCCTCTTTTATTCCAAGTATTTTTAAAAATGCATTCATTATAATGTTATTACCTCATAAATTCATCTTAATTAAATATCATTCAAAACTCCGGTGCAAAAATGTTTCCATTCAGTTCTGATTTACTCTGCATATTGTGCAAACAAATTAAAGTCCCCTAAAGTTTCCTTAAATTCAGGAGTTTAGGGAAGCTTGAAGAATAACACAGTTGACCACCAAAAAACATTCCACTGAACCTACAGAGCTAAAAAAATTCCATCAAACCATAATCAAATTAGAATGTATTTGAAAAGCTTTATTTTAAAAGTAACTGAAATTATGAATATGAACTGAAGTGAAATATAGTATTTTTCTTCATCTGTTACTTACATCACCATGTCTAAATTAAAAACTGAATCAAGCACCTAAATGTGCCTTGGGAAAAAAAAATCCACATTTAACACAGTCTTCCAACAAGAGTAAATTATTAATATGCAACAGAACAGAATATTTCACGCAACAACTTGATTATATTTATTCCGTATCATGTCTTTAAAGAGACAGTGAGACAGAAAACATCACAACATAGATGTCAAGTGCCTATCAACACTTGTCATTTTACGTTATCAAGGGTGGAAAATTTCAATTTAACAAAAATTCACAGTGTAAAGATATTTATAGTGCATATTTATAGTTTTATAGGTTTATCCATAAGTAAATTCATATCAATCCTCAGGAAACAGAGCAAAATGGTCACTTAGGAGTAAAAGGCTGAAAAAAAAAAAAAAATCAAACAAGCCCAAAAGAAGTACGCAGGGTTATAACAAAGGAAAACTGCCAAGTGATCTACAATTTTTCTTCTGAGTTTTCCAGAATTTGAATTCTGGAAAGACAACTACAAAGCATGATCTGCAAGGATCTCTATTTTGAAAAACATGGCTAGTCACTTAAAAAATATATTATCACCTTAATGGTCTCTATTATATATATATATATATATCTACATCTATCTTGAGACTTTTGCAATGATGCTTTATCAATCAACCATAAGACTAGACAAAGCTAAAATCTAACATAAGCACCTGGACCAACAAAATTTTTCTCCATATTCCTGTAAAATAAAAATCAAAATGTAGTTTCTAACAGAATACACAGAGCACTATTCAGTCAGCTGAAGAATAATCTAATTATGAAGAAATGGAGAGTACAACTAACAATCAACAAGCTGCAATATTCACTGAATAACTCAAAAAAAGCATGAATATTTATCAACTTTTCAATTACACTCCGTATTTCTTATAACTGTTGGAGCTACAGTGCTTCCAGGCAGATTCCTGAGTAGATAGGGTTTCTTTAAATACCATTTTCCAATTCACTCTAAGATTTTCACGCTAATCTGCTTAAATTGCATGTGACCACAGGCATTTGCTGCCAGTATGGGTTGGGGCATCCCATAAAGAAAGGTGCCGGAAAAATATGATCATTGCCTGCAATCTCCCTGTGAACATATTGCACGAGATGATGCACCGTGGCCAAGAACTAACTGGCACATCTTGGAAGCTGAACATGTTTGTGAGACCCAAGGGTCATTTCTAAATTAAGCTTTTTCTTTTTTTTTTTTCTGTTTTTTTTTTTTTGTTTGTTTTTTGTTTTTGTTTAAATTCTTGCCTGGCTAATCTCCAGTGCTCGCTGTGGTTGGATGAACGTTAGAGCTGCTGCTCCCTGTGCCAACACATGGGAGAAATCCCCCGGGCCCACGGCTGCAGAGAGCGCTTGCAGGGAGGGCTGAGAGTACCCATGGGGATTTCGGTGCTATCCGATACCTTCTCCTGGCTGCACTGCTTCCAAATGACCAGATTTGGGCAGATTTTGAGCTCGCTACATCACAGAAGAAAACAACAAGAAAAAGGAACATCACTTCCTCAAAATATCTGATTTATTTTTAATACTTGAGCATACATACAATCATTTCTTTACTTTCCACACAACTTCTATGTAACAATCAGATTTCCAGTCAAAAATGTCCTACCCAAAGAAGCTTTCAATCATTAACTACTGCTGAAAGATACAGGAAATATTCTTTTTGATTTTTGGTTTATGTGATAAAGAAGTCCAGTGGCTAACTGATGGAGACTCCTGGAGGAAAAATGTTGCTTTTCCTTACTTTTTCCTTACTTTTTCCTTCCTTACTTTTTGTCATTGTCCATTGGCTTATAAATTGGAGAAAGACAAGGAACTTGCAAATTCACATGTAAGAAACACCTAAGAATGCACCAGAAAATGGTCAAATATATTCTACTTTTAATGAGTTCTCTTAATATAATAAGTAGAGTTCTAAAGTAATACCTGTGTATTAAGAGCTTAGAGTCTGACATAAAGGAACCTGTACTCGTGTAATAGCTTGCTGATATCTTAAAGAGAAAGCAGATCGAGAATGCTTGAGGTTAGAAGGGACTTCTAGAGATCTTCTAGTCCAACACTTCTGCTCAAGCAGTTGCAGCATTAGTTTAATCAAAGACATAAAAAAAAACCCTCAGCATTTAAATCAAATTTACAATTAAACCATTCTTTATACAATACCACTTTTATTTTCAGTTTCCATATTTACAAGTCCAAATAAAGATGACAGCTTAAGAACTTATTTACAATATTGACTGTATTGACTTAACACAAATGCTGTACTAGCTTGTGGGGCATTTTGGTAAATTTAATTTAAGAAAAGCAGCTTATTCATATTTTAAACATGACAGCAGGTTCAGATGATCTTCTTAAGCATAATAGTATTAAATAGGAATTTTTGTCAGCAATAAAAGGAAAAGCTATAGGCAATACATTATCATATAGTTTACCAGAACATTTATGTGGAGGATTAGTAAGAAAATGTGTTAAGTAGTAAATTTACAATGCTGAAATCCATTACTAATTTTAACCTGAAATACTCAGAAATTGCTGGAGACGCAAAGAAAAGCATAAACCAACTTTCTCCTGCTCTTTGTTTGCTTCTTTAACAAAAATAGCAGCAGTGCTCTCATTTATTTGCAATCTCCAAGATCATTCTAGAAAAAAAGATTTGCTATTCCATTTTGCTTTTACTACCACAGCATAACTTACAGAATTACAATGAATATTCATGGACAACTATCCAGCTATAAACACACAAAAAAAGCTAATCATTATTACACAGCAAATTGTAGCTTGTAATGGCTGAAAGAGAATATACGATCAAGCCCATAGATTAGGGAAGGAATCTATGGGAAGCCCATAGATTATTCACAAAATAACCGAAAACTGTTACCTATTAAATCACAGTGTTGTAGCCATCAAGGTCTAAGAAATAAGTTGAGAAACCTGAAATTGTTCAATGAAGAAACTAAAAAAAAACCCATCCATTTTCTGAAAACTGAACATCCAAATTTGATGCAGCATTCAGTCTATGCTGTGACTTTTATACTTTCTCATTCATAATAAAAGCACTAGCAAATTTCAGTAGATACACAAAGCAAGGGCATTCTTCCTTAATGTGAGCCAAAGGTTCTGTGTTAGGAAAGGGTCTGTATGTTTTTTGTTAATATATGATAGAATAAACACTGATAATTCTAGAACTAACTATATTTTATTATACATTCGTGCAAAATACAGTGCATTTGTAATCCTAATTCTTTGCTTTCTTGCTTTGATAGAGTACTCTTCAGCATTTCCCTAAGCTCCACACAGAGTCTAGGGTAAAATTACCATTTCTGATACCGAGAAATTTCTCTACATATTGCATTTTCCTGAATATTCAAAATTCTAGTTGGGTATATATTCTACCAAAACTAAGAAGTATGAGTATACATAAAGCACCATACATACTTAAAAACAAACAAACAAACCAACCAAAACCCAGCAGAGAACCTAAAGTGACAATTTGCAGGGCAGTGGGAGGGATAGAAGATACAAACGATCTTTTATACATGAATCTGTAGACTTGCTATAGAAACAAGAAAATTGGTAAGACTGAGTCATAGTCAATTAATTAAAAAAAAATCTACAAAAGAAAACTTAAATTATCATCTGAAAGTCAAAATATGATCTGGTGGGAGCTGAAGCTAGATAAAATGCAGTTACTTTTAACAATGAGGGAAGAATTAAGGAAAAGGGACTTTTACACTTCTGAAGATATTAAATGAAGTACAGATGAAGGTATCAAATGAAGTAGAGACACCTTCTCATAAGGTAGAATAAAGACTGAGAATTTGGTGAAATTTTGTCCTATGCAAGAGGTTAGATTTGACAACCAAAACAATAGTTCTGAAACTTCATATCCTAAACATCCACAGAACATGAAATACCATTTAATTTGATGCTTGATCTCTGATTTTATACCTATAAACAACAGTAACTAAAAAGACATTGAAAATGAGAAGAATGAATATAAGAATGTATCTTTGCAAAGACCATGAACAAAAGAAAACTACAACCAGTTTTCTAACAAGTTTTCTAACCTGCATTGCTAGCCTTTATCCTGTCCATTATACCATCAGTGGAACTACCTGAAATTTGGGTGTGCAACTGCACTGATATTTGAGCTAGCTATTTACACTCTCACTTCAAAATATGATGTAAAATACATTTCTGTTTCTTACCATTTGTATTGTTTATAAAGCACTAATATAATACTCTAAGAGAACAAAAGTCCTTTGTACTGTATCCTTCAAATAATTTCTGAATAATTCTGAAAACAACACTTAATATTTACTAGATTCATACAAAAAAATACCACCTGCTATTTAAGCATTTTGGTTTACAAAAAAAGTGTGATTTTGAATTCATTGCTCATGAACCTTACCACACTTCCCTTAGTACTCATGAGTGATCTGAATTTCCATTAATAAGTACCTTTTAAATGCAAATAAACCAATGGATGTGCCCAACTACTACTGGGGGCTGGAGCACATCTGAGGTAAAACAAGGTATTTATACTATGGGCTCTGAGCTCTGACACCAACAGCATTAGTTAACAGAGTATTCCCATTTTGCCCCCTTTTTCTTATTATTATTTTTTATTTTGGCCTTCTCAATATTTTATAATGTAGCTGTAGCCTACAAAAGCAGATGCAACACAGAACATTATGCTACAGAGACTGCATGAGCAATATTGCACCAAAGTGGGGAAAAAAAAGGAGCAGATTGACAGCCATACATTTATTTGTATGTGAGCTTACACTTTTAAACGACTTCTGTATGAGACATTTTGTGTTCACTTCTATGGTTGGTTTAATAATACTTTAATGGTACTACTGGACTATCCTGTTTGTGCACAGAACTATTTTTTTTTTTTTTTACTTTCTGAAATAGTTTTTCCAAAACAATAAAAATACACATTGTCCACTTTCATTCAAAGAGAACTTTTGTCAAGTTATTATAAAATAATAGAATCAATTATGATCCTACATTCAGCTGAAATGGCATTTAAAACAAAATGCAAGGGTAGAGAAAATGTATTTGAACTTTTAAGCGCATTAAGCTGTAACACTTCTGAGCAGGGTTATGTTTGGAGTCAAGATGTGACATGATGCATTGTCCTTATGGTTTACTGTGATAAATGTTTTATTATTTCCTTGAGTAGATAATTCAAATTCTGGGTATGGGAACAAACCCAAAGTCTTCCCATGCTTCACCAGACAGACATTTGCAGACAGAAATTGTAAATGTAAATTTAATATTACACATAATATTGCCTTCATAAGATACAAATTAAATGAATGTCTTTAGCATGCTGAAAGTCTTTGCTGAGGTAAAGATGTTCTACAGAATGACATTAAGCGCCTGAGGAGCTTACTGGAAAAAGCAGAAACAAAATCTCAGATAATCCAAATTAGCAGAGCTACACTACAAAGGCTCTCTTGACAAGGCACCACAACAGCTCTTGACAATAAAATAATCCCATGATGTAAGCCAGTGTACAGTGATAGGAAGTTTGATTATATAAGCTAAGATAGACACTTTTTAAAAAAAGATCATAAGTCTACATCAAACTTCAAATGTGCTAACTTTTTACCACTCAAGAATCAAAGCAATTCTCTTTTTAGAAAGACCGAAACTAGTGTTCATGCTATATTTTTATTTCACTATACATTAATTAATAGTAAACTCTAGTTCATAACAGTAACACTACGGTAAATGAAGGTAACACTTTGCTGTTGTTCACTTTTTCCTCTGTAGACAAGACCCACACAAACCTAACCATTCATGTAGATCCCTCTTTATACTAAATTCTTCAGAAAACATTTTCCTGCACCCAGTCAAGTTATGGATCCCCTCCTGTGAGTTCTGTCCCTGACCTTTTAGCAGTACAACTGAATAAAATATATGTGAAAGAAATACGAAGAGCTCCATTCCCTTCTTACAGAGGCAATTAGCAAATATTTTTCAATAGTAAAAAATAGAGTAATTCTAAAACAAATATGAAACTTCAATATAAGTTTGACATTTAATACAGCTTAATGTATTTGAATACAAATCCTCACTTTATTTTTATAGTTTTTAATAGCATATCAAATATTAGATGTGTTATTAATAAAACAAAAATAAAATGAGGATTTGCTCTGAAATAATTAAATGTCAAATAAATGATTACACAACAAATATTTGATGAATGCTCTCAAAAATTCATTTCTCATCATTTAAAAACATTTGGAGATTATTAAGAGGATTAGTAGGACTGCTTTCAAATTTTAAAGGCAGGCAAAGGATACATTACTTTTAACTATTCTATTTTTTAGTTCTTCTGATATATTCAAGTAGTCTTTACTTACTATGTCTAGACTAGAACATGTAAGATTTGGACATTACTTAGCCTTGCACATGTTGGATTTCAGTATGTTTCTCAATATCTTCTTCATCCATTACAATACATATTGTATACAGAACACAAAGTAAATTTTGTATTAAATTATCAAAATAATTCCCCAAAAGGTATTGCTAAATTTCATTTCAAATGAAGTAGCAAGACCAAACAGCTTGCTGTCTGGTAATTTGATTTTTGGATTTGTGCCAATAAGCATCACTTTTACAAGATAAATCTTGGTAGAGAAACATGATGTTATCTTTATGATGCTTAACTTCATCACTGTGCGTTACACAGGGTTGATATAGCACATTTAGAAGTTTGTAAGAAATTTCACTTACACAGTATGGCACTTGAAATTTTGTACTACATAACATCACTTATTAATAAATTAAAATTAGGCAATGTTGATATGAGAAATTATCTGCATAAAGAAACTCCGTAGCACATCTAACATGGTTCTTCAGAGAACTCATTTGACCTAAGAATATTTCATATTTGTCACTGTGATTTAAAATGTGTTCCTATCAATTAATGGTAAACCTTGGAAAATCAGAAGCACCCTGAGGGAACAATAAACAGTTGCCAGGGCAAGTCAGGTCCACGGTGCCATTTGTTTCACTTACAGGCTAAGCCTTCACCAACTGTGTGATTTAGCTCAGCAAAACGGAAAGACATCTGGGAGCAAAGAACCTAGGTCACATTTGCAGAATGTGTTTTAAAAAGCAGCATCTCTGAAAAGCTCTTCCAAGCCACATGCTTTGTCAGTTCAATGCTCAATGCATTCTGCAAGATGTATGCGATTTCTTAAGACAGAAGAACTGCTGTGCGAGGTCAGACCGAGTCTGCCTAGTGCAGTTTTCTCCCTCACTGCAGCCAACAGCAAACGCCTTAAGAGCAGAAGGCGAACCGGGGCAGATGTGCATCCATGCTCTTCCTTCCCAGCACGGTCTCCTGACCACAAGTCTGCCAGCTGAGCCCGACACAATAATAATTCATTATTACTTAAATGAGTAAGAACCCTCAGAATAAAAAAATCAAAATTCATGAAGAGAATCAAGGTGAGATCCTAGGCCTAGAGCAGAAGATAGACCAACTCCTGTATGAAACAAGACACAAACCAACACCATATGTACTTCCGAAAGAGTTGCTGCAGCTCAAACAAAAATCACAGGCTTGTTTCAGCTTTTGCTTAATTCTCTGCCACATTAAGAACATGCCAGCCTAGCTGCTGATCCTTGCTCTTATAAATGGATCTATTAGTATTACTCTGTGGTGTATACAACTCTGACTCTCACTTTGTTCAGAAACACACCTGACTGCAATAACCTTTTTTCTATCAGTTTTTAATGACAGAAACCTGAACTGTAGTCATAACTGGTAACAGCTGCTTATGCCTACCCATATAGGTTCTATCTGTGTACCTATTCCTCATTGAGGTTGCATCTCAGCTAGCCCTCCAGTCTGCTCCTCCATGAATTAGCTGAGGAAAAAGAAATCTGACTTGATTTCACTGTGCCTCCTTTCTTTACCTGTTCCAGTTCTTTATTCTTGAATGACCTAAACTGTATTTTGTGCCCCTTATAATGCATGTTCATAAGCAGTTTTCTGAAAGTACATCTTAGAAAATGTATTCCTTTTCAAAGGCATCAGTCACTAGTGGCTCATAATACTCTAACTATCCCCACTTTTACTGGACACAGAAAGACTGCAGGAAATTTGGTGTTTGTAGGGCATGTATAGCACAGAGATTGGGTGTTCTGACACTACTGAAATGTTACTTTATATAAATACATATTTAAGTAGCTAGAGAAGAAGAAATAAACACTCTTATGCTTTGACCAATAGAAATTATAGTGCAGAAAGTTCTCATGGTGAAACACATGATCATAAAATGCTTTGATAAGATCTACCATTAGCATTCCTGCTATTTCTGTAGCAAGTTTTATTAAAACAGCTACTTCTAGGAAAGAAAAAGAGAAGTTCTGGGAAAGAAAAAGAAGAGCAAGAGTTTAACAAAGCAACAAAATCCCACACTCTTTACTCACAGAAATGATGGACTCATAAAGCTGAATAGGTTAGTATAATTGCTTGGCAAAAGACTGTTGCTAGAATAGTATTCATTTTACAGCTATTTATGATTATTGATGTAGTCAGAGTTGCTGCCTTTCATATTTGATGAGAATTACTGTTGTGATAACTCTATATAAATAACTATATGCCTGAAATACGTACGGTGTGATATACTCATTCAAAAGATGATGTGCTTTGTATCTAAAACAGCAACAAACAAGTTTCCTATGAACATCAGACAGATATTTTATTATTTCCTTCACATTTGAAAAGCATTTTCCATAAATAATTCTTATGGGGTAACTGACATGGAATCTATTAAATTTGTAATCTTTACATTCAAATTATTCAAGTTCGTTTGCTCAATGGATGCCAAAACGGACCAAGTACAAGCCTGTAGGAAAACTATATTGGTGAATTTCTGTCACAGACTTCAGTGTGACGAAGTTTTGACTTTACTGTTATTCTTCCCATTATTATTTTATTTACATGTTGTAAGAGACTGTAAGAGACTGTTATGTGTTTGTCTCAACATTGTTGACACTGTTGACACACCATTTACCTGAACATACCGCGGTATCTTGTCCCTGGGAAGACCAGCTTAAGCCCCAAACAAGGATATCTCTCCCCATTTACTCTTCTTAACCCTATCACCTTGTCTCTGGGAAGGCTATTACTTAGCCTCGGCATGCTGTCTCTGAGAAGATCAGCTCGAGACCTGACTCAGCAGTGCCCACCAGAGCAGCTCGCATTCCAGCTGGGTGAAGAGGAACATCAAAGCACATCGCGCGTATGACACAAACAACGTGTACCAGAAAACTTCAAGAAAGTGGGAGGACTCTTTGAGAAGGGGGACATAAAAGGAGCACGTATTCCCCTCCAGGGAGGTGTGACCAGGTGTGGGTCATCACCTGCACCGAGATGCACGGCTTCTTTCCCTGAACATCACTTGCACCGAGGCCCCTGTACCTGCACCGAGGCAGAGCCAGCGACACTTAGCTGGACTGGTGGTGTTTGTGGTGGTANCAAGGTGTGCACATCACTTGCACCGAGGCCCCTGTACCTGCACTGAGGCAGAGCTAACGACACTTAGCCGGACTGGTGGTGGTTGTGGTGGTAACTATGATCTTGTTGCATCTCTCCCACTNTACCTGCACCGAGGCAGAGCCAGCGACACTTAGCTGGACTGGTGGTGTTTGTGGTGGTAACTATGATCTTCTTTCTTTTTCCCTTCTTCTTCTCTCTGTCCAATTGCACTCGTGAGAATAAAGCTAACACGGTTGTATGGCATTTGACCCCGTTTGTGTCTTAATGTCACTCTTGGGATCGTATCGAAACCTCCCCTGACACTGGATTGGGACACGTGTCTCAATATACAAGCTTTAAGTGTATTGTACTTCATAAGTCATATAATATTTTTCCCAATATCTAGGCCACATTTACATGCATAAGAAATATAAGCATGTGAATACTCATTAATGTATGATATGCAAATCATACATATTGGTCAGTAGAAGTACTAAAGAATTATTCTGTCTCTTGACATTATTATTGGGAAAGATTCAGAGCATCCACAAGAATAATATGTGAACTGCTGCAGAACACGATTCTCATTAATTGCTGTGGCCTTCACATCTTTGTGCTAATCAGTCCCTGATTATCAATTAATTCAATTAAACAGTCATAATTCTTAGTCTGGCTTTCCAAAGCCCAGCAGTAGCTTCATTTGTAACTGTACTTCACCACATCTTTAGTACTCCTCATAGGTACTAAATTGCTAAGATCTCTTCAAACACTATTGGTAAAGATTTCATAACTTCTCACATTACACTTTCATGCTTCAAGTTCCTTTTTAAGGTCTAAGACCACTCAGAACTGTACAATTCAAGTCAAACTGCACACATTTCTACTGCTTTCCCTGCAAAAGAAGTATGGTTATACTTCTAAGTAGGAATTTAAAAATAGCTTCTCCCCATAAAAGTTCAAATTCTTTTTGAGGTCAGGAACTGCAGAAAATAAGTAAATTTCACATGAATACATATATTGACAATATTACACTCACATCTTATAGTAACAGAATATAAAGATGAGCTTAAAACTTAAATTTCCTTCTCACATGTATGGAAGCAGATTGCTTGGGTAGCAAAAGGGTACTCCCTCAGATGTCTTTAAGAGGAGACTGACATCAGTCAGTTAGAAATGATATAAAAACATGGCTGATTTTGCCTTCGAGTAGAGTGTTGACTGCTACCACAAATCTGGTATTACTTAACACAAGAGTAACTACATTATTTGAGTGGAAGTTTGTTAGGTTTCTCTTGATTATTTTAATTATCATATATTAGGTTATATTCCTAAGGATCTAGAGGACACCATAATTTCATTATAGTACGTAAATAGTATAGTGTGTAAACAGTATTGTATGTTACATTATAGTATGAAAAACGGTTCTTCACAATACTACTCCTGCTTCTTCAATTACATTTTTGTAATGCACAAGACCCTAAAGCTTCAGGGCAAAATAGGCATTTTTGCTATTGTTATAACTCAGAAATTAGTTAATTTTAATTATGATGAATGCTATTTTGTTTTATTGCAAAAAATAAAAAACTTTAAATATATTTAAAAGGAAAGTCAGATTTTCTACAGTCTTTTGCACAGATCCTCATTTGGAACTACAAGCCTCAATTTAAGAATTAAAACAGATGCTTGGATTCATAATAACTGTACATGTACTGAAGTGGGGAGGGAAGAAGAAACAGCAGGACAATTTGTAGTCTTAGTTTCCTCTAAATCTTCATGTGATGTATAAATACCTTGCAGTATTTCAGCTAGCCAAAATAATCCAGCACCACTACCACTCTTTTAATTTGAAGTCTAAATACTACCTTAAGTCATTATCAAAGCACAGGCAGCAAAAACTCCTACTCCAGAGAGGTTTAAAACATTTTTCCTGTGGTGCCACCAACATAGGAACATTTGTAAAAATTCATTTAATCTCAAGATGAACAAAATAAGTGAGTAGCATTCTCTACATTACAGACTGGGTTGGGTAAATACTCCTGTAACAGGCATACCATATAGCATGCACTGCTAAAACTACTACATCATTTCCTAAGTTCAGTACTATTAACTTGGAGTGTCCATATAAGTAATGGTACTTTCAATAGGCTTCGCTAATTATTTTCAACAAACCAAGGGTTTTTCACATTTTAGTCTAAGAAATGTAAACGAAAAAGTTTATTATTTCAGTGTTACAGTAGAAGCACAGGCTCTCCAACTTCAGTCTTTGTCTTAATTTTGAAACACTGCAGATATTAACATTCAGTAGGAAAAGAGGAGTTTTAATATAGAATGTTATGAAATACCATAAGGACATCTATTTATAAGTTAGCATAGTCTATAATACTAAGATAGGCATTTTTAAATATTTAATCATAGCTCTCAGAAGTTCTGACATAAAGAACATACATGAGTATGATTTTAAAATATCTTCTCCAATTTAAAACTTTCTCTCTGTTTCAGAAGTTTGCATTTAACATCTATAACACCTATGTTCCATTAATAATTAGTAAGCCTGAATGAATTTCTTCGCATTCTCTTCAAAGGTATAAAATAATGAATAAATATCTACTCTATCTCCTGGTATTTAGTTGGGGAAGGAAGAACAACTTTTTTTCTTTTTTTTTGGCTAAATAAGAAAGCATGGTCAACTCTAATCCTTATCTCAAATAATGCAAGGCCAAATATAATTCATGAATAGCAATGAATAACATGGAAGGTCTAGCTGACACAACAAGGAACTGGTACCATTTATAAAAATGCATACAGTTACATCTGGCATGTACTCAAGCACTGTTCAATATATTAATAACTTATGACCTATATACGTATTTCTTAAACATGTTTAGGCTAAAGGAGCCATGTGATATTTAAATGGTTTTCTCATTCTCGACTCTCATATTGATTTTTACTATTTGATTACTCACCATTACATGATTTATCAAGAAAGCTAGACGTTTTTGAAAAGGTCTTACAAGCTAGGTCAGATTACTACTTTAAGAGTTTTCCGTGTTAAGGAGCAGGCAATAATAGATGCTTATGAAAGAGTGCAACGGGAGATGGGTGCTCTCCCAGATCCAGGAAATTGGAGAATTGGGAGCTTCCCCAGCTGGAATATCAATAATTACTAAATCATCCACCTGAATGTACCGGGTTCTTCTTAATAACCTTCTCTTCAATGCAACAATGGATGTTAGAAAGCAAGATCAGATGCAAAAATGGACTTTAAACAAAGAATTCTACTAACTTAACAACAAGCACAAATAACAAAAACTCATCTATCTCATATATCAGGTATTCACTTGGATACAGAGAAATCTTGCAGGTTTCCAAGCATATATCAAAGGTAAACTGCGTAACCTATGCCACTCCGTTATCTAACTCTTCCCAAAAAAGGCAAAGACCCCTTGAAAACCACATGAGGGTAATGCTGAGGACTTTATAGCTTTCTTTCAAAAGTGAAGCCCACAAGATAAACTAAGCCCTGTTAGACTTTATACACAATAAACTTTGCATACAAGTTATATCAAACACAACTTGTTACCAATTTTTGTATAATATTTAATTACAATATTTAATATTTAGCTATTACTTAATAATTAAATATTATTCATACATTTAATATTTAGCTTCATCTTTGACAGTCCCTTAAGCAGATAAATGCTACAATTTAAAATATTACCGCCCAAATTAATCACTTACTTGTTTTTCAGCCTGTCCATATTCTGATCCTTGGGATGGCAAAAAGTGACAAATATGACCATTGTTTTTTGCCTTTTCTCGAAGACCCATAGCAGTTCGTACTGTGGCATTTCTAGCATGAACAAACACCATCACCTTGAAAAGAAAGAAATAGGGCTCATGAGAAAAAATAAGACTTAATCAAATAATGAAAGCAATCTGATGACAAAAGATACCAATGAAAGCACTAGTTATGCAAGAAATGACATTTTATACCCAGCCCAACAAGATAACATTTTCATTCCCTTAAAAGGCAAGCCAGGTCACTGTAAGAGAAACAAACTGGTGCTTCAGTATAAGAGAGGAGATAGCAGTGGGAATAGGTAGCAGATACAGCGATTCCACAACCATATCAGCTAGACTGAATATATTTGTTTTCACATCTGTTTTGCTTCCAGGTCTCATCTATTGTTTTGTCTAGTCATTTCACTCCCAAAAAAATCAGAAAAAAAAAAAGTTAGTTCTTTTTCATTGGAACAATTTTTAGGTATGTATGTTGGAAAAAGTCTGATGCTAGAGGCCCAAAAGAAGGAAATCAGGATCATGAACCAGGTTAGACTGCTGTGGAATGGCTCATGGTTAAAGAGAGAGAACTGGAAAGATGGAGGTAGTACCTGTCCTTTAAAAAGATGGAGAGAAATGTGTGTCCAACAATGTTCTCTATCTTCACAAGCTTCCCCCTCAATTCTTTTATGATAAAAGCACATTTTTTTCTAGCTTTGTAAGCTCATTTAGATGCCTAGTGAGGCTGTTTTACACCACAAAAAATAACCGTAAGTGCAATGCTACTGGTAATAAGCACACTTTCCAAATACTGAAGTCAAATAATGAAAATCAAAACCCAAATACTATTTTAGTATTTTCATTGTTGTGAAAAAGTAGGGCACAGAAAGTAACGCCTGGAATCTTCTGCAAGAACAGCCTCCTGGTAATCTACTGTTATGAACCTACGTCTAATGTACTCTCCATGAAAACACATAATTTATCATAACAGAAGTGAGGCTTATTTCTATTTCTTTACTTTTAAAATGCTGCAAAGTTTTAAGGATTTTACCCACATACAGACTATATAGTCATGTAATGATACTTAACTGTCTGTAGAACACTACGCTCAGACACAAAGTAGCTGTTTACCACCTGATTCCTCACAGGTGATTCTCTGCCATCACTGACTGAATCAGAAGCTTTTCATCTCACAGGGCAAAGTACTTGCAGCTTTCCTCAGCTGCACCGCTATGCAGATGTCTTTTGACAAAGACACTTATTTCTTTCAAAAATCATGAATTAGTTAGTACAATTATGGTCTCTAAATCAGTTTATCTCAGAAAACAACACTAAGAACACTGTGGTTGACTCCTGAAAAAATTATCTCAGACTTCAGTGGTAATCAACAAGATATCTAAACTCTGTGAGTTTGATACAAGGAGAATTCACAACAAAACAGAGAGCATGTTTGAAAGAATTTGTATCCACATGTGCAGTAGGCTTTGGAAATACAGTTAGTATTAGCCACCCAAGCCCACTGCCACTTCATTACGTTTATTAACATCACACATAGTATCAGAAAGATTGGAAAATACCTTCAAGATAATCAATTCCAACTGTAAACATAGTCAAAACCAAGAGGGCTCTGAGATGCTAATACTTATCCAATCAGATATTATATGAAGGAATGTAAACTGATCTAAAATTAAGATTTGTTGCAAGGCACTTTTCAGTTGAGCTGCGGCTATGAGCACTCTGATGGATGTAGAAGGGGAAAAGGTTTTTCTCTGCACAAGCCAAGAACTATTCATCACCCAGTCAAAACCAGACAACACTTGATCCAACAAAGAAGCCTTTGCATATACAAGGCAGTGAAACAATGCTCATTTAATTAACAGGAACAGCCAGCAAATCCATTAAGGATGGACAGGATCCATTAAGTAAGGAAATATGGAATAAATTTTAGGAAAACAAGATTTAGTCTGTCCAACCCACTGAGAGACTTCAAAAGAGAAATTAGTTTTAATATCTAACATGCATTGTCTAAACGGTGAATGTATCCAATATGCTGCATAGGGGCTGAATTTCTGTGTGCTATCCATGATGTCGTTATGAGCGACTGAAGTAAATTAAGTGTACTTGTTCTTCCACTTGTTCACTTATGTCTCAAGGGAACATAACTACTTTGTCCTAGCAGATGATGGAGAACGTATCTGCTGTTAGTGATCAGACATCCCCCGACTTCCTGTTAACCACATACTGCTGGGAAAGGCCTATCACAGAACACGCTCTATTTTGTTCTCCTTAAGCATTTTCTTTTGTCCACTGTTTGTGTAAATTCATGCCAGATGGCCACACGTTGGTCAGACGGACTTTCAGTTTGATCCACTCTGGCAATTGCTGTGTTTGTAAAACTTGCACATGGACTAGCTTCTGCTCACTGATTCATGGAAAGGCAAACATTTAATCTAAAAAAAACTGTTCAGCAAGTCCATCTAATTCTTACCAATGTGACTACGGAGTTATAGCTTTGCTTTAAAGTAGTCCGAGCTGGCACTTTAAGCCAGGTACGTCGTATTCCAGATAACTGTGGGTTTAATTTTGTAGCATCATTTTTATACCAACTCACAGTATTTTACTAATATAAATCATGTAGTTTTGTATAGAGACTTTATATATAAATATGTTAAATTAAATAAATTATAAACTTACAATTACAAAATAAATAAATGCAGGTGATAATCCCCAAAACAGAAAAAGTAATGTGGTCATAAGTATTTGTTTCCTGAAAGCAATTACTATTACCTGTTTTAGTTTACTTCACATATCTTGCTATCACTGTTTTTGTAACACTATGACTCTTAAAATTATTAGCTTTCACCTGAATAGAAATAATCTAAGACTATATATAGTATATGTCATCCCATTTTCTCTAACTTAAAATTCTTTGGAAAGTATGATGCACACAGCATAACAGAATTTATGACCCTTAGATCTCCATTAATTTTCATGATAATGCGCTAATTCATCTTTTTGTAAATTATTTTTTAGAAAGCCTGAATAAGCATGTATTACAAATTAAAACAGCAATTTAATTTTATTAACATATCCATCACATCTTCTTCAGTGAGGTCTCTCAGACTCTGTGTCAACAGGTTTCACTGAAAAAAAAAAAAAAACTCTCCGTGTTAAAATGTAATTGATTTTATAGTTTTTAATTTGTTTCCTTTTTAAAAAGGAGTTATGTGAGCAATTAACTTTTGTCAAGTAGATTAAAAATTCATCTTGTCAAAATAGTTAATCACTACAGAAAGCTTAGAAACATAGTAAATATAATACAGATATACAGGTGAAATAGGAATAAAGCTTTTTATGCTGGTAATTCAGCAATTATTGTGTTAGGAAGTATAAAAATAATTGATGCTCATGTTGATTGCTTCAAAAAAAAGTGACAGAGGTGCTAGGAGGTTTTATATTTAACTCTAAAATGGGTTTTCCTAATTGGTTTTACATTTTATTAAATCTTTTAAACTCTCTCTCTTTTTTGCAGGGGGCGGGTTAAGGGAGTTATGTGGTAGAGATGGAAGAAACTGAAAGAAAAAGCTGCAGATAGGAACTAAGAAAAGTCAGATAGGGACTAAGAAAACCAGACAAATAAAAATAGCAAACACATCTGCACACAAGTATGTATTTATATCCAACAAACCTCTTAATTAACTAAAGAATAATTTTTATGCTTGTTTCGCACAGATGGAGTCATGTTAGAAGGTATATTCAAACTAAACAAACCACTCCATAAAGTGAACGAGATACAGAAAAGAAAGTAGTCAAAAATAGGCTCTTAATTGAGGAATCTTCCCTTGTATAAGGGCTCACTCCTGACTTAATTGCAAGGAAAATACCTTCTCATTCTAGCCGTAATCACACTATTCATTTAGCAACTGTCCCTACTGGATTAGGGACCTACTAGGGATCTAAAAGTCCTGGATCTACCAAGACAATGATGTAGAATGGAGTGTTACATTACACGGAACTATTTCCTTGTTAAATCTCTTGTTCTAGATGAAAAACTAAACGAAATACAGGTCTTACACATAAAATTCCTCAGAATCATTGAGGGCCACAGAATACATTTGGAAGACTCTTAAGATGTACAACTGTACAGCTTCTCCTCTCTGAATCTCTGCACAAGATCTCATATTACAATACCTTGCTATGTGGAAAACAATAATTAAAAAAAAAAAAACCTGATGTAATTGGCCTGTGCTCTGAAGCATCTCTATAGTTCAGGAACAAATCTAACTTCCAGATGTGTGTAGCATTTATTAGCATTTATGTGCATCAACATATGACCACTGTCTTTGTTTAAAATGCTTACACAAATTGCATATAGAAATTCTCTGAGAGAATAAACAGACTACAGTTCTGACTGAAAAAAAAATATTGTAATCTCTGTACCTTGCCAATTGATTGTGAAGAAACATAGCTGTTTATTAAATAAAAATTGCCATGCAAAGTCTTGCCAAACATTTTTCTCACTAATAAACTTGTTAAGTATTTACCAAGTACGTTGTGAAGCAGCAATATAGTCTTAAGGGGGTTAATTTAGCCTGTCCTGTGTCAGAGAAATACAAAATATTTCTGTGGCAAAATCTCTGTGCATTAAATTATGCAAATAAGTTAGAAAATGTAATTTAGAATAGAGAGAAGTGGTTCCACAGCCACAAGCTGTGTAATTAGATCTGTACTCTCCAGTTCAAAGCTAGCTCTGCTGAATATAGCCCTAATGCTAACACGTCTGCTACTGCTCTCCTGAAACCAAAGCCTTCCAATGACAAAATGCACAAGAAAGGGAAAAACAAGTATCTCTAGGTTATCTCCCCAGAATTTGCTTAAAAAGTTAAGCAAATGTTAACCATTTCCAGCAGACTCTGTTTAAAATGCACAGCAGGAAGCGCCTATATTTCCCAAATGTTACATACTCCAGACTGCAGTCTTCCTGGAACAAATGGCAGCATGCTGCTAAAGCACTACCGGGCGTCCTCTTTGCAGTATCTGTGATACGCTGCACTTTTTCATTATCAGAGACATATCTAACTATGGAGGCTAGTAGAATTTGCTTTTCACACAGAAGATAAAGAAAAAAAATCATGTATGTGCAAACCAAAGCGTCTAAAATCAGTCAAAAATTATAATCAAGTACTTGAAATTCAAACTTTTCTCTGCAGTAGAGATTGCTGGGTTAACTCTTGTTATGCTAACTTTTTGTGAATGCAAAACATCTCTTTCACGCTAACATTCTCTATAACAAGTCCCCAAAATCCCCCTCACCTTTGTGGGGAAGCATACCAACTCTCTTTAGTACCGTTCAATCCTGTTTTTAGAGGACAGAGATTATTGGACTGTCTAGTCCAGTAATCTCTGCCTCACATAACAGTTCTCTGAGAATAGGAGTGACAAGGATTTGCCAGTCACAATACATAACAACTTCCAAAGAAATTAAAAAAGATTTATTGCTATATAGATTTTAATTATATAGCATTGAGACGAGTATAAGGACATATACATTTTATTTTAACATCAAGAAATTGTTTTGTTTTCTTCCAGTTGAATCTGATACAGCCTTCCTTTATGCCGAATCTAATTCCTGACCTGGGTATTACCTCTACTGAAAATGAACACCTAGGGATATTAATTGACCAGTCAATCCATCCAGCCCTTTTCTGCCCTAGACTTAGAATGAAACCGCCTCCACGGATTTTACAAAACTGAGGACTTTCTATGCAGTTTCAGTACATTTGCCCCTTATGTTAAAAATTATGTCCCTTGTACAAGACAAAATAGAACTTCTAATTGTGGTCTAACAACAAATAAGACTCACTAATACCTAGTCTAATTCTAAGGAATAAATTATTTGTTTATCCTGTATGATGTATTTTTTTTCCTGCCTTACAAGATGCAGTACAAAATTCCCGCATCTTGGTAGATTTCATAAAAAATATATAGAAATAAGAGCAACACACAAGGCTCACTCATTCTCGGCAAATGCGGAAGGGATTGGTTATCCTTTCCTAACAACACTGTGACAGTGTATTAATGTGATTTCCCTCTCCTCTCACTAGGATCACACTAACTTAGGAAAGTCACTTTTACTAAAAGAGCAGGACCAAGGTATGTAAGAGTTTATACAAGGTAATCCACACTAATGTTTAAAAACTCTAATGTATTTAAAGATGAGTCTGGCTCTTTATTTTTTTTTATTATTATTTTATATACTTAAGTCTTTCACATATCAGACAACATGAGAATGGGAAAAAGCAGAAAAATACTTATAAGCCTTGGTAAGTAAGCCTCATAAATATTGTTTTAGCAAGTAGATGGTAAGTAGCAATATTGTTACAAGGGCAATGAGAACACCTGCATTTATTTACTTTTAATTGATTTTACTACATCTTAGATGTCAAAAAATATGGTATAAACACCATGTGAATTAAGATTCTCTTTTAAACTACAGAATTTGACACATTACTAAACTGCCAACAAACTAGTCCTAATGGCACTAATGGCCATTTAATACACCCTTCCTTTCATACAGAAAACAAATACTTAACAAGTTGAAAGATGACTAAATTTACTCATCTTGTCAAAGGAAATAATGTGCACTAGAATACAGAAGCTTTAGTTCAAACTGAGTGGTCAACGCTCACTCCTCCTACAATTAAAAAAAGAAAAAAGAAAAAAAAAAAGGAAAAAAAAGCAAAACAGCAGCAGTCATATTTATAAAAAAAATCTGTAAATTTCAAGATAGACAGCAAATTCTGCTGAAAAAGCTAAGCAATATCCTACAATTCTTCTCCTAAAAAAGAAATCTGTAATCTCCCATCAACTAATCACTACTGTAATGTGATACAATCTAATTTGACCTCTTGATAGATTATCATTAATTTCTGCCTGCTAAATTTTGTTTTAATTATTCACTGAGATAAATTAATTCTGATTTAAATTATTTGTGTTTAAACAAAAAATAGTTTTTTTTCAGGAAAAAAACCTTCATAGAACCTAGTTAACAAAATCTGTAGTTAACAGTGCTATTTAGGTCATTATTTTTCTGTTTAGATATACTAGCCATTATAGGTATTAACTGCTATTTATTTATTTATTACTTTCATAGTAAAAAAATAAAAAACTAATATGCACTTTCTGTGTACTCCGAAAATTTTTACTTCTTTTTAATGTCCTGTAAATACATCTGCCCTATAAATTCCTTTTGTATACTACTTCAGTGTGGAAATTCATTCGCTTCTTTCTACTTTAGATGTGGCAGTCCAAAGCAATATCATATTGCATAATCCAATCTCATTTTTAGGATTGCTCATGCAATTTATGTAAAAGCTAAAGTCAAGACACTAAATCTGGAACTACTTTCCTCATATTCTTCAATTGTAACCGTCCTTGGAGCTTTCTATGTTTTGTCTATCTGCAGTCCTACTACAAAAAACTTGTTTAAATATTCAAACATTATTCTTACATTTATTTCTCTTTCATAACCCTTCTTGCTGCATGTGTGGCTCCATATTCTCTCCCTTGTTGTTATGATCTTTATTGTTATGATTCTAATCTTTATTCTCACTGTAATCTTGTTTACCCAGCTAGTTTCAACTTTCACTCTCCCCTATTTTTGTGCTATCAATAACAAAAATCTTGCATTTATGCATACTCATACAAACAGAAGTCTATTAGTATTATTACTCTTCAACAATTTTTTTCTGTAGGAGTCCTTTGCCTTTGGCAATGAATACATTTGGAACACTGATCCACCATTTTTGTTTGTTTTTACATATATTTCTTTTGTTTCTATATAATTTACAGGCACTCTGAAAAACTTACTGTCTTACTCTTCCATTTCTGTTTGGTAGAAGCTGATTTAAAATGTGCATAGGGGCCTCAGCCTCAGCAGAAAGTGAATCTCTTAACAATAAATAATAAGTACCACAAATATAGAGTGCACTGAAAAAGAAAACGACCTTGCCACTGTTAGATGACTTTTTAGGATTATATCTAACAAGACTTTTTAGCCTCGAGTGACAAAGGAATTTTCCATTAATTAAAGATTGATAAATTCTCTCTCTCATCTTCTGATTTTTCCCCTCTATTTTAACCTCGTATTTGATATGAACTGAGCTGCTAGTTAGCTCACAGACATGACCTTTTTCCTTCTTTTTCAGAAGGCTGCTCTTTTAGCCTTCTGTCAGGCCCAAATCAAATTTGCATAACCTCATACCCTTATTTGTATATAATTTTTCTGCTGTGTATTATACCTGTTAAAATCCAGATCTAACAATTCTGAAACATTGTTAAACATAATAGTATTACATGCAGAAATATTTCCTGTGGGCTATTTCTTCCCAATAACCATAAACATTCTGGGCTGAAAGCTCTTTCTTTCTTTCTCCACATGAGCATCGAGGAGACTCCTAGAGATCATCTAGCTCCTCTCACCCCCAAAATTATAATCAACTGCAGCAGATTGCCCACAGCTGTGCCCAGTCAAGTTTTCAGTATGTTCAAGACTGGAGACTACTCAATCTCTCTGCGCAATCTGCTCCAGTGCTCAACAATCCTCATAGTTAAAAAAAAAAAAAAGCCCTATTTCTTCCATTTTGAAAGGAATTTCCTATATTTCAATTTGTGCCCAAAAGCACTCCAAATATGGTCACAGCAGTGCTGAACAAAGGGGAAGGATCACCTCCACCGACCAGCTCCCAATGCTCTTAATGCAGCCCAGGATACGGTCAGACTTCTTTGCTGCAAGGGCACATACTGGGTTAGATTCAACTTGTTGCTCATGACCTTTCCTGCAAAGCTGCTCTCCTGCCAGTCAGGTCCCAGCTACTGTTTTCCTGCTATTTTCTTTGTTCCCTCCCCTCAGGATCCTCCATTTCATGGTCACTGCAGCCAAAGCTACTGGACCTACTCTGAGGTGCTTTCCTTGCTTGCTTCTTGCTTGGGTCTTCAATCAAGAAACTACCATCAATATACTCTGGAAACCTCTTGGACTGTTAATACCCTTTTGCGTTATCCCTCTAGCACAAGTCAGGTGTTTAAAGGTCCCGCCATGAAGACCAAGGCTGGTGAATGTGAGGCTTGTTTCAGTGGACTGAAGGCCTCATCTATGTTGTTGCCTCATCAGGCAATCTGTAGCCACAACAGTGTCACTCACATTTTTCTGCCTCCTGATCTGCACCCCTGTGGTCTCAGATGGCTATCACTTGTCCCTTGGTGGAGCTGTACACAGACAGTGCAACTTCCATTCCGTGGCTTCTTGGCCTGTCCTTCCTACAAAGTCCGTGTCTGCCCCTTGCAGCATTCCAGTTGTGGGAACCATCCTACCACCTACTGCATTTCCATGGTGGGATTGTAGTCCTGCAGCTGAATGCAAACTAAGAGTTCCCCCTAGTCTTCCCCTTGCTGCATGTGTTAGGGTCACTGTCCCTCAGTGACACAGTCTGCCACAACACGAAAACAGAAGATTTAGGGGTTTGGTGTCATTTCCCCTCAGTGAAGGATCATTTAGAACACATAACTGTCATTCCAGCCTTATATGAAGCAGGTTTTGGACCATTACATTTGACGTGAAGCCTCTGTAATTAAAATAGTAGAGTCTGATGATATAAGAACTCTACATTAAAGAATGTGCACTGTGTATACAGCAGCACCAATAGAGGGACATTTCTCAGTAAAAGGTACTGGTTCATGTAAATGCTTCATTAGCTTCATGACTTCTTTATAGCTATACAAGTTATACATTTTTCACTAATATATGCTGATTGGTTTGTCTTGATTTAAATTACTGGAGGAAGTTCTAAATTGCTATTAAAATGAATCATTTTTAAAATTGCAAACACTCATTTTTACTATCTTATTTATTATTCTTTGAATTATATTGAATGGCCTATAAAGTAAATAGTTATGGAAGCAATGCTCAAATATGGATTCTGAATGCTAAAAGAATCCCATTTCAGCATGGTAAAATTAGATTTATTCTATCATCGGTTTGTAGCCTCAGCCAAACTATATTTATATTGAAGGAAAAATCTAAATAATTTTATTTCCATGCCTACTGGTAGTTTTAGACAGTTTATTTTACTAGATTTAAACAGTTATTGTTTACTCTTCAAAATGAAGCAGAAACACAACCAAAACCAGTCTGAGACCATCACAAGGTGAAGAGGTTGACAGAAGAGAGCATTCACTGCCTAGACTGTGTTAGACTTTCTTAGTCTAACACAGAAAAAAGATTCTTCCAAGATTTTAAGTGCTGTTACTCCAAAGCAGTACAAAGATCTACAAACTGCAGAGGAAAAATGAATATAGTGAAAATTAAAGTAGAAGGCCAATCAGTCACTAAGACAAACAAACATTTCACTGACTCCTACAGGTAGCAGAAAGTATTCTGAATTACAGTTGACAGGGCAGAAATAGCAATGCCTATTCTTGTATAGAAAATTAACTGAGAATAGCTGGTCTATTACTATGCAAATATATGTCATTAGGCAGCTAACAATTGCATTTCTGTGGATGTCAATGGACTTGAACGATAATTATTATTCAGTGTTATAAGCAGCTTTTGAGTCAATTTGTTTTTAGCAAAACAAGAACATACAAGAATTTCTTACAAGCATTTCCTTTTGTCCTGTTTCAATATTAACTATTCTGACAATAAATGATTCTACATGTTTTTGACAAATATTGTAGGAGTATACTGCATCTTTTCTTACATTTCTAATAATTAATACATTTACTACGGAGACAGAAGCAATATGCAGTTTCCACTCAGCTTTACTGAAGGGAGGAAATATACAGGTGGACAGCAGTTACATTGCTACATTTTGAATTTAGAGATTTTCTCATGAGAATCTGAATGTTTGTTGTTGATTAATGTTACATTAAATACAGTTACACATTTTGTTCAGGGCTATGGAGCAAGAATTTTGGTAACAACACTGTTAACAACACTGTGTAACAACACTGACAATCCGCTACATTTCTTCCCAAGCTTCATGTATCTGTGCAGTTGAAAATTGTTGGGGAAAAACAAAATATAGCTGAAAGGTCCCCTGATCCAAATTTTTGAGAGTCCTCTGGACCACTGAAAGTCACAGAATCACAGAATGATTGGGGGGTTGGAAGGGACCCCTAGAGATCATGTAGTCCAACCCCCTGCTCCAGCAGGGACACCCAGAGCACGTGGCACAGGGTGGCATCCAGATGGGTTGGGAAGATCTCCAGGGAAGGAGACTCCACAGCCTCTCTGGGCAGCCTGTGCCAGGGCTCTATCACCCTCATAGTCAACTTCCTCCTCATATAGAAAGTTCAATATCTGAAACATGGCTTTTAATCTAGAGCGAGTTAAACTCATGGCATTAGGTTGCAAAACTCATCTGGTCACTTTTACCAGATTGGTAGGTAGAAGAACAGATTTGGCAGTAAGTGAGCCATCTGTAACTTAATACTCCCAGCAGACATAAAAAGCCATTGTCTTAACTGTCAACAGCACAGTAAATTTTGATTTCCTTAGAATATAGTAATTTTAGGCTATGAAAGCTGTTAATTTTGAATTAAAGTTTAAATTTCTTTTAATGATTCAGTGTACATTCAGAAAATCAGAAGAAAGAAAATTCTAAATAGGAGCAATTCTCCCTTAGCAGTCATTGCATGCCCTTAGGACTATCAGTGAAAACACTATTGTGTAGCTGTGCAAGACTGCTAACATATAATATCTAGTGAACTCACTATGGTGATAGTTTTGCTCTACATCATGACACCTGGGCATATGTATGACATTCAAACATGTATGTGTAAAAATTAGCATTAGGAAAAAAATATACTGCACAGACATTTACAATTTTATCCATTTGAAGAATGCGTTAGCATATTCGTAAGTGGTTACTGCATTCATTTCCAGCATTTCCTCAGCTGTTCATATAGGCATCTGACCACATGTTAAGCATTTAAACTTGGCCAGATTTGGGCAGAAAATTTAAAGAAAATTAATATGTACGTAACATTTGACAGTAACATAAAAATATATTTATATCAAGGATATCATCCACACAACATTGTTATAATATTTTTAAGATATAAAGTTTCTTCATTCATTGAGGCAACAATATTATCTGTTGTAATATAAATCCTAAGAAAAGGCAATTATTAGGAAAGTGAAATATGTGAAGAAGCGCTGAAGCTACAAAAGAACACCAAAACAGTGCACCAAGACAGGATGAGTTTGCTCTTTTGCTAAAGAATCCAAGCAGATGAATGCACCCTCATTGTACAAAGTCTGCACAAGAAATTCTATAGAAAATCATCCAAAGTCTAAGTCTTTATTAATTAGCTGAGATAAAAATAACATCTAAGGAGACTAACTGTCAATTCAGTTGTCCTGACTATTTTATTATCTGTATTTATGCATTTTTTTACATCTATATCCAGACATATATAAAATTATAATAAATGTGCAAATAAGCCTCATCAGATGATAAAACTGAAGCAATTCATATAGAAATAGGGGAACAAAAACTCAGACTGAAATAACTTTTTTTTTTAGGCTGTAAGACTGAAGATAAAAATCTATCCAAATAGTAATGCATTTTAAGAAATTCAATAACTTTTAAGAATTATTTGTCAAAAAGATACCATGAACACTATTTAACCCAGGAAGAAACCTAAAACAAGCTTAATTCTCAAAGTACTGAATTCCAGGGAGACCTCTAAAAGAGTACTGCTATACTATATCTTATCTTAAGACACAGCTATAAAAACATGATCAACAGTTGCTTGCAGTAACTAAGCTTATTAAACTTTTATCTTCATACTGCTTCTGCAACCAAATATCAGTTGGAGAACTGATAATAAAGAAGCTTAATCCATCATTTTTACAGATGAAATTAATACCTGTCAAATTCACTTCTGACATTTTAATATAGCAGATTTAAGTAACTACTCAGCTTTCTTTTTTTGGTTTAAGATAGCATTTAAAGAAAAGCAAGATGACACTCATTAATATTGAAAAGTTCAAGCCAATTATTGTAAATAGAGAACAGTTACAAATAAAGTGAATCTTTTTGATACAATATACTGCACAGAAACAGATTTGACTATATGGAGTGCAACCTGCATTTGATGTGACACTAATAACCCCAGTTTGAAAAAGTATTAAAAAACAGTGCAAGATACTAGTTGGAAATCATCCCAAGATTTTAAAAGATTTATGGAAACTAATATGGAGCTTTGCTATATATTAATTCTACTATATATTACTACTAATGAACCAGATGAAGAAAAGTGCTGTAAGACCACCTTTTAACTGTGTGAATTATAATTAATAATACAAGCTTGATCTCTACAAAATTAGCCATCTAATTAGAATACTAATCACCCATTACAGAGATTAATAAAAATATTAGCAAGTAGACATGACTGTAATCTGCACATTAAAAAAAATACAGATTTTAAAAGATTATAAGAAAAACTGTTGTGGATATGTGGGATGAAGTTAGAACAAAAATTTATTTCAGCAAAACGGCAATGGAGACAGACATCAGCTAAACCTAACAAACTAGTTCAAAACTGAAAAGCAAAAGTGCAGAAAGGGACAAGGCTGCAGTTCTCTTGAAAAGTCCCTTAAGAAAACTCAACTGAAATAAGCACAGAATGGGATGTCTGAAGAACTCATAGAACATCCTTGTGAATGCATGGATCTATGCAAGACTTCTGCTTCAAGTAATTCTCCTGTAATTTTTGAGTTGGTGAAAATTCCAGCAGGCTAGTTCTGGAACATATGCCATATCAGTGGCTGAGGACTACTAAGAGCTGCTAGTGCTAAAGCTAATTGGAACTATTGCATAAACCCATTTAATACCAAATACACGGCTAAATAGAAAAGTCACATATTCCAGCCACAGGAATGGACAGGGTGTGATGCGTACAGTCCCAAGAAAGCTGCAGAGTTTTGCAATCAAAATAGTGACTTTCTCAACAATCAGACTTTCCTCTTCCTGTTCTACCTAGTTTAATCTACTTTTTGATCTTATAAAGGATTATTAAAAAATAAATGAGCTTTTAAAGCTCTTTATTTCCCAAATATGCTAAATGCAACCCTGAGCTCTGATCTACATGCAACAATAGTGATCATTACAGAAATAAAAGTTAATTTAATGTTTTACTGAAAGTACATTTGGAAGATTTCAGAACGTAATTTTGGAAAGGGAAAAGCACAAAAAAAGCAGAAAAATTAAGACGGGGACAAGAATTACTATATCAAAAGAATAGCCATGAAAATTTGAGTTGCTGTTCACAAAATGTTGCATAAAGGAAAATACAGGTCTAAAGAATTACTACTGCTACCCTCCCTTTGTTGTTCTTTGCATAAACCATTCTCTGGTTTATGCGACCGTGATGTCTCCTCAATATTTACTTGAGCCCCAAGGCTTGAACAGAGACCAATAACAAAAAAAAAAAATAAAAAAGATTTCAACTTTTACTGATTAGTCACTTTTTGTTATAAACTGAAGATCAATTTAATTGTGTTTCATTTGAATAAGACCAACCAACAGTTAAGTCTCCCCCAAAAGTGAAAAATAACAGATGCTATTTATCTTAAAAAGGAAAAAAAAAAAAAAGTTTGAGAGGACAGGAAAACTGCTAGAGAATTCATTCCAAGTTGAAACCTATGGTAAATATCCAAAATGGGGCAAAATGCACTGGGTAAGGGAACAAGGACTGAAGCTGGAGTTCCTGAGTTGAAGGAAAACAGTATAACAGAGTAGCAATGGTCAGAAAAGGAGCAGAGATGCTAAAAAGGTAGGGAGCACAGAGTAAATACAAGAGACCTGAAACAACGCCAAAAGTCAAAGCGAGCACAGGACTTCAATTGAAGGTTTAAGTACTAGGAAAGAAAATCAGCTATGGGAGAGGAGGGGAGAACCGGGGAGAGGAGTTGCAGAAGAAACAAGTAGTCCAAGGATCTGACAAAAATATGAGAGATTTACAAGGCTGAGGAAGCACTTCCTATGAAAGCCCTCAAAGCATGTCAGCCACTCCATTCAAATTCGTAGTGTAAAGAATACACACAATTTCTTGGAGTTTTATTCTTGGTTATTGTCCATTTTTTAAACCTTTCTTTAAAGGATGACCAGTAAAAAAAACAAGATAGCAAACAGTAAAGTTCTGACAAATTCCTGACAGTAAGAGACAAAGGTGACAATAAGAGAAGCAAATGGTCAGCTCCCCCTCAGTAACCAAGGCAGTGAGATAAACAATCAGCAACAGCAAGAGGGTGTCCTGGCCGTAAGCCCATGCAACAGCAGAGGTCACCGGAGTCTAAAGAGTTAATTAATTAAATTAAGCAACTGAATCTTGGCAAAGTGCATCAGCACCCACTTTTATTAGGTAAATGAATTTAATACAGAATTAAAGAGTACATATCTCAGCTTTCTGTGGAAAAAAAACCTTAGAATACTGTATTTGTCCAAACCATAACAAAGGTGTGTTCTACCCTCACAGACTGTGAAGATAAGGATAGTAAAATATGCTTTGACTGAAATAAGTTAAAATGCAATATCTCACTTTATTATAAAAAAGATGTTGACTTATGGCTATATTTAGTCCCTGTCTTTGCTAACATTGCAACCAGTCTCTGCAGAGTGCCTCAGAAAGGAGTTACACACTCCTCAAAATGCGGCAGCTTCAGATGCCCTTCTCACAAGCCTGTCAAATGCCAGGAGGCATTTTCAGTTCCTTGGCTCAGTCAGTGCTGTTAATGCATGTGGCTCGTTATTGGTGACTGCCTGAGAACAGACAGCTACAATCGTTTTTGAGGGAATGTAAAATTTTGGTGACTGAGCCTTCCCCCAGTCTTTGAGGGAAAAGTATTCCAGAAGGTAAATGCTGGCAAAAGTTCTCCCATCTGCGACTGAGTATGAGGTCGCGCTCTCTGATCAACAGTGTATCTTTACTTTCCGTGTGTGTGCATGTGTTTTATTAAGAGGATGAAAAAGAACTGCAAAAGAGCAAATCAGTTCAAAAAGATCTAACACGCTTGCCAATATAAAACCACAGTAAATTCAAAGTATGACATGAAAACAAATATTCCCCAATATTCAGCACAGAAGGATACTCCCAGGAAAGCAGACCTAACAGCACTAAAGGTCTTCATTTAAAGCAGTCTTAAGAGGTGTGATTCTGACAGAGAAAGCTTATAATGAAAATCTCATTATTTGCAATACCACAGAAAGAGCAGATTGACTTAAAAAGGACCTGGAAACCTTCGGGCAGTTTTTCATCTCACTTCTTCAGTCACCATCAAAAGTTTCTATAACAACCCCCTAGAAAACTCAGTAGGGCAAGCCATCTATCATTATATCTTTCCTCAAGTTAAACAAGAGGAGAGGTGTGCTCTAAGACAGCTTCAATTGCATTCGGCAATTCAAAGTGAAGCCTACAAATGAGGTATCTCATTAGCTTGAGCAGATGGATCAAAATTAAAGATTGAAGCACCAACTCTTAATTTCCCAGTAGCCAGGAAGAGCTTGAAGTCTTGCAGAGTATGACTGTTGAAAAATCATCATAAAAAGCTTCTCTCCATCTGTCAAAACACATGTTTGTGTAGAATACAACTACCTCCCACTGGTCTTAGCCTTAAAAGCAACAACAACAACAAACACACACATAATACCCATTAAAACTTATGAACATGCAACTTCAATCATCAAACTGCAACCTATAATATGACAGGGACATATTAGCATAACTTCTACAAGAATTATGTCTTTTTAGCATGGTAGTATTTTTCAAAAATAAGTTAACAGTACAGTAAATAAACAGCCAACCTTTGGATGCAATTTATTAAGTTATTGTAAAGTCTCTGGTAAAGAATCCTAAAAGAGCCAACATTATGGCCAAAAGAGGGCATATATTAATTCATAGAAATTTGAAAAAAAGGAATGTGTTTTCCTTGTGATTCTCCTTCTCCGTAAGGATTCTGGGATTTATTTCTTGTGTATAAGGGCGCAGGTACCTTCCTGATTCTCTAAAGCACTGCTAATGGGAGCTCTGCGTGAACATTACTGCCTCAACAGTTACAAAATTCCAGCCATTTCTTATGGAAAACCTTTTTGGAAGAGCACCACTTAGGCACCTTTCTAAGTAGTATATCTAAGCACAATAGAGCTTTGTTAAAAATACGAACAAACAAAATTTACACTCTATACGCAAGTGTAAATAATAATACAAAAAAAGCTAAGAAGGGCAACATAACATGATGCGAAACTATAGACTTCTAAAAACTATGAAAATCAAGGAAGGCTATAACTCCTTATTACTGCTCTGAAAATTTTGACAAGACTACAGAAAATCTTGCTAGAATAATAGTCTTCCTCCACAGGAAGATGTATTTATATACATCTAAAATAATCTTTTAGAAACTTTTTTACATACCTGCATTTAGTCTAGTGATTAGACAAATCATTTATCAGAACAGACAAATTAAAAAGAAAAATCCCTTATTTTTACTACAGGCTACACTACTGTAATGAGCTGATATACTTAATTCTGTATTGTCAAAGACTGCATTCAAGTGTTGCTATATGACCTATTTCAGCATTGGAATGTTTGTTTCATCCGAAGACAAACATTTTTTAAATAATCAGGAACAAAATTCAACGTAACTGCTTTCTATTTAAATACGTATATGTATTTAAGAGAATTCTGCAACGTAGCTCAAATGTTGTGCCTCCTGACATATATATCTATGTGTATGTTAACACTTGCTTTAAAACATTGTTAAACTCATACTGCAACTTTTGAAATGCCATATTTACATTTTCACTGAATTCAGCTTGTACAGATATTCAAGACATCCAAGAACAATATTTACACTGAAATCTCTGGGCCAGCAAGCTATCATCTTTATCACTTCCAGCAGCACATTTATCAAACTGCTGAAAAACAACATGTAACGTGCCCAGAACAAAACATTTTCAAGCAAAAAATAAATGGAATAAAATCAACCCAATCATTTTGGAACTCAATCAACATATATATAGCAAGGAAAACTACACTTCTGCTTTCAGTGAAAATATATCATATTTAGTTGCTCCTTTGAAATACAATGTTCGGAAACTGAGATCAGCAATTATGTCAGCAACAGAAATCATGACATTAGAGACTTTTCACTTGACTCCTTTCAGCTGTAGCAAATACCTTACTACAGGCATTCAGCTGTTTGCACAGGAACTAAAGCTATTCTCAAGGAAAGCTATGCAAACTATAAAACGTCCCCTGCTGTACTTAAACAATTTACTGTAGTATACTTGATTTTTTAAAATGTACAAATTCATTTCAGTCATTCTTTTCCATAGCACAAAAAAAAAAAGGAGGGAATAAAGGCATAATAAATACATTGGAACAAAACACAATTTCCTCCCTGGAATACAAGATGGCCTACTTATTTAGATTTTATTGATTTAAAGAAACTGCTACTTGTAGAAGCACTGTGTATTTGCATTTATAGCTAGTGAAAAACATGAAATCAGAATGAGTAGAAAAAAATAAGCAACTAAATATACCTCAGCGCTAGAAATTTGGCAATGTTTGTGCATAATCGACAATGAGGAAAGGACACACTAAATGTCCTGCAGTAGTGCCATGAAATACTAGTCAATCATGAAATTATCAGTCTTTCTCCATGGAATATTCACAACTGAAAGTTCTCTGTAACACAGGAGTGTAGCACCAACTGTCGATATCAGCAAGAGAAGATAAATGGAAGAGTGGTCAAACTAGTGAGAGCAGGAAGACCAGGAAGCTGCCGCTTAAGAACTTCCTTTTTCCCCCAACTCAAGAGCAATCACTGCAAGTCATAAACAAACAGTTCATCTGTTAAAAACACCACCATGAAACTTTGTTCATATACCAAGGAAAAGGTGCAGTGTGGGGAGAGAAAGCTGACTTCTCTTTTACATCTCAATTATTTGGTGAAAAGACTCTTCAAGGATTATATTGCACTAGCAAGGACATAGGTCCAAGCTTTTGAAGTCCTGCTTCTTGTAGCAGTGGCATGTACAAAATTCTAACCAAAAAAAAAAAAGAAAAAAAAAANACTGGCATGTGCAAAATTCTAACAAAAAAATAAAAAATAAAAAAAAATAAAAAAAAAAATAAAAACTTCCAGAGGTGATCTAGAAGCACAGCAGTAATGGAATGATACAGGCAAAATAGTTAAGGCCAACATTTTAGTGGGCAGGAACAAACGTTAAAATTTACTGCAAAACTCTCTATAGTAAAGAAAAATAGAGATTACTTCCTTAAAACATACAAAAACAAAACAAAACAAATCCAGATATTTAAAATGAGAGATACTAAGCCTCTTGTGTACCACATCTTGAACACTTTGTATCACTCTTATCTTTCATCTTTAACAGGAGACACCAGAATTGGAAAGATATAGGAAAGTGTGAGAGTAATAATGAAGTGTAGCTTTTTAATTATGAAATGTACTTAAGCCTGAGATCTCTAAACTCCTGACTTACTTTGAGTGGTCATTTGAAATGCGTGTGACAAATATATAGTAATTATTTTAAGGGATATCAACCATATCACAAATTATCACTTTAGCTACAAACTAACAATATTTAACATACTTAAGATTTTTTGTATGCTGTTTTGACATAGTATTTTCAGGTTTAAAGGTGATCTCTAAATTAATGCATCTCAAAATACAAATGGAGATGAAACTGTTTCTTTAAAACATCTTTATAATTTTTATAAACTTTTCTTTTTATATATACACTCTTACATAAATTTTATATAAACTTAATATTTTATATAAATGTAATATTTTTATATATGTTCTGAATGCAAGAACAAAAAATAAATACCTGGTGTCCAGCCATTATTTGCTTCAGCACATTTTCATAACATACTTCATCCATATGATTAAGTTGCTGCACCTGAAAAGACATCACATCATACGTCTCATACATATTAAATCAATTAATAGTAATCCATGAAAAATATGACTTTTAATAAACACAATGACTTGGATATTATATACAGAGTCTATACCTAATAAAAACAACAAACTCATTCCTGTGTTGAAGTACTATCCAATTTCAGTATTTATTAATATCTAGTCACTATTCCTTGAGTGGAAGAATTATGCAATTAACTTTCCAATTTACTGATTCTCATTCCCAACAATATTGGGCTGTTAGTGCAACTAACAATAATTTTAGAAGTGTTGATAAAGGTTATTAAATGATATGGTTGCTTTTTTAAACGATCTGAGAAGACAACCCAGCTCTATTCTTTATTTATTCTGTATTAAGAAATGGGACTTTGCCTGGATATTGATGGACTATGCATTAAACATATGATCTTATTTTAACTTCAAATAATTTTTCTTAGTACTAAAAAACATCTTTTGCATTTCAGAAATACCTGTTCAGTCAATAGTGGATTCTCAGATTTTTTTTTGTCACAGAAAACGTAAGTTTCTAGGCAGTTGAGTCACGCACAGTGAAAAGTACAGTTTCCAAACATATTTAAATAAAATGCTTCAGTAAAGTTCCAAATCTAAGAGTTCAGTATAAAGAAGAAGAAGAAAAAGCTTTTCTGCAAGCAACTCTTTTTTTTTCAATTTCCTTAATGTATCGGTGACTTCCACATATCTGTATAGCTATTTTAAGCTAATATAAATATCAGGTACCTCTCTGAATATATCTCAAAATACTAAGTTTGTGATAGATCCAATTAAAAATCGGCATTAGGCCAAGTATTTTTAGCAGAACCACAGTGAGAAATCTTAGAGCCCAAGGCAAAAACTCCCTCCACTTTACAAGACTAACTGTGACTCTTCCAGCTGCCAACACTACAGTGGAAGAGCAGACTTTCGTCTGGATGCCAGCAGCTGCTGAGGGAAATATTTGGGAACTCTTGAACTGGAGTGAAGCAGGTGCCCTATTATGCTACCGACCTGTGATAGGCAATAGTTTTAGCAGCATGCAGAACTAGAAGAGATAGATATGCATAGGTTCAGCAGCAACTGCTCCCATTGGGAGCAGAAGTCTTTTGGAAACGTATGCAACTTCTGTCTGGTAAAACCCTGTGACAAAATGCTGAGCCCGTCTGTAACAGCTAGAGGGGTTGCGGTTTGGCGGTTGCTGTTCTGGTCTTTGAAGAAGGCCCTCCTGCAGTTGGCCTATGATCTGGCAAATCAGCAGGTTGTTCCCCATTTTGGGGGAGGTTTGGGGGTGAAACAAGTCAGAAAACCAAGCATTTACCTGAAGTACCCAACAGCCTTTGATTTTAGTCAGAGTGGATACGGATACATCAATGATTCATTGTTTATGTTCTGCAAAAACAGCTTGTGATTCTATGGGTTCTTGTAATGCTTTCCTCCTCTTGGAGGTGAGTGCTACTGGCAGTCATTTGGCAAGTTCAGTATCAGGACTTTTCAGTTCTATGAAAGTATATGAAGTTGACTCTAAAATGTCTTTATAAATTGTGGAATTTGTTTATTCTGTTTCTAGAATGAAAACTCTTGGCCTACAGTATTACCAAATGCATTTTATGTGTCTGCCAGGCAGATTACCATCTGTTAATATCCCTCCCCTCCTCTTTCTCAAAACACATTTTTTTAAAGAACTTACTTTTATCATTTAAAAAATTACAGAATAATTTTCATATTTTGATTTTGAGATTACACATTCATTATAAAGATACTAAATAATTATAGACTTTTTTATTATTATATAAAAATAAATATTCAAATAACGTATTATGAAATGATTAAAGAAAAGCACTAGCAAGTAACAGTGCAGGTACTTGAGACAATTAATGAAGGTTAAAATATGCAAAGCATACTAAGTACTAGATGGTAACCTATTCTTATGTGTATAGATTTGAAATGGCTCCCTACAGTGGTAAAATATATTTTTGTCTACATAGAGTGAACTTTTTAAAGAACCTAGTAATAAAGATAATGTTCAATTCTACAAAGATGAAAAAATCCTATTATTAAGCTATAAGTTTATCTTTTGATTGAAAATGTTTTGCTTTCTATTAAAACAGAATTATAGCAGAATTAGATTTTATAAAAGTTGAGCTATAAATTATTACATGTCCCTAAGTTACTTGGCCTTACTTATCAGCTTCTGAAATCTTTGCAAACAAATTAATGGAAAGGTGTTTATTCCTTGTATTTAATGGAAGAATTAAAGTGTGAAGTGGCACTGCCCTTAATTGACTTGTGATTTATTCATAAGAATATTATATCTGCATATCCTGGATGAATAAGGGACAAAAATAAAGGAGCTTATTTAGCTACTACTTTCATGTATTTTCTATGAAATGTGCACATTTCAGTTAGGGTTGATCATACTAATGTTTTGACAAATAAATTATATTCTAGTAATATTAAATTAACATATGTCATACTATTAGCATATATATCCATATTACATAAATTAATGTTTTTCCTGTAACTTTCTGTGATTTTTCTCATGTATCCAAACAGTCAAACAAGGAGTTTCTTTGCAAAGTGGAAAACTGAAATGAGAAAGGCTGAACAACCACCTTCCATAGTGACTATGACTGACAGCGATAATTTCTCCTTAATCAAGAAAAACTTTTATAGTTGAGTAGAGAGAATGCAAAGCATATAGTGGTGTCTAACTACAAAAAAGATCGTAGGATCCATCTTACAATGATGAAATAGGAAACATCTTTCAAAATCACATATCTTTTGACAGAATAATATATGTTTCATAATGCACCTGTAGCATAATAAGATAGTAGTCCCTACACATTACAACTCACATAGGCAAAGCATGATCAAAACATGTAACCCCTTCTTTAGCATTCCTGGATCTTTACCTTATTGGTTGTCTTAATGCCTATAAACGTTTGCCCCAGTGGTACAGGTCGAAAACGGCCATCAAAGTAGAACAGTCCAATGAAAGGGTTCACATGTAGAAATGTAGCAACGTCAAGATAATTAGGTAATGTAGCTGAAAGTCCCAATATCCTGATCATACTTTGTGTAGACTCAACCTATTTAAAAACAAAACAAAGCAAGCTGTAAGTGATCCATGCATTATAAATTAAGATATCAAGCATTATAAGAGCTAAATTCCCTAATAAAATAATAACATGTAACGTGATAAAAGCAATTCATATTTCCTACAAAAGCTGAACAACAGATGATGGGTTTTGATTATCTTGAAGAAATGAGTGTACTGAATTTCCATTAAAACTTGCTTATTCACCTTGATGTTTCACTGTACATTTGCACTCCAAGAAGTTAACAGTCATGAACTGCAAGAGACTAGCAATAGTAGTAAAACTAGTTTTTTTAAGAAATGCATAGTCCAATTTATAGGCAAACTAGAAAAGATAATTTAGTATCATTTGTTCCTCTGTTGAATTCACATCGCAGGTCTGAAAAGAAAGAGTAGGCCGTCCACGTTATTCTTCAGTTTTGGTGTTTCGTAGATCTTTCCACAGCTCTTATCTATTCTAGTATTTCACTGTCTCTACTTCTCCAGTAGATATCAGTACCTCTGCAAAATTGAGGATATTGAAATACCAAGAAGCTGCTCTGTAGTAGACCTACTTTCTAGTGCCTCTTTTTTTTTTTTCATATGCACAAAAAGTTCCCATTACATGACTTCCCAAGGGAAGAGGGGCAGAAATGGTGCTCATATAATGCAACATGGTGTTCCAGTTTGCATATTCCATTCAATATCTTTCAAAAACCACCAGATCAATGGGATCAGAGTTTTCCTATATTCTTTTAGAATAGCTACTGAAAGTAGTACCAACATAGTCTGTCTCGCAGTTTTCCTGTTAGTGTTATTTAGGAACAAATTTCACAGTAACATTCATCAAAAGGCATTTCGTCCTGTATAAATGAAGCCATATACTAGGTATGCAATTTGTCTCAAATCCGTGAATACCTCATGAGACTTATCATCTTCCACCTAGGCAGTGACCAAAGAGCAGACTAAGAAAGTAGCAAAGTGTGTTTTCTTCTCAAGTGGCACAATCTCAGGCCTCCCAAGATGTTAAATTATTTCAGGAAAAGTAAGAGCTGTTTGGAATTTACAGGGCTTCCTTTGGAAAACTAAACTGTCCAAGTGTTTGCACACTGAATTCTTTGATATCTTTACTGTGTTTTATTGATTTTATATTACACTGAAAGTAAAATTGCCATAACTAGATTAATTGACATACCTAATTGGTATATCTGATTCAGAAGCATTCATGAGGCATGTGGAGAATTGACAGCATGTTTACTACACACGTTTGCCAAATGCTGTTATCAAACCATAAAATTCTCTTTACACAGGAAAAGCCAACACCAGATAAGCTATTCCATACTGATTTCCACACTCAAGTATCATCTGCGTTTACATTGTAAGTGATAAAGGATCAGGTATGGGAAATGCCTCTCTGGATTGTAAATTGATCACAGCAGGATGATTTTCTTTCTAACAGGTTTTAAGACTTTCACATCATGTTATTACATTACAGCCACCACTTCAGAGAATACAGAGTATGCACAGAAATACTGTTTTATCTGACTTCTAAAGTTTTTCCTGAACTTTGTGATCTTGGCAGTCCTCCCATTTCCATATATTAAAATATCACATTTGTGGAATGAATTACAATCAAGCAGGAAAGTCAATCCCTGACTGCTCTGCTCAAACCCAGAATTAAGGGAAATGGACAAGTTTACATATTTTAATCTTTTAAGAACTGTCCACTGCTTAGAAATTAATCTGATATTCAGATGACCAAGGATCACTTCAATGCCCTGTCCATAGTAAACCTGCACGACCTTCAGACATTCACTGAGGGTCCACAGAAAGTTCAACATAAGCGAATCTTCACTTTTCCACCTGATTTGAATTAACTTCAGTTCCCAGTTCTCTGCTCTGCATGGGCAAGGACAAAGTACCACAAACTGTGATTCACATTAAGTATTAGAGAATTGCCACCCACAGAATGCCTTTAAGTCTCAGCCTCTTACAAGATCTATTATTTTCACATTATCCATGGGGAGGGAAAAAAAAAAAAGCAGGAGATTTTATAGGACATGTCAAACAAAAGAATTAAAGGTGCTTCAAACTGTCTGAGAGGGCAGTTTGCAGATATTTGACCAGCGTTTACTTTTTACTGTTGTCTTTTTTAGCATCTAAGAAAACTATTAAGAAGCTGGCAATCAGTGCACATCAGCAATAACTTCCTTTAGGAAGAAAAATGGGAAAAAAAAGCAAGCAAAAGAGAAATGTTGAAACTGCAAAATAAAATGTGCATACTAAAAATGCAATTGCTAATACTCTTCAGAAGATTCCATATAGGACGTTATCTACAACTCGAGCACTCTGCGCTGAATGCATTTGTTCCTAAGCAACCGTCTAGTTAAGTAATTTTATAAATGAGTTTTACTCTGCTACCAATGAACCCTGAAAATACTGGGATCTCAATCCTCCATTTAGAATATATTCAAAAATCTAGATGCCCTGAAGAAAAGTAACCATGCAGAACGCACTAATAGAAGCCATATTATTTTACCTCAGCCAAAATACTAAGTATGCAACACTTTGCTTTAAGAAACAATGTTTTGGATATACTTCTTAAAGGCATTTCTGCACCAGGCACAGCACCCTGTTGGTTTTCACTGAATGACAAAATGCTGCCATTCTTGCTATGCTTATGGTTCTATTCCCAATCTGAGAAACAAAAAAAGTATGAACTCATCTATTAATGAGTTTAATTGTGTTCCTGTATTGTCAAAGAGCATCAAACAGCAACTAGGATTAACTTTTAAGCTCCAGGAATACATCAGAAATAATAATCATAACAAAAAAGGAAAAAATTCAAATGTCAATAATAAAAATATGACGTGCAGGATTGACTGACATCACTTCCAAGCAATGTAATAAAAAACCTTCCGTAAGATTCACTCAAATATCTGCCAGTAACAATTTCAAAATAAGTGCAGGTTTGCTTTAAAAAAAATAAGGTTTCTTTTTTTATACCTCTACAAGGTTGCTGGATAAAGATAACATGGGTAGCTAGAACTAAGCTTATTCACTTAGTGCTGAATAATATACTATTTAAAAATCATACATCATCTTTCATGTTATTTTATTATAAGCATCGCAGTATAACAATAGAAAGTAAATCAGATTTATCACAAACTGATGAACTGACAGCTTTCAAAAAGAATGGCCCATTGAGAATTAACAATTAAATAGGGATTTTTCTAACTTCATTCTGAGTGTGAATATTCAATAATCTTATCCCTGATAAGCAGTAAGTATGAACTAACCAGTGACAAGAGCAGGTGATTGGCAGAATTAATAGAACTGATGTGCGTGTCAGCCATATAGATAAGTATAGCTTGCTGGTCCCATTCAAATTAAATTTCTTTTAATTTAGCTCATTCTAAAACAGGCCACAGCTGCAAAATGAGACACTATTTTCAGGGAAGATTCTTGTAGCTAGAAGTGAATCCTAGAGCAACAATTAAAAAGGTTTGTTTAAGGACTTAATAAACAAGTATCTGAATGTAAGCTCTCAAGAGGATGTGTTAACAAGTAAAGTACATGTAATTCTTTGAGATACGCAAAAGAGAGAACATAGTAGTGGGAAAAAAATATTTTACCTGTGTACATACCACAACTGAAACTTAACACAAAAGTTCTATGTCCAATATTACTGCGCTATGTTTTAAAAGAACAATTGGCAAATATGAAACATTTCAGAGAAAAAAAGTAATCCAGTATAATTGGATATTAAAAATAAATTATATTACAAGTTTTCAGTAAATTTGTTTGTCTTATTGTATAACATGGAAGGCTGAGAAATGACTTCATCAGAGCATATAAGGAACTTTGGAAGCTCAAAGTTACAGAAGACTAACAGACACTTACTCAGCTGAAAAACGATGAACCAAATGAAATGTCCATTTCAGTATTTACCTGTGCCCTAAAGAAAGCACTACAGTCCCAAAAGGCACATGGCTGAACTACGCCTGGCTACTGCTAGGGATGAGATAAGGAACTAAATGAAATTTTCTGATGACTGAATCAGTTGTTCTTAAGTCAATAGTTATCAGCCTCTTCTTTGGACTCATTTTGACTGTGACAAGAATAAGATAATATGCCCAAATACATAAGGATCAGGCCAGTAGGTTTTGGGCTCTGATTTTTTTTTCTTCACGTTTATATCAAGGAGGGAAAGTTAGGAAACAAAGGGACAGAAGAAAAAGGTGAAGATAATAAGGAACTAGAGATAGTGAAACATGTTCAGAGCCAGTTTTCTACATTACAGCTCAGAGGAACAACAGTGAAAAAGATGTGTGGTTTGCAGCAACTCAGCTGCTGGATTCCAGTAACTATCAATGTCCCCAGAAGTCGAGACTGGGTCTAATCTCTTTCAAATGATTCATCAAGGATCTGGAGCAGGGAAGACCTAGACCAGGTGGAGAGATGGACAGAGGGGAACATGATGAAGATCAATAAAGGGATGTATAAAGTCACTTAGGGAGAAACATCCCTATGTCACAGAACAAATTTTAAAAATTACAAAGAAATAATGGGAGAGCAGGACTTTTTTTGAGCTGTTTGAGTTTTGAGCTGTATGTTAACTTAGGTACTCGAAAATTTTACAATTTAACGAGACACTGTGATTGCATAAAATTTGTCCAAATTAGTTTTCCAAACATATTATGATGGTGCAAAACATGCTAAAAAAATTCTTCTGACCAGTTTGAAGTCTTATTTCTTTGATATTACTACTCATTAAAAAAAAGTGAGACTCACAATTAAATACTGCATTAAAGTTCAATGGAGTACTATATTTTACTGGTACACCATAAACCCCTTTAAAAATATATGAGGTGGGGTAGTAGCTCAGCAGCAGCTTCTCATCTGATCAGCAGAAACAAGGTGAAAGTGTGACACTTCTCATCCTTGCAACAGGCTTAGGAATCATCAACACATCCCCACACCCTTTATTAATCTGATAAATTGGTCAATCTGATTTAAAGATATGAAAGAATTAAAACAGTAACATAAAAAAAAAAAGACTGTGAAAACTGACCAAAACACAGCAGCTCCTGTGACTCAAATTCTGAAAAGACTTTTGCAGGGAATATTCTTATATCTAACTTATGATCAGTTCAGACAAGGTTACCAAAAGCAAAACTAAAAAACAACAACAAAAAAACAAACAAAAAACCAAAACACGTAATTCCTAGTGCTCAACCTGTAATACACAGAACATTCAGTATAGTTTTTGTGAAAAGCTATTCATAAAAAAATCCATAAAATATATCCATAAAATTAGCAAAGAAGCCATCAACACCTCTGAATAATTATGACAAAAGAATTCAATGTATTCTAAGCAGTTCGCTTTTCCTTTCAAACTAATAAGCTTAGTAGATACTAAAGAACTGTGGAAATTTTGATTAAAAAGTTTAAACATTTTGGTTTTACATCTGCATTTTCCTCTACACTAAAACTTTAAACATCAAAGATAAATTAGTTTCAAAGAAATTGTTTGATGTTATACCTATACTTTACAAGAGAGCTCAAGGCATTTTTTTCTACTAAAATGTTTAGCAAAGTCAATTTAAATCACTTGCAAAAACATTATCTAAAATTTGAAAAGTGCAGACACACACAAATATGCTACTCTTTCTACTATGACTGTCAGCAATTCCACTATATATACTGCTTCCAGATTAAAAAAAAAACTTTCTAAAAAATGCTATAGGTTAAAATCAACATGTTAATGCTTATAGTAATGGTCTGTCTCAGTGTTGAACTTAGAGAAAGTAAAGTTTCTCTTAGTTTGAATATGTTGAGGTGCAAACTAGGACAGGTTTTCTGCTGCAGAATTTTCCCTTTTTTTGAGAGTGTATTTGTGCAACCTATAAATCCAAATATTCTCTTCAGATACAGTGGTTCCAGAAGACCATGCTAGGCCCAAATTGCTAGATGAGCAACTAAAAAAAAAAAAAAAAAACGAAAGAAAGAAACTAAATCTGTATTTTTTCCTATCAACCATCTAACCAAAGTAACTTTCACACCAACCCCCCAACCTACAAGTCCACATTCATTCTCAGAGTAGCTATTAATGATTTATTAAAAAAGACTGATGCAGTACTGGAAGGAATTTATCATAGTTCTGTACTGCCAAGGATACAAGAAAATGATTCTTCCAGGTCAGATCGAAGATCCAGCTACTCCAATACACTGTCTCTCACACTGGGCAAGAGTGGATGCTTGCTTTCCAGACCAGCCCACGGCTGTTTCAGTCCCCATCAGTCTGATTCTGGGACTATAAGTAACCAGTAATGAATTGTTTTTTGAATTAGCATCTAATAAATTTCTGAATCCAGGTAAGCCTCCACCACAGATCAGGAAAGAATAGTCCATAGTTCTGATGCTTTACACTAACACACAAACCAGGTAATTGATTTTACCATTCATGTGTCCTATTCTATCCTTTTTATGCACATCTTTCTAAGTTCTACATTCCACTACTGTGGATGCAAGTCTCACCACTGACTCCAAATATATTTGTTGCCTAACTGTGAACTGTGAACTAATGTAAATAATTAGCTCAGAATACTTAAAAAAAAAAAAAAAAAAAAAAGAGAGAGAGAGAAAGAAAGAAAAAGGCATATACCTTTCTACTTCTAATTTTGCTATTTGAAACCTTGGAATTTAGAAAGTACATTTAAAGCGTGGGTGGAAAGCAGACAAGTAGTTATGCTAACGTACAAATTACATATTGCATTTTATTAGCAGTGCTGAAAGCTTTACCTACATTCTAGTCACAATTCTTCATTCAAAGAAAATTATCGTCTAGGAAGATCAGTGCTAAAAATGTTCACTGTTTCTACTAAGAAAATATTTTCACTTTTGGTTATGTAAAAATATTTTAATACATGATTACTGGTTTTAAAATACCCTAGTCCATGTATAGAGTAAATAAATGAATATTAAGTTAATAAATATTAAATAACTATATCTGAAATAAGATTTGCATCCTAGGAATTTGACATTCGATGTAATAAGGCAGAAAACTTTGAAGACAAAATTCTTTTTTCACAGGTAGTACAGAATAGCAATAAAATAAATTGAAAGCTGCCTAAGCTTTTTGATTTAATTGCTTAAGTACATGAAATCTCAAGATTTTTTTTTTTCACTCTTACCTGACGTAAAGTACGTGCTACTATACTTTCAAGTACTGGTCCTCTGTCTTCATGCAACAGATGAACTTCATCAAGAATCAAGAGTTTTACCAGTTGAGAGAGGGCTACATCACCAACACTTTTTCTTGTCACTACATCCCACTTTTCTGGTGTGGTCACCAACATCTATCAGAGAAGGAAAGAGAAATATTAAGTATCTACAAGGAAAAATACATATTCATCTTTATGAAAGAATCACAGACACAGTAAAGTGAAATGCAATGTAAAACTTTAAAACACAGCTTTAAGGCTATCAACTTTCTTAGCTGGAGCAAACAGGGCTTCTTGTATCTTTGTTGTGCTTTATGGCCATTAGTAGGCTGCAGATTGGAAAACACAGGGAAATATCAGCAAATAACTTCAAGCTAATGCTAACGTGTGCTATTTGGAGACACTTGCCACCCTAAAACGAGCAAATATCTTTTCAGAACCAACTCCTTATATAACTTTGCAAGTCATCTAAGGTATATGTACTATTGAAAATGATCTATGATAAAATATTTCTAGCTCTCATCAAATCAAAGAAAAGTCTTTCTTACAGTTAAGCTTGAGAAGAGGGCTCCCATTGACTATGCAATGATTCTTGCCAAAGGAGTACTTTTAAATTGTGAATTTTGGTATCCGATTAAACAATTTCTGGAGAATATAACTTTCAATCTTTACCAAGGCACATTTCAAGTTCCTCCTAGGCCTGGTCTCTGTGGTAAATCTCTATTATGGTGCCATTTCCTGCATGCTTTTTCTAATGGCTCTTGTTTTTGCACAATTCCCTTTTTGCGTAAAGTACTAGATCAGTTACTGATAGTAACCAAACAGATAAAACTGAGGTATGTAAGAACTTTAATTAACAAATAATTGTAGTACCTTCCATTGACCAGAATAACAACATACTCAGCAGTCACCTCGTGTGACATTAATACAAGAATTAAAGAAAGTATCATTTTTAATTTGAAAATCAGACTAAAAGTAGGCACTCATAGAGAAAGCACCTCAGTTCTATCCGAATCAAATTTCAACAGCTGTTTGTTTTCAAAAACTAACCCAAATGGACACATTTCATATACCATTCAAATTTCCTTTTTATGTACCAGCTGTTGTATGTAAAAACACCACAGAACTGAACCTCATGCACTGAAATTCTGTAGTAATTTGCCTGCTATTTATGACCATGATTTAAGGGGACCTGTTCGAAAATACATGCAATGAGTCTCTACTTTGAAAATCAAAGTTTGATGTTTCTGGGACAGGCACAAAGCTTCTCTCAGAAACACATTAGTTTCTTGAAGAAAAGCACTTAGAATTATTAAAATAAAACTCACTGCTATAATTTTATAGTGAAAAATCACTCACAATATAAGAAAGAAAGAAAATAATAGTTCAGATTCTGTTTAGAAATTCGACAAGTTTTGTTCTTATGATCTACAGAGCAAAACACAGGCTTTAATGGATAAATGATAGGCATTCTTTCATTAACTTGATTGAACTGTTAAAAAAATATCACCTGTAGATCATTGAACAATATCAAGAATTGGCCAGATTAGGTAACTTTAACAGAGAGAAATTGGAATCATACTAGAACAGAACATACAGCCTAGTGATCATGAACCTGTACAAAGCTTGTGTTTTAGTAAGAATATCAACTTGTAACAGGAAAACTCCCGTTCTCTAATACATAGATGACATGGACCAAATTCCAGTAAGCAACCTGAATATACAACTGAAGTACCATAAGAAAACTATTAATAGCTGATCTCTGATGGAGATATCCCCAAAGTGTGTATTAATTGTCCTCAGAGAATTATTTTTCCCTGGAGTGCTTCACAGTATCGTCACAGGCCTTACAATTCTCTTACCTTCAGAACTAGTTACTAAGGATAACTCCTGCAGATACTTCCTTCATGAAGATACTCAAGAAAACATTCTCCACTTTCAATATTTATAACTTAACAGAAACCAAAGACTAAGCGTTAGCACTCAGAGCGTGGGGGTGGGCATGTATGTTTATATACTTTGTTAAAATATTACTTGGTGCAAGTTGTTGGCAAATACAGATTTTTCAAATGCTTCCACTCCCACAAAATAGTAATTATAGAAATGTATGACCATAATTTACAAAGTGATTTGTAACACTACTACAGATGCAACTGTTATCACTTTAAAATGAGCCATGTCAATGACAAAAAAAATAGCAGCTGTACTCCCGTACAACCTTCATTAGCAATCAGTGATGACATATATTTAGCAATGCATATTAAGACTTTAAAGGTGTGAAATACTACAAATGCAAGCTACTTAACTAATTTGAGCTAAATACTAAACTAAAGCTAAATAGACAGTTTTCAGATCGCACTTATTTTTTTATGCCAGTCACACTATCAGAATATATATTTAAATTGGCAGCATTAATTCTTCTGTTTCTAAGTGATGACTAAATATTCATTATAATGCTCTTTTGTGCTTTGATCTTCTTTTAAAATAGCAACGTTACTCAAAGTAATGACTGAATTAAGAGATATACTTGATATACTGTCTCATTTAGGAAGTACAAAGATCTCTAGGGATTTTCTTATGAAAAAATATGATTGCTTCTTAAGATTTATTTTGTAGAAGGAAATTGGATTTGAGAGAAAAAAATCTCAAAAAAAAAAAAGGCCAAACAAACCAGCTTCTTTATGGTCTTGAGCAGTTAGTCTGCTAAACTCTAAATTGAATTCAAATATATGAAGTGCTAATTAAAAAAAAATACCAGCTATAAGAAAATGTTGACTACCAGCAAACATTAACAAAGCTACAGGTTTTTTCAATTAAAATTATAAACAAAAAAAAACTGTTATGATCTATCTCATAATTAGTTTTAAATGATGTAGTGGCATTTCTTTTTATAATTAAATTTCAGAGATGATATATTCCATCTACAAAGTTATCAACTTAGAATTCAGATACAACAAAAGGATTCTGGTTTCTGTTGGAGGGCAGGAGTAGAACGCTAACCAAATCTTGAAATATCTTTTATTATTTTCTTTTTATATACTTGGCCTTCAGTTACCAGCATATTGAAAAGCATGTTTCATTTATATTGCTATTCCACCACTTCACCTCTCTCAGTATTGAAATAGCTAGAAAACAAAATGTCACATTTACTTAATGAACTGGAACTCATGCAAGACTTTTCAATCTGGTTTTCATATTAGGGCATGGCTGAATAAAAATGGGTTAACTGTTAATGCTTTTACTGTCAACTTAAATTTCTCTCTGTCCATATATTTCTGCATCCCCAACACTTTTGGTTATCATTAGGAATATTCCAGATTGACTTTGGCTACTAGGAAAAACATAGACTGGTAAAATGGGATTATCAAAAATAGTCTTTAAGTCAGGACTGTCACTTACTTTCATTTTTACACCAATAAAGATAGCATTTTCTAAAAGTTCTTTTAACCTAGAATTAGTTGTTTTAGGTTTCAGTTTATTTAATATATCCATACATTATTTTATATAATATTTTGGTAAGAACTCAAACAAAAATACAAATTATTTCACTTTGAAAAATGAAGTCAAAAGGGACAATATTACCTGATATTTCAACCTAATTTAACAAACCATTTTAAGTGCATGTAAAAATACTTTTTTTGTATTTTTTTGGCAGTTTCTCTGCAGTCTCTTAGAAATCAGACTTCACAGTAAAGTGCATTTTCATGCCATAGTTTCAAAAGACCGGCACTTTGATAAATGAAATGATTTATCATTAATTTCTTAGAGCATAACATCTATTTCTAGCACAGCTTGCAAGGTTAACTCCCTTGCTAACCTACGGTTTGACTTTTACTTATTTAAGTTTTCCCAAGCACATTTTGCACAGGCCTGATATCTGATTTGCACAAGAGTATTCAAGCACACTCTGAGCATCTATGAAAACTCTCATTAATAGAGTAACTCTCAAATTCATGCTCCAGTAGGTCCAATCTACATAAGAAAATATTTCCAAACAAACTACATACAATGTTAGCTAGCTAGAAGTCTCCATACTACAGTTTTCCTCTCTTCTTAACACTCTTAACCTCCAAGCCTATCTACCACTTATCTGCCCTCCTTTTGTCCCTTTCACAGATAGGACCTCCTATCAAGATTCAGAAAAAAAATTAAAAAAAAATAAAAAAAGAGAGAGAACTATGATTTCCAGAAAACTGCAGTTAGAAAAGATCTAGGTCATTCTTCCTATCTCCCAGAAATTGTCAAACCAAACCGTATAAATGACTGATTGAGTAGGTTCTCACATTAAACTCCACACTGAAAGCAAGGCAGCAGGGACTGGGGTACATTTTTGTTTTAGACAAAATTCCATTTAGATCAAAAAAGAGAGGGAACAGATCCCTGGTTATGAGCCATTAGGATGATAAATTAAAATTTACCCTGCCTATCTTAAAAGTAGACTCTCATGTCAGTTCAAACCCTTCTGGGAGATAATGCATCATTAGTAAAGTAGATATCCATGGCAAATTTTAAACATATGCTCATTTTGGATTTTTTTTCTTTGTCATACCTGAAATTTAAGCCTATAATTTGATACTGATAGTAGACTTATACACGTTTGCAAGTCACAAACAGTAAATGTTCACCAAGCCAAATCATACCTTTGGCACTTTAACCCATTTTCAGTAGTTTGTTTTTGTTTTGCAATGTACATGAAAAAACAGCTATTATTTAAATAGAGCTATTATGTAAATGCTAAACATGTGAATGAAATTATAGACTTACAAAGGAAAAAAATTACTTAAACGTTTTTAGCAGAGATCTTATGGACATTCCAGAGAATGAAAACACTCAAAAAAGCAGGAAGAACACAAGATCGAAAAAAACAGTCTGCCAAAATCAGCCGTTTTCAGACAACAGCCCTTGCTGCCAGTGTACTGTTCAATAAAATAATCCTTATAAAATGACTATGAGTAAAGGTTATTGTGAAACTAGTAAATCAGTTTTAACCATTAGTTTTTCATTTGAAATAAAGAGTTGTCAACCTTACAGGCACTGGAACTACCTATGAAAATAACCCCAGACAGCCAAGGTGGATCGAACTGATGATTTAAAAGCTCTGGATAGAAAAGCAAGAAAATAAAATGGCAACAGATATACTAAACGCTAAAGGATCAAATTAATGACTGCATAAAACAAAAATCTTTTGGGAAAATCTCTTAGACTGTACACACGCAAACAAAAGAGCTACTCCATCATCTCCCAAATCCTTGACTGAAATTCAGCTCACTGTTCACCCTGAGCTCTGACTCTTCTGCAACTGCGAAGTTCCCAAATAAGTTATGAGCAGTAATTTTTATATAAAGTGTTTCTCAGACCTGTGTTAAGTTAAAATGTTCAAAAGTAGGTTTCCCTAAATAAACAATCCAGATTCCTAATTTGTCTATTTATATAAATCTACAGCTTTTTTTTCCGAAGGACCTTGCCTTAAGGAGCTGCATAAGCAGCTACTGTATATTGAATCTTAAAAATCATAATACCACAGCTATATTTTGACTAGCATTTTTAATATAGTATTTTGCTTCAATAATAGTGCCATTGTTCACTAATTCCTTGGAGCGTCAAAAGCAGATTGATAACTGCTAAATCCTGAAGGTCTTCCCTCCCCCATCCTTTTTTTTTTCACTCTGAGTAGACATATGTAAATGTTAAGCAAGAACTGTCAAAGAGAAAAAGACAGTGTGCAATTCAATTGAATACAAAGTGCTTCATAAAAGATGGGGCAAAAATTGTTTTGTGAGGATGTCAGAGAAAGAGCAAGGACCTATCATCAAGATTAATGGTAAAAAAGCAGTAAATATTCTATTTATATTGTCTTTCTGTATTCTGTATAATAAAATATTAGTTAAAGCAGCAAAAATACATTTCTATTGTAACTTCTTCCTTTATTTACTTTATTTTGCTCTCTTAATATCTATTATTTTTTCATTTGGCATCAGCACGTCTTTGCACCTTTAGCACTTTTCTATTCATTAAACCTTTTAGTATTTCTGCATCCCTAGGAAAGGAAAAGAGAACCTTCACTCAAAAAAATTTTAGTGATATCTGAATCTGTGATTATGCAAGTATTCTCCCGCCTTATCCACCCCTTAAAGGCTAATCTGTGCAATGACTGAATGCATATCACTTTGCTGATATGACTAGCAATTATTTCATCACTTCTAGATTAAACAGATTTGTTTTAGTGAAATTTTAAGAGAAGTAAAGCATCATCCCAAATATGGAATTTAGAAAAATCAGAGAGAGTAGTATTTGCATGTACATGTAGCAAACACACCATTTAAGAATTTAAAAGCTTCAGAAAGCTAGAATCATCTTCCTTTTTAGAGAGAGATCCATTAGTGCCTGTAGTAGATTTCTCTACCTCATGACTCATCATGGAGCTGCAAAGCCTTTTAGATTAGCCACTGGTGCCTTCTTCTCAGCACTCAAAGACACTCTTGCTCAGAGATATACTTCTGTAAATCTCAACTAATACAACCTCCTCATTTCTACTCTTTTCACCTCAGCACCGGTCTTCTCTCCTCCCCACTCCTCTACACACATCTATAATTTTCCTTATCACACTTGAAAACAGTGTTTAAAAACAGATAGCTGATCTTAGAGCAAGCTTTGTTGAGGCACAGCCAGGACTTCACATCTTCTGACAGCTTTTGGCACAGAGGCACGGGCATGCTGGTCGTTTACTCTATGCATGAGATAACTATTTATTGTGGGCCTTTCCTCCTGGCCTTAGCAGAACATCCACTGCAAACATGTCACTCAGGCAGAGGAAGAGAAGCAGGGAGCTACTCACAGTTACACACATCCATCCAGACCTGTCTCCCACTGGAATGTGTTGTATCCTGCAAGTCTATCGAGATAGCAGCTATGTTGAGTCTTTGTCCATTTTGGATGTATTTCCCTTCTAATCCTGGGATGATTTGGAGCTTCCCACATATTTGGATATCAGATACCTGATATGACACCAATGAGGGACACTTTATCTCCTTGGTACTTGCCAAGGCAAGCTGCTCTTTATCAAAACTAATGGCAATAGCCTGCAAGTCACTGTTGCAGTGCTGTTTTTATCACACTTTTTATGTATGATTTATTCAAGCATTTCACAAAACCTTATGGGAGCAGCTGCTTAGGGAGAGAATGAAATAAACATATAGAAAGTAAAACAGAGGCCAGCAATTCAAAATAAGAATTACAGGAGGCAGACAAGTAGTAAATAGCTTGGTTTCCCGTAAGACAAAGAACCCCATCCAATGCCATGTTTTACACAACTGAAAGAGAATTATGCCTCTAGTGAAGTGAGATCTTTGTAATACAAAGATATGCAGATGGGCTCCGTGCCCATTTGGACTAATAGATAACATAACTCTTGCACCAAATCTTAACACAAATTTGTGGTCTAAAGCAATGGCAAGGCAGGATTGAATATACACATAAATACAAATGCCTTGGAAACATTCAATAATGTCACCATTGTACAGACACATGATTACATTTACTGGAGATTACAGGTGAAACGATTTCAAGAGAGAAGGATACGCAGAAGTGGATTATATTAACATATATAAGCAGCAATTAATAGGCAATCAAAGCTAGCATTAATAACCAACAATAGGTCTAGAAATCAACAAGAAATCAGCCACTTTAACTTAAAACCAGAATTAATTAAAATGGCAAACAAGATTTAGCTGAAAAAAGCACAGCTTTGTTCAGCATGTTTTATAACTTCATATTTTATAACTTAATCCTAAGTACTCAGATAATTACAGACAATTCAGTTTCTTTCAAGGCTTGATTACTTCATCCACTGCAGTCTATCTAATGAAAATGCAACTACTTCTAGGGCAACATGGCCCACTGCTTAGCACATCAAGATACTTTCTACACAGCCCACATGCACACATTTGCACCATTGAGTCATTTTAAAATATTCTTTGTAGTATATTTAATTTCACAAAGTTACCAATAACAGATGTAGATTCATGAGCTGAGATTTAAAACTTTATTCTCTCAGCACAATCCTACAAGATTCATTAGGTGCTTACAAGATTCATTTATAACTTCCATCACCACTTCTAAACCTCAATATGACGACTCTGCCAAATGCAAAACACACTGGAACCAAAGCCAATCCAACCAATCAGGCTGATACGTTAGATAAAATAATTCCTTTCTGCTGCTGCCGTGAAAGCATCAAAACTTTCTGTATTCTTATTCAAAAATATAAAACATTACTTAAGGAGTAGCTGCAATAATTTGAGGAGAAAGTCTGGAGAACAATACACAGTAGGATTATATCAACTGTATGGAGAATATAGTAAGAACACCTGCTCTCCCTCTTTTTTCTAGGAAAAACACAGTCTACTTGTAGTCAGTACAAATGTTATTTTAACAGCCAGAGTCACAAATGAGGAAGAACTGTGTGCAAATTTCTCCTCTTATTTTGTAAAATACGTAATTAGCTGCTAAAGCTTCAAGCTTCTAAATGTTTTAAACAGGAATTTGATCCAAAACATTGCCCTTTCTTTCCCCTCTTTGCTGTTAATCAGTTCACTAATTATAGTTATACTAACCTCTGATATACCACTGTCACGTCTGATTGATGCCAAGAGCTGCCTTAATCAGATCTGACAACTTTCAGCTAGTGTCTGTCTCTTGAGACGCCACATCCAACCTGTTCATTTTCAAGGCTTCCTTATGTTATTTCATACTTTCTTCTCCCTCCCTGCCCCCTTCTCCCTACTGAAAAAAGATACTGAGGAATAGCAACAATTTGGATCAAAGTTCATTGTTTACTGGATAAGAATTTACAAGGAAAAAACTAAGTACAAGCATAGTTTTGAGAAATACCAACGTTTTTGAGAAACAAGACTGCAGCTTCTTATTTTTTCAAGGCTGCAAGGAAAAGAGTTGCAGTGTCATCACTGCTCTGTCAAAGGAAAGTATTCATTTATAAAAACTAAGATATAAAGATATTGTACCAATAATCTAATTTCATAAAATGAGAATTAAGCATTTGGTGAATATAGTTATGTAAAGAACTTGCCAAGTTATTTAGAAAACTTACTTGTGGAGTCAATTAACAACTTTTATTGTTACCTGCAAGGAAATTTTACATTTGATAGAGTTTAAAGAAAATAAAAAATAAAACGAAAGATTATTTCATCTATCAACTTTTCCAAGGTATTTTGTAAAGGAATTCTTTAAGGCTTATCACAAACATCCTGCTTATCTCCTTATTGTAAATATACAAAGTACAGAACAACTTTTGTTAGGATAATCAGATTTTTTTTTTCATTAAACAAATTAGATTTTTTTTTCGTTAAGCAGAATTGATTTAAAGAGAGGGGAGAGAGTTCGGATTCCAGTACACTAGTAGTAGAAATAAATACCGGTGAGCACATACTTGGAAGCACAGAAACAGCTTTTTCTCTAAAAGTGAGGAACGGTTCTCCAAGAACCTTATCAGCTTTTTCCCTTCTTGTCCTGTACCTATAAGGCAGTACTCTGAAATATGGATTATCTTAAAACAATCTCAAAGAAAAGATATCCCACTGAAACAGTGATGTTTGGTTCTCAGCATACTTCTTAATACACCTTTCTCAGCAGCTTTATTTCACAGATTTGTATGGGACTGGAAAAAAGGTTTTTTCCTCCCCCTCCAATCTCACACTGGTCTTTCACAAGTCACTACACATTACTGACTTAAAGGTCATTCCAAACTGCAGGAACCATTTTCTGGTTCCAAAACACAAAGTTCAACTAAAATGTAAGTGTTAAACAAATACATCAAAAAGAAAAGCCAGTTTCGTGATACTCGATCACAAAAATACAATCTCAAAAACTTGCTTTCATGTATTCATTAGAGAAAATTACTCATACCAATATTAAGGATGACCAGCATTAAAGATCATTGCAGTGCACCTATAGAAAGATTAAGTAAGGTTTACAGTTACACTAAATAAAAATTGGGACACACTTTGTATTTCAGCAGGATCCTTTAAACACTGAGTAGATAATAACAGTTCATTACCATGAGGGAAGGACAGAATCAAATGGAGTTCTACAAGCTCAATGCTATTCCATATTTTCATGAGTAATCCTAATGATAGAATAAAGAGTATACTCGCTAACACTGCAAATGATATGCTGCAGGGCACTATAAACAAGTTAGAAGAATTCAAAAATATCTTAAAAACTGAAGGAATAAATGTAATATTGGATGAAATTCAGTGCTGAAATCACAGATTTTTACACTGAGAATGAGATTCATCTTGCTTATCTTTACTATTTATAAATTTACCATCTTACATAAACTAGCTTCCAAGTTTAGGTGACCTTCAGCTGCTTCATACATTTTAGTAGAGTTGGAATCAATCTTAGGCATTTTTTTTCCTACAGTCATCTCCCTTCAAGGCTATGTAAGTTAGCCTAGCTTAGACTAGTCACTTAACTTTCTGACAGCTAAAAATAGATTTGATTAATCCAGCCCTTAGGAAAAATTAAGTGATCAAACACAGGGTGTAAAACAACTGTCAAGACAGCAGTTGGACAGGCAGAGAGCAAACAGTCTCCACAGCTCTGAACATGATTCAGCAATGCCATGTTGTTGCCAAAAAATGCTGAAACCTTGAAGCAGACTTGCTGTTACTGGGAGATGCTAAGTACACCTCGCAGCCAGCTCAGCAGCTGGCTGATCCCAGAGCAGCTCATGATGCTCTGAGCAATGTCACCAAGAAGTGCAAATCAACTGAGAACACCAAACTGCAAAATGAGAATGACTAAACCTATATCAAGCGCGGCCTTCTAGGCCTTCTATTCTACTGAATGTAGATAATTAAAACTACAACAGCCTTGAAAATGCAAACAAAACCAGCTGGAAAAGGAAGAAGCAGATATAATAGCAATAAGATTCCAAGAGAACTTATGTTTAACACAAATTACAAGTATCTTTTGATAGTGAAGGAGATTGAGCAGGAAGTTTAGGAAAACGCCATGATTCGAGTGTTACAAGGACAAATTAGACAACTCCATATCAATAATAGACTAAGTGTGTTATACCCACTAAGGATGGAATAGATTGAGTCTGGTACTATTTTATAGCATTTTAGCATCAGTTTAGTGAACATAACTGCACTTACCATCATCAAAAGGTCAATTAAAACCAGAAAATCTACAAACATCCACTCTAAACAGGCAAGCTATATGTAATATATACCATATAGTCTAATTATACTCTACGCTGATATGTTCTCTAACTCTGTAATAAAATTCTAATATTTAACAATATATTATTGAATTAATTCTCATCATTTATATTCTAAAATATACTCCATACTGATATAATATATATTCTAATTATGTGGCAGTATTAGGCTGTATTTCTATACAATTATTCTGGTAAGATAAATTTAATGACACACAAAGCCTTTAAAACATTTTTGCAATGTGGTTTAGGAAAATATGAGTGTACTTTTGAAATACAGTCAAATACACCAATACTACCTGTACTATTTATAAGTATTAATTTGAAATCCAAAGTGCTTTTTTTTTTTGCAAAAATAATTGCAATAAATGCTAAACAAGCCAAAGTATCGTGTATACAAAATGATGACTTTACATTATGTAAATTCTAAATTGATTTGATAATATTTTGTAAGTTACTTACATGTAGCTGTCCGGAAGTGGTTAAATTTGACAAAGAGCCAAAAAAGACAAACATTCCCTTAGCTACCTGCTCTCAACTCTATTCAAATAAGCTGTCTTCATGCAGAGGAATATTCACTCAGCAGGCACAGCTGTTATTCTGCAATTTTTACAGCTAAATCAAAGATAATTGGACTTCTGAGTACCTTTAAATTGTACTCTGGGAAAAAGGTCTAACTTAATGCATCATTTGCATTAACTATAAAAGACTGCTTTTTTTATACTGTAAAATTTACAGTGCTAAAAAAAAGTTATTTGGAAGCACAAAACAGCTAGTAATTTTATAAACAAGTGGATTCCTTTTGCAGAGAAAATTTTTAGTTATTTTATGAGAGACCATTAAAATCAACAAAAGTAAATCAATGTTCCTTTACCGGAAAGTTCAATGTTCCTTTAGATTTAAATGAAAGCAGTAAGACATTCTTACAAAACATATTTCTTGAAGACAGGAGTGACATTTGCTTTCTGCCAGTCCTCAGGAACTTCCCCAGTCACCATGAACTTTCAAAGATAGCTGGCACACACGTTACACACATTAGTCACAATTACATTGGACAGGACCTTCAGCACCGGTGTGTGCATCCCATCGGGTCCTATGGAATTGTGTAGGTCCAGTTGGTTTAAATATTCCCCAACCTCCTCCTCCTCTACCAAGGGGAAGTCTTCCTCACTCAGGACTTTCCCCCTACAAAGAGATTTGGACTTCTTGAACTGAAGGCGGTGCCAACTACCTGCTCTGTGTCCCTTCTCACAAGCTCCCCTAACACCACTGAGCAGCAGACAGATTTTTTCCCCAGCCTGCCTTTAGCTGCTGTTTATAGAGGACTTTCTGGTCCCCTGCCAGATTCAAGTTGTGATGGGCTTTGGCTTTTCTAACCCTTCCTTGCATACTCAAGTGTCTGTATTCCTCCCAGCTCACCTGTCCTTGCTCTTGTGTAACTTCTTTTTTTTTTTTTTAACATTTTTTTTTTCCTTTGAGATTTGTCTGGAGTTTTTCCTGGCCTTCTGCTACCCTTGCTTGACATTCTGTGCCATCATTCAGCTTCAAAACATCAAGTAGCAATAACAAGTTTATGAAGTTGCTAGAGATTCTTAAACCTTGAAAGCTTTTGAGGTTTCCATCTAAAATATTGAAGTAGCTTACTGAACCCAGTAGTATCATATACAGATTAAGGGATTTCTAAAAAACATACTGCAATAACATGCTATTTGACCAATTTGAATGCCAAACCATTTCATTTGCCACTCAAATTGTTGAATATTCACATTTAAGCTCTTATACCCATACATACATTACACTTCCTGAAGCAGAATAAATGAAGACTCTCAGTAGTGCATAGAAGATTAAAGCTGTAGAATCTCAATCATACTGTGTTACATAATCATATTAAGCTATCTCAAGTATTACAGCTATAACACTGGATCTACCGTATCTAAATATACTACAGCTCACTAGACAACACTTGACATTCTACATTGAACTATTAAAATACTTCTATGCTTAACATCCAGAAGACACTCTCACGGACTTTCCAGTGGGAAAGACTAGAACAAGGAAGAAATTCCCTTGGAGTGACATAAGAGGAAGAGGAAACTTGCAGTTTTCAGGAGATCTTTCAGCACTTGTAGAAGTCAGACAGCAGTTTAAAACGGGTTTGCTTCTTCCCTCAGTCAGGACTCTGAATTATCCAGAAGCCTCCCTGACAATGTTACTGATATCCACAATGCACATTAAAACATCCTAAGTACTTTGCAATTTGCATGCAATTCAGGAGCCACTGGTTGACCCCTCCATTGTAATAATGCTGCTAAAAAGAGAGTCTGGCAATATCTGGCAATAGAGAAATGAAGATCCTGAAGCTTGAAAGGATGCGCAAGGAGAAGCAGTCCTCTCTGTTAATATAAACTGAGTCTGTGTGTTATTCTAATTAAAGGCGAGCTTTGGTATCATTAATATCAGTCATACTACAGTAGCAGATGCAAGGGTCTGAGTGATACATTTTACATATGTAAACTAATAATGTGATTATTGATTTGAATTTTTAGGTCAAATGCAATACTTTTGACTTCATGGCATTCATTTTGGCAATATTTTACCAGAATAAATTGCGATGAACGATCAATAATACAATGAATATTCACCTGTACCAAAATATCCACAGTAAATAAACTTTAATGTCACATGCATTTTCAGTGCAGCTTGAATTTAAGTAGTAAATATGCATAATATTTTCAATAAACATCTTTTGTACCCATTAAAGTCTGGTTTCAAGATTTTTAGCAGCACTTAAAGAATTAATTTGAGAAAATCATGACATTCTTGCAATTAATTTTATACAAGAGGCAAAATTGATTTAAAATATTCATTAGAAAGTTATTCATCCAGATCTTCCCATTTTCAGTAAGTAACTTATCTCATGTGTTTCAGATTTCCATTTGAAAAATTAAGAAATCTACTTCATCCACCTGCAGGTGACACTGTTGGTCTTAGTCACACAACTAAACAGCAACAGCAGTAAATATTTTCTCCTCAATGTATTCAGGTGCAGTGTGGATCAATGATGTATCCAAAACACAATTATTTTTCTTGTATTTGTACACTAGTACTTTTAAAATTCCACTGTAATATCAAACCTCTGTAGAGACAGTGATTAATGCAAGTGCTTCAAGTACAGATATATTAAAACTGAATTTATTCTGATAAAGCTTGAAGTAAATGAAAAAATTGTGCACTAGAGAGAAAAAAAAAAGTATCTGGTTACAGCAAGAACTCTTCATCCAAAGAAAATATATGTATATTTTCGTATAAAAGTTAAAATACGATACAGAAGAGTTAGATAAATTCATAGAGGAAAAAACTTTGGTTCCAAAAGAGTTTAAAAAGCTTGCAGGAAATAGAGGTAAGTCAGGCATGAACATAATTACTTTCAAAAACAGAAAACACACAACCAAGAATGCAATTACATACAAACCCCTATATCATAGAACTACAGAGCACATAAAACAAAGTTTTTCCTGTTGTTCAAAATTACTGTAATTGTATTTGGCATTATTTCAAATGTATTTTTCTGCTAAAACAAAAATTAGCTCCCACCCTTTAGTCCAATCTAGAAAACCTAAATAGAGATTTGCCCAGTGAGTCATACCAAAGAATGCCAGTCAATTACATATTTTACCAAAATATGTGGCAATGGATTATTAAACAGAAGGCAAATTACTGAGCAGCTTTTCTAAAAATCTACAGATTATGCAACAACAGACAAAGAGGCATGTAGGATAAACTACTATGTCTCTATATTTTAAAAAAATGATTTCATATAAAATATAAATTAATGTCTTACAATAGTAATTAGTGATTCATTCTCATTTCTGAAGCATGGAAGCTGATTGCAATATCAAGATGGATTTTGTCATAAATCTAGAAACTAATTTAGGGCACAGGCAGTACCTCCAGTTCCTTAGGAAGGACTACCATTTTTTATTCAAACTGCTACCGTTTGATCATGTATTAGTACTTTTTCCCCTTTGGCAAAAGCTTAGCTGTCACAGGCACATATATTAATGGGTCAGCAGTAAATCAGAAGGGCTTCCAGCAATGCCACTGGTATATATTGGAAGACTGACACCAAAGCAAAACGGAAGAATGCAATGTTGAAGGCTCAGACTGCTAGCACCAGGCCCACAGAACAATGAGATCGTCCCAGAGATATAAACAAAAGGTAAAATGCAGGACTACAGTTTAACGGAGCAACAAGCTTATTGAGCTCAAGTACTGGGCACTTAACTTACTGAGCCCATTACCCAGAAGCATCATTATGGGCATAAGTTGTAACTCTTTTCTTAATTATGTTCAGAGACAACCAAGAATCCTACATACTTTCACAGATGTGGAGTCACACACTGTGTGTATACATGAAAGTGCTACAGAACTCAGAGAAAGAAGTTTGCCTCTGAATATTTTGGGCCTGAAATGCCTCTCTGCTCTTCATTATCAATCTTTTCATCTACCTTACTATTTCCCCAAGCTGATACCTGGAAGAAAAAAAAATTGGAAAGGCCATATACTTCATAAAAATGGTACCCATGGACAAAATCAAAAACAACAACAAAAAATCTTCTCACTCTTTAAAAGGCCAGTTAATATAATNAGCTGATACTTCATAAAAATGGCAACCATGGACAAAATCAAAAACAACAACAAAAAGTCTTCTCACTCTTTAAAAGGTCAGTTAATATAATACTAACCAATTGAAAGCTTGGTGCTCCCGAGGTGAGTGGATGGACATATTACGGCACTGAACTCATTGTGGAAGGGAAAGGGCTTAAGCACATTCTCCAGCTTCAGCTAGTTTTGTTTCAACAACACCCTGGCAGATTCATCTAACTCAGGTTGTTTTCATTTCCTTTTTGCTGTCCCCTAGTCTAGATATCCAAGGAGGCCACTCAGAGGAATACAATCCAGTAGGTCTTTGCAAGCACAGAAATCCACTTCCCTTCTGATTTTCTGAATTCTTGCCTTCAGAGTTAAACACCAATCAAGGCATATACTTAAGATTTACAGAAATAAAATATAAAAATTAAAAAAAAGAAAAGGAAGAAAGGAAAAGATACATAGCATTTGGTGGAGTTTCATCAACCCATGTTGCCTCAGAGATATTCTGGATAGTGCTTTTTAACGCTTAAGTAGCCCTCGAGGTAGTAAGGATAATGAGGGGGAAAGTAAGATTTCATTTTTCAGACATTAAAGTCTTCTGATACAAAGCAAATCCATATGAAGATAAGAGTAGGAGATGGGGCTGACTTTAGGAAATAGAAACCAGATCGAGATTTTGATCTTTGTAGATCAGTAGGAAAAAATCAAGAGTCAAGTACACATTTTAGCAAATACTTTCATTCTAAATGTTTTGGTGTATTTCTTTCATTTCAAATGCAACTTTTGTACTTCCTTTAAAGAAAGAAAAAAATTATTTTAAATAGCACTTAACTTCAAAAATTCAGAAGAAAGCAATATTTCTTTTCACAGGTTTCTATCACTGAGAAAGACTAGGGAAACTTTCTCAGAAAAAAAAGAAATGTACATATCTTGCTTTTTTTTCTGTATTAGATTTTCATGTCCTCTCCAAGTTATATCTCCTGCGGGAAAAGCTGATCAAAGAGCATATTCTGCTCCGAGAAGCTATAAGTGGTCATGGAATTCAACACTACTTTGCAGCCCAGTCATATTGGGAAAAAAAAAAAGGAGTGTTAACCAAGCTCACTTCTTCTTCTGTCAAAAGCATCTTAGAAGAGGGAGACTTTTCTATATCTGTGGGCTTTACAATCTCATGATCATTTGTGATGGTCACTTCATGGCAAAATTATCCTCCCCCACACCAAAAGCATGCATAGATTTTATATCATCCAAAGTTTCCATAGCAAAGCCTATTCTGTTCCTGAAAGGCAACAGATGGGCATGTAAAATAAGCAGTTACAGAGCGGGTTTCAATAAATGCAAGCAAAAAAGCAAAGGCTCTAACTGGAGGTAGAGGCCCCTGCTTAAAGGCTAATGTGGTTAAGTAGGAAGATAGTTCAATGGTACAGAAGGAGGAGAAAGATCAGCCAGTGACAAAGCACGTGGAGATGGGAAATACGAAAGATGGCAGTATTACCTTTTTTCGAAAATGATTCAATATCTACCTGTACATTCTAGATGTAAGCACTTCACATAGTTTTCAGAAAATGTTACTATAAAATAAATGGAACAATAATTTAAAAATCTAAGGGAAAAATATAAGTATCCTCATACATTTAATTTCTGTTAAAATGCAGTACAGTATAATAGCATAAGAATTGTTATTTAGGGAGAAGAGTTATTAATATTCTAAATACAGAAATTCTTGTTTTATTGGCACTTTCATTGCTATGATAACATGTGCAGGGTAAGATGATGCCCTGTCATTTGATAAAGGGATGAGAAAACAAAAATCCTATGTATCCTGTGGGAAAGATACGCTTCTAAATGTTTTGAAAGCTAAATTACAAACAGTTTAGAATTAAAAATAGAAACATATCTGGGGGTATAAATCTAATGCTAAAACTAAATATTAATATAAAATACTAAAACTACTACTTCTCCACGTTTTAATTCCACTATGTTCTACTTTACTCAGGTAGTGTCATTTCATACATATTGACATTACACATGCAAACAAAAAGCAAATATACTTTATATTAATGGTATGCTGCAAACCCCCAAGATCTGAAGGTTATTTTGGTTCTTTTCTGCTTTGAGGTTTACTGTAGTATAAAGTAGTAAATTCTTCTGGTGTACTGTGACCATTTACATCCATCAGATTCTTATTTGTTGTGTTACACTGTCACAGACACAGATTCAATAACAGTTTCTAATATCTTTGCATTTAGCAAGGCAGGCTAGTAGGTCTTTTTGCACACTATTTAATAAATCTTAATAATTAGGCTCAAGACTGTTTCTTTGTTAATGCTCTGAAAGACCACATCAGCAGCACTTATGAATTCCTACCAGAAACTTTGAAATGGATAGGAAGAATGCGAAGAAAACTAATCTTCAAATTAGAAAAAAAAAAGCTCTTTGTCAAGCATTTTCTTTTATATAAAAATCTTTTTAATTAGAAGTATTAGAAGAACCTGACATTAGCAATATTGCTTATGTGGACTTATCATATTTATCATACATTTTTAATAGAATGTTTTAGAGTCTCTCTAAAGGTATGTAAAATAACACAATACTACTCAATCATTTTCAGACCTACAGCAATTTAGTACTTCAAAAGATTTTCAAACAAAACAGATGTCAGGCTTCAATTAGAACTACTTATACAGTTTCAGAGTTAAACAGGTCTAGCAGTGAAAAAAGAACTTAATATCTAACATGATTTAGTGATATTTCTTTCATTGCTGACTTCTGGAATTCCTGAGCCCCCCAAAAGAGGCAAAACCCCATCAATATCAAATTTAAATTCTCTCATCAATTTTCCCCTGTTCCTAATGTAAAGATGTTCTAATTTCTGATCATACACACATATAAAGTGTAGGCAATGGGCAAGGTATGTAAATGAGTAATTCTGTACAAAATCACTAGCTCCATATTTACAATATGTATATTTAGCTTTTAACCATAGGCTTTGTATAGACATGAAACAGAAAAAATATATTGGCAGACTACAACAGCACATATGCACTAAAAAAAAAAAAAAAAAAAAAAAAGAACACACCACCAACAAAAAAACATCCATTTCCACAGGAGAAGAAAAACAGGCAGCAAGAATCAGCTTCACTCTTTGCTTTTACCTAGCAGTATATCTACACCTTATTAAAATGCACGAAATGAGTATAGCAGAGAAAAAAAAAACTGCAGACAAAAGAAACAGGAGGCACCTCCAGTTTATAGCCTTTTCTGGTTTAGATGGTTTCAGACTTCATTAGTTTTATATTGCAGATAAGAACTTAAGAAAAAAGCATTATTCCATTTTATTAGTATCACATTCCAATGGGGATTAAAGCCTTCAAGACTTAATATCAGAGGCTATCGGCTGACAGAATCTATCAGGGTGATCATCCATACTACTCAAAGGTCCTGATGCCATTTGCCATTCTCAGAACAACTTGCCCTATTCAGCTCTAGCCTCTTGCAGTCTCGGTTTCACTTACCACTTCTGCCTTGCCATCACAACTACAATTAATTAGCTAATCTTTGAGATGTCAAAATATATTCAGTCCTTCAGGCTATTTCCTCCTCTCAAGAAAAGCATTCTGTATCAGTAATCAGACAAATGCATTTGGCAATGCAAATGCAGCTTACGCAAATTCTCTTTTCATTTGCAACCCTGTTTTCTTCCAAAATTACTATCAGTACTGCAGTATTATCCATGCTTTTCAATAAGAAATGCCCTTTCATTCCAAACTACTGTTATTTCTAGTATAAACAGCTCTTTAAAATTAAAAAGAAAATTAATCAGCTAACAAAGTGTGAATAAGCTAAAAAAATATAGCTCCTGGATTCAAAACATCCAAAAGTAAATCCTCAGTGAAAGCACTTACATTATTTAAAGAACAGCAGAAACTAAGTTATAGGCCACAGAAGAAGCTTTTAAATGCAGGTCTCAAAAGAGAACAAAGGGCCTGAAATAGCAAAAGCCTTTTATAGATAGTTATATGGGCCAAAATTCGTTTTGCCTAAGCTCTTATACATCATATTATACCACGATGAAAACATACTAATGGTGACCCTCTTTTCCTTAATCAAGATCTTGGAAGCCATTCACATTGTCAGGCTCCTCAACATGCTCTGTACTTGGCAAATGAAAGGGATACCTCTTCTCCAAATTAAAAGCTTTGAAGGATGTTTTCTTAGCCAAATGTTAAGATAGTTTTGACACAAACTGTAAAAAATGTGAGAATCAACTCTGAAATCAACATTATTTCAGCTTGTACTGGCTAAGTAGCAGAGAGCAAATATGTCAAGTAGCTACCCATTTTCTAAGTGAACAGGGAAGTCAGCTTTAGCAGATATTTTTAATTATTTTTTTAACCACCAAGCTGCACTGATGAAAAGGCTAATTTTCCACTTTACGCCACTGCATATTTCATTTATGCGAGATGCTATAGCAAACATATTTAACTTTTCAAGTTGAATTATTTGAACATTTTGGGATTTTTAAGATTTGTGAAACTACCGAGATTGATGAAGACTTTTCTTTAAAGAATGTTACTGCTCTTCTAGATTGCTCAGTTACTGCCTACCTTAAGGAAAAATGTTTAGAAATAATTGAAGGCAAACTGATTTCAGATTCACAATTCGTTTTCAAATACAACTTTCTTTAATTGTGCAAGGATTCTTTTTCTACTAAATCCATGGTTCATAAAAAGATAGAGACAATTTGAGCCCCATACAAACCTGTAAATTTCGGAAATGCATGCTTTTAGGATGGCTACTGTTGACAGGTACAGCCTTGTAATACAATAAATATATACATTGTCTACTGTGGAATTTGAAGTTCTTCAGTACTATGTTGATGACACAGAAAATCCCATAATAGCTTTTCCATGAATAACCTTGCCTTCTTATTTTGTATGTTTCTTGATCAACAATAAAAAACATACTTTCATATATTAAAAAAAATCTATACTAAAAAATACAAACAAAACATACTCATTAATTCAAAAGTTTCAGCGCTATGACTACTCACATAACATTTTGACTCTTTTTTTTAAATGTAATATTGATTTAATTAATTGTAAATTTCCTTCTCCTGATCCTTCTGATCCCTGAATCCTTTTACTTCCAAAAATATCAGAAAGAAAGTACAGAAATATAGAGAGGTCTGTAGAGTGAGTAAGCTACCCTGTTTTAATGGTTGACTAGATTTGATACCAACTATTACCTAACATTAGCAACACAGACAGTATTGATATCTGGCCTTAACCTCAGTGTACTTGTTAGAGACAGAAATTTTATTTTAGCTTTAAAATATGAGTTACACTTCTATGTACGTATTTGATTTAGCTAGCTATTGACAGGGATCATGCTCTCACATACCTTGTAAAAATTGCTGATGCACTAGTTTAAGAATGAGGAGTACACATAATAACTGAAGACACAGTACAACAGAAAAATAACTTTTCTTAAAAGTAAGCATCACCAAAAACCTTTACAAGTAGGAAAAATGGTGATGGGAGTGAATAAGCTTATAGAATGGATATGCTTATGGAATGGATAAGCTTTGACAAATTTTCACTGTGCTGTGCCAGGGATCTTAATTTTTTTCATATTACGTATGTATAAACATTCAAGAGAAATTATCCCTTACAGGTTTTTCCACTGTGAACTACTTTTAAGAGTTAATGAGGTCTTTAAGAGTAGTTAAAGTCAGTAGCCATTTTTGCAATCTGCAGGGGTTACCACTGTTTTCCAGTAGTAAACACACGCTGCTTTCACAACCACCTGCTTCCAATGCACTGTGGCAGTGCAGGGCAGTGCTTTCAGGCTTGGCAATATCAACAGAAATCCATACTTGTCCAACACCATTATGCCCTCTAACGTTTCAAAAGTTAACTATTACTACTGTATTTGTTGCAAACAAAGTCAGGGATAGCTGATCTGAAAGCCTGTAAGTTGTTTTCAAAGTGGTATTATTTAATTTCTAAAGTGCATTACACAGACACTCAAAAAGGACAAGGACCCAAGCAGTAAACAGATTTCTGACAGGAAAAAAAAAAACAAATCCTTTGCAGTTGCTGAAGCACTACCCAGAAAAAGACATACTTCATTCTCTCTAGTATTTTCAATTTAAACATTATATGATTATACTAGAGCAACTTAGCAAAACAGTGGTTCCTGGCTAAAGTACACTACAAAGCATTTTAAGTGATGTCTAAGCACCCAAGACTCATGGATAATTCTGTGTCAGCATACCAACATGCTTAGCATGAGAATCAGCTGGTAAAGAAACACCAGCTGTAAGCAATACACTTCCCCAGATAACTTTCCTTTTTGTTTTTTTTTAAATAAAAAAGAGGCAGTGGGAAGTTAAGATGTTCAAAATATGAGAATTGCATGGGACCAGTAAAAGAGCCAAGAGTTACTAATTTTGTTACCAGGTTATTTTCTTCTGCTCTCAGATTCAGTGAAGCACTCATTGTGTAAAATTAGTTTGTAATGGAAGGGTACTAAGATTCTTATACGTAGATATGGCTTTCAGTGGACCAAATGTGAGAACTAAGTTAAAACTGGAAGAAACAATTTCCCCCCCTTTTTTTTGGTGAGGAGAAATATGGGTCAACATTTAACATCTCACTTCAATACTTCCAACAAAAGAGATCCAGCAAACTGAGTATCTGAGAGAGACTGGCAAAGGTTGTCGTAAGACTCAGGAAAACAAAAGCCTTTTTATTTTTAAAGTTATTTTAATTATGGGGCAAACTAGAAATATGCATTTTGAAAAGCTTGGATTTTGTATCCACAACACTGTCAGTAAATATTCAAGGCATAGGCTGGAACAATATGGACGTAAAATCATCTCATGTATAATACTATAAATATATGGAACAACAACAGACCTGGCTGCCTTCTGGACGAATACAAATGACAGCTTGGAAGGCACAGGGAAAGGTACACAGAATTGTTCTGCAGTACTTTCCCTCCAGGCCTTTTTAAACAGGGCTATCTTTTACAATCATTTAAGAAAATTTTCTCGCATCATAAAAGTAATGAAAAACTATATGTTGATTTAATTCAAAGGCTATAGGAAGTGGAGCAAAAGGGTCTATTTTGAAGCATAGTAGTAAGACTAAATGGGAGAACCTCAAAAGTTTAATAAACATCATTTCAGATCATATTTCAAACAACAGTATTTTAATGGCTTTGAATTTTGTCACTTGTCACATTTTGCAACATAACTAGCATAATTATATATTCAGTAATAACATTTCAGCTGTTTCACCAATCCTTTTATAATTAAGTTGAAAGAAAAGGAAAAAAAAGAAGGACAGTAGCAGTATGTCTATGGACAGTATGCAGGCATGGACACAGGACAATATTTAAAGTCTTAAGCATACCTGTGTTCGCAGAATTTCACCTTTTGACAGTTGCATATCACCGGTCAACTCTTTCACAGCAATGCCTAGTGGTTCCAGACGCTTACTGAAGTAATTTGTCATTTCTGCTGCCAAAGCCTTCATAGGAGCAACATACACAATCTGCACCAAAAGGACACCAGCTTGATAAATGAGCAAACCCCACAATGTCATTTGTTCCATGGCAACCATTACAAATCACAATTTATTGTGAAATATGATGCCAGGCACTTACAGTGAGAAATCTTAATAGTGATATATGAAAAGTAGTTATCTGTGTTGGATAAGTGTGCAGCTGTTTAAAGGACAATGGATTTTATTTATACAGCCTCATCACTTTGAAAATTGGTTCTGCATCAAAGCTAAATGCATTTTCATAGCTTTTCACGTGGGTAATAAGATTTTTAGAACACAAATAGGAATAGCTTTAACAGTAATGAAGTAAATCAAAACTAGCCTTATCTTTAACTTGGAAAAATATAATACCCTTGAAAACTTCCTGGTTTCATATTAAATGTATAACATATAATAGGTTTCACCTCAGAAGTTAAAAAGCTGTCCTTTGGTTCATTAAATTCTTACCTTAAACTCATCCTTTTTGATAACACCATGCTGAACATGCTGCCGAATTTCATGAAGGACTGTCAGCATGGCAATGTTAGTCTTCCCGGCTCCAGTGGGTGCGCAGATTAGCATGTTCTCATTTGTGTTGTAGGCAGTCTCAAACACTATGGATTGGATTCGGTTTAGTCGTTTCATGCCTTTAAATACAAGTTGTCCAATCTGTTAAAAAAAAAAAAAAAAACATGTATTTTGGTTGTTTGTGTGGGTGTGTGCTCATGCATTAAAAAGTAAGATACAGAAGGCACAGCAACAAAACTCAGAATAATTGCTGAAACATAGTTATAATTATGCACAAATGTTTACTCTGAGTCTACCAATCTCAACCCACAAATTTTCAATCCATACAGAAAACAAGATTTACCAGGATAACATGAAGGAGCTCTTCAACCACATGCTATTTCAGCATTTCACTTTCCTTCTTTTNTGTTAAAAACAAACAAAAAAAACCATGTATTTTGGTTGTTTGTGTGTGTGTGTGTGGGTGCGTGCTCATGCATTAAAAAGTAAGATACAGAAGGCACAACAACAAAACTCAGAATAATTGCTGAAACATAGTTATAATTATGCACAAATGTTTACTCTGAGTCTACCAATCTCAACCCACAAATTTTCAATCCATACAGAAAACAAGATTTACCAGGATAACATGAAGGAGCTCTTCAACCACATGCTATTTCAGCATTTCACTTTCCTTCTTTTTTATTAAAACAATGTGAACAAAATTAATGTATAGTAGAATAACTATCTATAGAATAACTATCTATTTCTAAGTTTTGACTGTATTACTATTTATTGGCAAAAAAATCATTAAAACCACAAGAGGTATAGGAGAAGGGTACAGATGTGCAGTATTCAAAACTGCAATTGCTCTTATGGAAGAAGAGACAGCAACACACAAGAAACTGCTGGAGATTATTTAAAAATATATATATTACAGCTAATAGTGTGTAATCAAGTTGAATTATGCTAAGAAATACTCAATACCCTCTCCTCCCGTCCCTCCTTCCCCCCTCCAAAAAAACTCCATACACAGTAACATCATTGAACTTTGATTCTGAGGAAATCTCACTGTGATTATTGCTATTGTTTACCCCAATCTCCAGTAGTACATGCAACAAATCACAGCCTTAAAAGAAAAAAATCCCTATCCTAGTCCCAAAGAAATCTGATAATATTTTCAAAGAGTTAAGTTATAGTGAATGCATTTTTTAATTTTATAAATGAAAAATCTTGAAAAAAATCTCAAATTATATATTTCCTCTTGTTTTTTAACTCCAAACATCTTCTGACTTTTTTTCCTAGTTGCCTAAGTGAAGTCAGTTAAAAATATATTTAGCAAAGAACTATAGTATTTTTTCAAAATTCCATTATTGAACATGTATAACTTTAAACACACAACTCTCCTTACAGTTATGAGACTGCACATACAATTAAATAAAGTACATCTTTTAACATTTTCTTAAGCTATTGCCCATGGGAATCTATTGATCCTGCAAGTATTAAGCTTGCAGGTGTATATATAAGGCTCATCATTTTTTCTCAACATTTGGAAATAATTAAATTTACTATAGTCATGGGGCATGAAATTGTTATAGTAAGAAAAAAATAAAATAAGTAAATGAATAAAATATCCAGTCTGTTTTCCTATCACTAAGTGGTAATATCACGTCACAGGTATCTTGGTAACTAGCAGTATATAAATTAATTTGCAGTAAACACCAGAGGAGACTGGATAACAAAGCTGGAAAAGAAAGGAAAAAGAATATCATAGTCTCATTATCTAGACAGATGTCAGCAATTAAAAAAGTAGTAAGTTAACATTACTAAGTTACTAAAATATTACTAAATTGCCAAAATAACAAATTAGCTCTGCTCTTAAAAATTACTAAAAACAATAGAAATTGCAACTAATGAACATAAATTCCGCCTTACTAACATCAAAAACAACCCACCAGGGTTGCTTTTTCAATTTCTAGTCAGCCTTGCTTTAAACTCTGCCTAGCTTTAAAGTTGAGAACCGTGTACTCCTTTACTGAAGCCTCCTACACACCACTTCTTTTTCAGATAAATCAGTGAGACCCCTTTTTCCTTAGTGGACTGGTAGTCACTTAATAGATAAGTAGACACTGGATGGATGAAATCTATTTTACTTATTTATTTGGTCATTTTCTTTATAACTAAAGCTGATTGAGATGCAACATTTTTTTCAGTTTTCTCTTTTAAAGTTGACTTGTCACTATGATTATAGGCAAATCTCAAGCAAGTTTAAACAGAGCATAACCTGAGCATAACTCTTACCACACAGTTTCGTGTCGGAGTGCTATTTTTATATAATCTGGAATCAATGTGAAAGACCATTGACAAACATTTCTCTCCACAACCCAGAAAAATATTCAACGTCATCTAAAGTCTTGTTTTTTACTTCAGTGCGCTACTCAGTTCTGCCCCAGGAAATTCACTCATACAAATATCACAAGGTCTCAGGTTTTGTGCTTAAATAAGATCACACTTAATGAAAAGCTTCTAAATTAGTCATTTGATTAAAGTGTTGTTTGTGTGTTGATGCTCCGAGGGCCATTCAGAAATCAGAAACTGTTAACTGAAAAGTCATTTGAGTCATTAAAGTAAAAATCATGAATGAGTCAGTGCGATTGAGACAGCGGTCACACTCGGGAACAGCTCAGCTGTGACAGTAACTCCTGTTCACGATGGCACAAGCGATCAGTACTTTATGTACAGAGTTTTTAGAGCATCACATTCATTAGTCAGCGCAGCTACCAGGTAGGACACGGGAGGTGCACTTTCTTCCAAGCAAACTTCTGAAACCTGCTCAGATCTGCGGCCTGCTCTCACCCAGAATGAAACAGCGCTAACAGCACGTGCCACGACGATTTGAGATCTTCTGTTAATCCTCCCCACCACTTTAGGCATTAACACTACTAGTTAGTAGAAACAGCTTGTCAGATATGATTAGCTTCAGCATCGCATAATTTCACTAGGTGGCCCAGTGAGCTTTTAAGTCAGCCTCAAGATACGATGCTCACATTTTAGTAGCAAATTCAGTACTGACATGCATAGGCATAACATAATGTCTGTATCATTCATCTAAAACAGAAGAAAAAAAAATATTCTTAGCATTTTATCCAAAAGAGTTGTTTGGATATTATCTCCCTTTGAATTGTCATATTTCACTGATTAATATCCATGACATTTGCCTAACACGCCTCCTCCTAGAAGAGCTTTTGCTCTGTCTGTATTGAGTTTTTCAGATAGCATTCATATACTACTAGAAAAATTTTCTCATGGTAGAAACTATAGAAATGTTAGTAATCAAGTCCTAGCTTCTATGACATAAAACAATCCAAGATAAACATTCTGTAATGATGATAGCAGTGATGGCTGTATTATAAAACCAATGAGATTATCTATCACAGATGTTGCAATCATATACCAAGTTAAAACTTTCAACATTTTCCGTACTAATTGGTTTGATTTTAATATATGTTGTAATCAATGGACCTTACATAATTTAGACGTAATCATCTCCACCCTGTAGTCCGTTGTTCTATTTCATTTTCAGTTAAAAAAAATAATCTAAACTGGTATGAAATGACTTGTCCTTGTTGTTTTACAGAAAATCTATAAGCCTCAGGGAATCAATTCCCAATGGTCCTCATTCTGACAGATAAATAATTTCCAAGACATGTTTTCTCCTTTGCTGTATTTTGGAATGTTGTTGGTTACAAAAAACATATACACATACACACACATGAGTGTATATATACAATACATATATATGTATGTCTATGTCCGCATACAGACACGCACACACACCTTTTTTTAAAAGCTCTTAGCAGCCTCCCCCCGTGCAGTAAACATTTTCTGCTTATGCATGTATATATTCACATCACTTCCAAGGAAGCATAAATTTTATTTTACTATTCCAGATGCACACAGAAATTAATAGAGAACGCTGAGGCTTCCAGGACCTTCCTCTCCTGAATCCACTTTTTATACTCTCCTACCTTTATGGATGTTCAAGCTCACCAGATTTAGGAACACTAATACATAAAAATGAAATAATATAAATAAAGGGTAAATTATTTTAAACGTTTTATTAAGAATACCATTTGCTACCTGTGAAAAGCAAAAAAAAAGGTCTTTCAAAGTCTCTATTTACATCTTGTGCAGAAGCTCATGACTTTTAAAAGAAAAACTGCATGACATTAGGATCTGCTACAATTAGCATCAAATCTCATCACTAAGGTTTCAATGGACTTAAGGGAACGATTTTTGTAGGAGACAGTGTCATACAAAAAGATAGGAAAATTATGTAAATGCACCAGCCAAGATTCAGGGTTGGCTTTGAGCCAGAGTCAGCACTGCTCTTCAAATTATGTCCAATCCAAAACATAGTAACTGAAGAGCTATGTGTTATAAAAGAAGCTTGGAGGAAAAAAAAAAGTCAGTAGCCATCAGTAGCCATTTCCATATTTTTAAGTAATGCTGAGTCACTAAATTAAAAACAAACACTGCATTTGTCTAGATTCAGATAAAGAATTCAACAGTTCAAAAAAGTATGCTGAATCAAATTTAATTTTGTGCTGTAAATTTGTGTGTAAAGCAGTACGCACAAATCCAGTCTGATGGGAGGGAGAAATCACGATATACAAACAACAAAAATTATTAATATTTTGATTTATATGGGAAACCATTCTAAAATCCTAATTTTCTCTCTGGTATTTCAGGTTCCATATTTGGGAAGATTTTAGAACACCTGGTTTTCTGACAAAATTATTCCATTCTCAGAAACATGAAAACCATAGGTGATTCTTTTCAACAAAAGGAAACTTTCATTAAAGAGGAACCAATCTCTGTTCAGTCAAATGCCAGCACACTTTCATTAAAAAAATAACATAAATTGCTGTGAAATCTAGTAGTTCTCTACTAACTAATGCAATATAGGGTTTTGGGGAAAATAAAACAGTAAATAGAAAACACAACAGTAAATAGAATTAGAAAATTCAAAAATGAAAAGTATTTGTTTTAAAATGATCAGTCTTATCCATCTACTCTCCCAAGGAGTTCTTTGAAAGTAAATGGTTTTCAAGGGAAAACCCATACATGCATGCATGTATGTTTTCAGGGCATTTAACTCCATGTAAGACAGCTAGCAGGCCACACAATCTGAACCAAAAATCCTTTTAGGATTAGAATTAGCATTGTTAGGTCTACCGAAGTATTGCCACCAGCATTATCTAAACTATTCCCTTGGTGGGCTACACTATTTGAACTGCTTAAGTAGTCATAGATTTTCTATGGTTCTCGGAATTATTCTGCCACTAATTTACACTCAAAATATAACATTCTCAATGAGCAATATTTGGTTGCTCAATATTATGCATAGATAAGACTGAAGACTTCTGCACATATAGACCCAAAGTGAGTCTCATGGCAATGATGTGGAAAGACCACAGCTCTCCAAGGTCTTCACAGCTCGGAGCTCCTGACAGCTTGGAGAGTCTCCTCCCATTTGCTCCCTCCCTGGATAAATGGTGTATTCCTCAGCCTGCTTATAACATGACAGAAGACTATAGACAGAATAATTACATCCTCTGGTGGTTTGATTTGAAGAAATGGATAGTAAAGTATTTCAGAAAGATTTTTCCATAAAAGTAACAATTTCTGCAGCATAGAAAATGCACACAGATTTACACATCCCCAGTAGACACACAGGAAGGATCCTGATTTCTGTGAGACGACTGTAAACCCAAAAGCATCTGTCTGATGTCAAGACAATTATTCCAGACTTACATCAGTGAAACGGAAACCAGAACGCAGCCTCTTGTGATAGCGTTTTGACGTCATTTGTAATTTACACAGAAAAATTTATCCCTAAACATGCAGCTAATAGCAAAATAGCAAAAGAAAAATTGTTGACAGTTGTGGCACTTTTGAATAACATCAAAAGTTAAAATAAAGCCCTTACGAGGGGCTTAGTTTAATTTGCTTATATTTCATCCATGTTAACAGCTTTAAAGTCAGATTTTTTTCTTCTCTTACTACATAAAGCTGCATATGAAAGAGTGAAATATAATCATCACTATGAAGTAAACATCTAAAATATTACTGCCCTTCACAGCAAGGTTCTGCCTGTACACATGGCAACCTTCACTCTCTCCACTCCTGTAGCTCTCAGGAGGGTGATGTCTATGTGCCATAGTCAGGCCATTTTCAACGCATAGAGCGGTCTCCCAATTCCTGAAGCTTACGTACAGGTAAAACTGACCCTCATCTCTGATGATGGCCACTGTTTCTAAAGGGAAAAGAGAAAACATTGTTTAAGGCACAGTGTTTAAGGCACAGTGTTATAAATATGAACAGGGTGGAAGAAATCAGAGTTGACAGAGAAAACCCTTTTTAAGGGTTTCAAGAACAGGCACAGCAGGACAAAGGAAGACACCAAGGAATAAGCAGCAAAAAGAATAAAATCATTGTGAAGAATTACCTAAGTTTTGGCCATCCATGAGAAAAAATACTCTACTAAGGCACGCTATAAAACTTGAGGTATTTTTATGCAACTAGTCAATTTTGCCGCATGACATGGTTTTAGTTAGGCTTTCCTAAATAAAGAGATATGATCTGAAAGTAAACACAGAAAAGGAGAGGCTGCTGAAACTAACCCAGAAGGTAAAATCTGGAAAATCTGGTAGGGCTGGAGAGTACTGATAGAAACAGCAACTAGTTCAGACCCAAAAAAACGATGAGTGCAAGAAACACACATCTTACTAAAGGAGCAAAGACCATCACATATCGCGTAGATTTACATGGAAGATTGAGGAATGGCTCTGGAAAATTTCTGATTCAGATTCAGGGAACCAAAGCAAAAATGAAGGAATATTTGTGCAGAATTTAAAGCTTCCTTTACATATTTAGGTGACAAAATGAGAAACTGCCTCATTTTTAGAAGCTCTTTGGTGACATCTAGAAAAGATCTGTCCAAAGGAGCCTTGGAAATAAAATCCTTCTCTCAAGAAAATGTCTGCTCTGAGTCTCGAACTGATGACCTGATATTCTTTTTCTCACCCTTATTTTTCTAGTTCCTCTTTCTATGAGGTTTTCTTTTGAAATTACCTTATATTTCCTCCCTCCAATTATTTTAGCAAAAGAAAAAACTGAGGCAAGAAACAGAAATACATTTTTTTTTCTGAAGCAAAATATTACACTAGAACCAAATTTCTATTCTTTTCTGTTCTTCTTCTTACTCCCAAATAAAGAAGCATCACATCATCAACTCACTGAATAATAAATGAAAAGACATAAGTATGTGATAAATGTAAAACAGAATTTTTCAGTTTAATTCAAAGCTCCATCTCTTGTTTTTACATGGATATTTGTTCAGTGAGACAAGTAACTCCTGTAGATGGACAGATGGATGTGTGTGTGTGTACATATATATATGTATAAATATTAATAAAATCCTCATTTTTCTATAAGTGAAAGTAACCTTTTCCAGGTTAACCTCTCATACGTTACAGAGGAAATAAAAGGTTATCATTTAAAAAAAGCACTACTTATTCATATAAAAAGAAAAAAAATAGTTGTGGTTAATTCAAATATTGTGAAAATTTAGAATTTTCCACTGTTAGCACTTACTAGATCACCTTGAGGTTAATGAAAATTGTAAATCTGAGATAAATAGCCTATCAGATGTAAAGTCAACCTTTTAGTCAATTGGCTCTTCTATCTCAAAAGCTTTTAAAAAACCTTTAAAACTATGTGGTGATTTTTAAATAAATCCCTTGACTGATGATCTCAATCCTATTTCTGTTACTGAAAAACCCAGGAGAGACTTATCACAGAGGAAATACTCACATTCTCTAGGATAGCAATGAAATTTGTGCTAAAGATATGCATTAAAATTAGACATACTAAGATTAATATTTTCAGGAAGATTTAATCTTTTAAACATGATAGCATGCCAGAATTAGCATATGCTCTTCCCTCATGAAAATTTTAAAATTCTCACTTGGAGATTATGTTTCATAAAAATGAAGAATAATATTGATCTTGAGTCCGACTAATTACAATTTTAAACACTATTTTATATTTCTCTTTAAATTGAGGATTGATTGTTGTTAAGATCTAGAATTTGTCTGCAGGTGTACTATTAAAGTCAAAGCAACTACAACTAATTCTTCCATACTGGTAGTAGGAATTTTCACTGAGAAATGGTAATACCCTAACAGGACACAGCAGACACACTATTTACTGTTCAGCCTTAGTTAGAAACACTGAGTTGTTTGAAACATTTACAAGCTTATGCTTTATAACAGAAGTTCTCTATATTCAGTTAATGTGACACAAATATACCTCTCTAAAGCATGAAAATTGCTCTCTCAATATAAATATTCCACCTATTATTTTGATTTAATGAAGTGCAAAAGCACCAAGTAGATATAATTGGATTTTAAACATTACAGTTACTAAGAATGAGAGAAAATAATATTGTAAAACCAGAAAACCGGGTCTGTTTGAGCTACATTCAGCTACAGTGTTGTAGAATATGTCTACAGTAATTCATAGATTTTTCTTGGCAACTGGTATTACTACACAAAATTTTGAGTACAAATAAATCACTGAATTTATTGTTAATACAATGTCACAATTTGGAGGATTTCTTTGATAACAATTTAAATCTGTTGTTTTTCAACAGAGCAGGGTGACTATTTCATATAACAGCATCTTTTTAAAATGCAGCTATCTTTGAATATCTCTTCAATTAAAAATCCCTAATGAATTCAATACTACTTTATGCACAACAAAAAATGGAAAAATTAGCAGTTCTGAGGGATAATTGCTTTATATGTAAAGTACTCAATAGCTTTAACTCAACAAGTAAATACATGGGAATGAAAATGAAAGGATATTCTTTTAAAGATAAATATTTGTATATCTTTCTAAAAGTCAATTTGCTTCTCTATTTCCATTAATTTCATACAATGGCTAACCAGGAGGGAACGGAATACCATTTCACCATATGTGCTAAATGTTTTTTTTCCTAAATTTTATTAGAGAAAACGGAAGGAACAATCTATCCATTTTTTCTATAAGAATTCAGCTATTCTATTCTCTCAAATCTCAACTATAGTAAAAATACTTTGAGGAACTGTTCTGTTTGATCTCTCGTAGGAAAAAAAAAGTAGATGAGGGAAGATGAACATGCATCACCAGTGTGTGGGAACCAGCAAATCTCAGATATCAAAAGACAAAGAGTATAGCAGCTTTTTTAAAAAAATTGAGAAATTTAGCTAAATATTTCTGACTGCAAAACATATTTCTGTGTATTGCCCTCCAGAGCTAACCAAACATACTGCAATGAAAGGAAAAACAAATGCATTCAACAAAGATGCTTGAGAATCATCTCTCAAACCCAGACAACCAAAAAATGGGATCCTGCTCTTCAAAAGCTCTTCCGTACTAACCATCATGTCACAGCTACCACATCCAGCATAGCTGCGATTTTTGGCTGACATATCCGATTTTTTTTTTTAAGTAAAATAAGTTCAAAGAACAGCATTCTAACATGGAGTTTTTGCAGATTCCTACTGCTCAGGAGTACTGCTCTTTCGCACAAGTTACTTTTTTTTTTTTTTTTTTTTTAGGGATTCCTAATTCTTTCTCATTGGCTAGATCTCTACACAAATTACAATCCTGTCGGGTAAAAGTAGACACTTTGTTAGGATTACTTCCAGCTACAAGCAGATGAATCTACTCCCACAGTAGCTCAGCAGGTGTTTCTCAGCAGTTGTCTCCTTTACTGGTTTGCTTGTGTTCCCACCAGACTTTCAACTATTCTGGAGACACATAAGCACATGCACTTGGTGGATGGGTACAAAAAGAAATGGGCTTAATACTTTTCTTCAAGTAAGATGCAGTCATTTTTTCCTCACATTAACATTGAAAAAGTACTTTTTTTCTATTCAGGTTTACGTTTTGTCTCAAAAGAACAGAAGTGTGCAAAATCCCAAACAAATACAAAAATATGCAGCTCTTTACTAAATAACATTTCTCAGCAAATTTTGCTTAGCATATAGTAGTACCCAGTCATAAAATTTAAAAAAACAAACTACAAGAAATGTAGGCCTCTATATTCATTAAAATTTTATAAGGGTTTTTTCTTTCTGTATCAATATTTATCAGTGTTATTCATGTGTGTTTTCATTAACATTAAGTCTTATAAAATAGAAAGATACTTTAAAAACACAACCAAGACTGACACACAAAGAGCATATTTATTAGCTTTTCACAGAATCCTATTTATTAGTTTCTCTTACAGTATCCTTGCCACCCTTAACATATTCAGTGTATTAAATGTGGCTTGTTTGTGCAACACAAACATTAAATATCTGCCAACACTTCAAAGGTTCTTATAGGAGTAACCTATACAAATGCTTCCTAATAATGTTGAGAATCTAATGTTTAAGCAATATATATATATATATATATATATATATATTCCCGATATTTTGAAAGAGTATAAAAGGACAAGACTATAAAACATCATCAGCTAAACTGTACATGAAACAAGGACATAGGCAACTTAAAGACAAACAAATAAGAAATAAACAAAAAGAAATAAACAAAAAGAAATAAACAAAAAGAAATAAACAAAAAGAAATAAACAAAAAGAAATAAACAAAAAGAAATAAACAAAAAGAAATAAACAAAAAGAAATAAACAAAAAGAAATAAACAAAAAGAAATAAACAAAAAGAAATAAACAAAAAGAAATAAACAAAAAGAAATAAACAAAAAGAAATAAACAAAAAGAAATAAACAAATCATATTGTAAGCAGAGTCAATTTTAAATCATTATAACATAGGGATGGGCATTAGGTTATAGTTGAAAAGCAAGGAGAAGCCAGTAACAGGCATAAATAAATACAGAGATGAAATGTTTCACCTCTGTGAAAAGTCACCTTAAATATTTGTGCAGGTGGACTACAGAAGCACATCCCACAGAGACAGCCTTCTATCAGGCTCATTCTGTAAAGAATCGAACTTTACGAACATCAAAGGAAATAAACAAACCAACCTGTTGTGAACCTGCCAAAGGACAAATTTATGAGAGAGGTCAAAAGATAACCCTATTCTGGAAGAGGAGAAAAGTTATATTGCAAATTGGTTATCAGGGAAACTGTGTACAATCTGAAAATCTCAATCTAAATGGTTATCTAAGCATTTCTCCAATATCCCTTGCAACCAAAAATTTTAAGAAAGTATATTGCATTATTTCCCCACTCTTGAGCCACAATTATAAAAGCCCGTTCTTGCTAGATTTCTCTGCTATCTGTTTTTCCCCTTTCTACACTTTTTAAGTGATCACAACACAGGAATTCAGTCTACAACATAATGCCCGAAGTATAAGACATGTTATACAAATACACAAATGAGGGTGCAGTTGCAGTCCGTACAGGCTTACAGCTGACCAGTTGTATAACCCGAATCACAGAAATATCAAGGTCAAGGCCCATTTACTTTCTTTATCGTCATTCCATCCTATCCCAAAAGACATTAACTTTGGCATTATTTCCACAATGATGGATAGACACAGGTGGCTTTAGAACTTGCAGACTGCTGCTCAGTGAAAGCTGTTTCCTGCTCTTAAGAAAATTCAACATCTATTTTTACTTTATCTATTCTACTTCCCCAGTTATGCCACACTTTTCTCCCTTCCTTTTTTTTTTTTTGCACCAGACTTACATCTGAATAACATACACCCATGTGCTTGACTCTCTTTTGACTCATATCCTTTCTGCATACAAATCTTGGTTACACTAAAAAAAAAAAACCATGATACACTTGCTTAGACAAAACCCCTCTGTGTACATTCTATTCATTTTTTCTAACTTCTATGTCAATCTCTATTTCTTGTCTGGTTATTCTTAGAACAGTCTTGATATCATTACCACTGATGACATTTTCCTTTTCTTACTTTTTGTAGTACTATACCAACAAAAATATTTATCTTCAACTAACCTCTTTATAGATAATTAAGCTCTTTTCCCAAATTTCAGTAGTAATGATAATTATTTATTCTAATTTATAAAATCTATACATTTTGATATGGATTTCTGAGATGTAAAAGTATTTTAATTTCATGGAAAAGTAGCTATACATCCACCTATAAAGTACTACTTGATTATATATTTATTTTCTGATTACACATTTATTTCTCTCTTACTCCCTGATTTTCTTTTTGTTTATTTCTATTTCATAAAGCCTTGCAATCTCTGCACTATATACATATGCATTTCATTTATGATATCAAGCATATTTCAGTCTCTTCCTCTTTTTAAATAGCTAAAATATGTTTTCTTTTAAAATGATATCTAACACAAATCAGATTATTAATCTGGAACAAAATAAAATCAATGACTGCCATGAATAGAAATAGAGCAAAACAAAATTAATATTTAAAATAATAAAAAGGTTTTAACAACTGGGAAAAATACACACTTTTATTTTGTCTATATTGTCTATTATATTTGTCTATAACTATAAAGTAAACATATTTTTCAAATTGATTTCCAAATACTTCTCAGATACTTATCACAAGGGGAAGATATTTTCAGTTGCTGAAAGGCAAAAAGCTACTTAGCATTCAGAAAATCATATAGTGATATCTAAAAATTTGGAAAGCCATAACACACATTTATAAGATTACATTCACTGGGTTAAATTCAAGTACTGCAAGTGTCCTCCAACTGTAAGCTAGCAGCTAGACCTTAGATACTGTTGGGAAGAATTCAGAAGTCACATCACACCAGAGTATACTTCGGCATCTCCAGTTTTAGATTACAGGTAAATTTTAAGATCAGAATTTTACTTTACAGTAAAATCTTCCTAGTGCTGAATTAGTAAACTATTTCTAAAATGAATGTTGTATCAACATTTTTTTTTTCTTATATTAGCTTGGACTAATGATTATGGAACTGGTACACTTTTCTAAGAGCAATCTTCTACCATACTTTCATTACCTAAATGACAAAGACTTCTATAAAATTTAAAAATAATTTTAAAAATAGTCAGTTCAGTCCAACTGTCAATTACCATTGGTAAAATATGCACATGAAATATATGCTCATATCAACTTTTGCATAAATGACCAAAAGTTCTGAATGTGAAAAAAATATATAGCTTATGCAGAAACATCTATATGTTCATGCACTAAGCTTACTTGGTACAATTTAAAAGCAAGAAAACATCACAAGAAAAAAAGAGAATATTGATTTTGTAATAATTCCTTATCATAATGCAGAGAAAAAAGAAAAACCTTATTTAGACCATCATGTCCTGTAAGTAAAAGGAAATGAAAATTGAATGAAACAAAGAAATAAATCCTATCCTGAAAACCCACACTGGATAAAAAGCTGATGTCATTTATCACCAACAGCAATTTCACAGATAAAACCATTTTTTCACAGTCTTGAAGAAGAACTTTCCCTGACCCACGTCTACTGCTTTAAAGTTACATTTATATGCCAAAAGGCTAAAAACTAAAGCACCTTTATATTAAGTACAAAAAATACATTTCAGTAATAGATGAGATGCATGTTAAACAACCACAGCTAATAAATCTAAACTTGTGCTTATTTCCTTTTTTAAAATTCTTGCTATTGTAACAGCCTAGCAGACATGCAAGGCACAGGTTCCTGGTTCCCACTGGAAAAAAGAGAAGGAAAGAAAAAATATTGCAGAAATCGTGGGGAGTTGGACTGCGGCGGGTGGTGAAGCAGCACAGAGCAAAGTGAAGGGATAGAGGGGTACAGAGCACAAGGGACAACTTGGAGAGCAGGGGAGGTCTATTGTTAGTAAGTTATGACAGCTACCTTGTTATGCTTTTATGTTATGGCAGATTGTGAGAGGCTACTCAAACCTGATATCCTCTCATAAAGCACACTGCCTCTCATAAAGCACACTGTGGGTTTTCTTGATTTCTTTCCCTTGGGTAAGGTGTGCAATCCCTTAGCCTGTCTGTCAGAGTACTGCTGCAAAACTGTTTCAAAGGGTTTAAAAAAGTAAACAGGCTGGGCACAGTGCATTATTATTCCTTCTGCTAAAAAAAAAGGAAATAATAAAAAAAAAGTTTATAATATTTTCTTAGGTACTTTCATCAACAAATTGCTTTCTCACGTCCTAGAATTGTAATTTTTTTTTTTTTTTCAGGAGACAAATCTTAGCCTTCAGGGGCTTCATAACCATTATTTAACTTTAAGCTAAAAACTTTGTAGGGCTTTGTCTGATAGTAGGTAGTGACAAGACACACAAACCAGCAACCCTGAGTAAGAGCTTTCACCTGTGAGACCGTTTCAGTATTAAAACATTAAACCAAATGAAGTGGCCCATTTTTTTTTTTGCTTAGCCTTTGCACCACCACTGACTGCCACCTCTGCTGCCCATTTGAAGACTTAGATTACTACTAGTTGCACTTGTGGAAGGGATTCCTACATCCCTTCTGTTCATCTTTTTTCTCCCTTCCAGGGCCACTCTTACTAACATGTCTAATAAAAAATCTCTAGTTAATAACTGATTTTATTTTGTACTGCTGCTATGCTTCTCACAGCCTTTCTTCTTGGTCACACTTCGTAGTGAGGTTAACATCCCTTTACTCCCTTGGCACAATGGGGCAATTCGCCTCTGAGCAGAGGACTGGCATCTCTTGCCACTTCATAAACAAAACTGCTCCAGAGAAGTTACCAGCAGTTCATACCAGGTGACCTCTTCCCACCAGGCTGACAGGACACAGATTTAAGAGAAGGGTGAACACTCTCATCCTGCATGGAGGCAAGCACCGGGGAGCTCCCATCCCACTGGCCTTACTACTCATGGTGCAGTGGAAAACAAGAGCACCAACACTTGCAGTCTGAAGGTGTCAGCTCTTCTCTTCAAGTGAGCTATTTCAAGTGATCATTTTTAAAGTGATCTATTTTCTGTGCATAAAGAGATAGTCTCTTTTAACAGGGACACCAAAAACATTTGTTTCTTTGAATATGAGGACTAACAAATCTCATGACCAGAAGCTCAGAAGCAAAGACAAAAAAAATGCAGAGTGATTTTTTAAACACAAACATAAAACATTCTTCTTAAGCGAACATGGCTTGCTATTTTATGGTAGCTATTGAAATTTAGAGCAAATTTTCCACCGTAGGAATACAGATTTGACGTTATAATCACGAATAAGACTGCAAGTTTTGGACTGTAAGTTCTAAAAAATAATTTGGAAATGCTACTGTGCTAGCTTATTTTTCCCTTTTGTCTGCCTCTGCACTATTTATAAATGACTACAATTTAAAAGTAAATGTTGGTTTTACTTGGATTTTTCACATAGCTCTTCATTTTCTGCCCCAAAGTCTTACAAATAGCAATTTGCTTCTTCCATTAGAAAAAGCAGTATTCTAAAAGGTTTTGCACGCTGTTATACAAGTCGCTTCACACCACATAGGGGCATAACTTCCCACAGGGTGCACATCTCAATATGGACTCCAAAAGGAGAATGAATGGCTAAGGGTTTTTTTTTTTTTTTTTTTTCCGTCTTTTTTGTTTGTTTACGTTTTTTTTTAAGATCATTTTAATAATACAATTCACAACTCCAAACTGTACCTGTAACCCCAAAGGAGTTGAGAACTGTGGCCGAGGAACACACAGTTAAGAGCAAGTGAGACTGATCATCAAATGGATTGGTCAAATGGATAATGACATCTTCAAATTACTTCTACTCACCTCATCTAAATCTTTAATATAAACTATTTTCTCTTCAATACCAATAGGCATAGGTTCACTGTGAGGGATCTTCACTTCTTCATACATTTTGTTGTTTTCTCTCTCGACCGTCTCTGGTAAGAACACCTGTAACAGTATGACAGGAAAATTTTGAAGTATGAAACCAGAAAATGGCATTATATATAGCCCACTTCAAACAACGGTTTATCAGTTTTGTACACAAAGATGATATGGTTGCACCCAAAATAAAGCATATCCACACCAGTTCATTTTATAAATGGCACAGAACCTCCCAAAATGGAAAATCATCTGTTTTACTACTCAGAAAAATTATTCTAAAAAGAAGAAAAATTCAGTATCTAACTTTAATAAAACGAACTCTTTATGAAATTCAAGACTTCATAGCTTTTGAAATTTAATAAAGTCAGTGGTTTCTTAGAGATAGAAAGGAAAAATAGCATCTTTAATGACTTAAGAGGCCTTGGAAGGAAAAACAAGTAAACTAGTCAGGAGTGAAATTACTTCTTTTACAGTCAAAATAAAAACAGAATATATGAAAGTATGTAAAACCTTCTGCAAATAAGCACTTACATTCACAGTGCTCTGACTAGTAGCAAAATTTCTAAGGGAACAAAAGGAATTCTGCTGCACGTTAATTCCTGGGAAAGCTGTATTGTTCAGGGAAGGTCATGTACCAGATGCTCACCTTTGCACCTCCAATAAATGCTGATGTTTTCATAGCTTCAGCTCGGGAATCATAAACATGTGGATAATGTATTTTTTCAAAGTCCGTCTCTCTCTGTCTGCCTAAGACGGGCACACTTCGAGCACTCAAAAGTGCTAGTTCTCTGTAAGCAGAAAAATAACTGAAATAATTCTGCTAAACACAGGCTGCCTTCACAAAAAGTGAATACAACATACTGAAGTCAGAGCAAGAGTGTGGCAATTTAAGGTAAAAAGACCGGTACTGTATTGTAGTAAAACAATTAAGAGAGAGAGTTTACTTATTAGATAGGATAGGTTAAACAGCTTCTGTAACAGTATGTGTAGAATAAAGACAATCCAGCAAATGCAATGCTTCCCTAAATAAAGTTTTGCTCTTTAAACAATACAGTAACATGTATTAAATATCAGTTCCACTACATTTTTCTCAGTACAAAAGCCTCCTTACCCTCTCCCTCCCCTATTCGCTCCTTCTACCTTTAGATGGAAACACAGAAAAACAGTACCCATTAATCTGGAGAGAGAGAGGGAGAAGAGAGAGAGACAGTTCCGATACATTTAGCACACACTTCATAAATCTTAAACTAGAAGTATACGCACAGGACCTAAGAAAGATGACCTGTTTCTCTAATCTGCGTCTCTACCCCACATGCATGAGACCAAGAAGATTCTAATTAAGCAGATCACTGCTTTCTTTACCTAGAAATTAGGTTTTCATATTAAAAAAAAAATCTATACTTTTAATGAAACATGACTTAAAGTCAGAGTCCCCTAATCACCAAAGCAAACTAAAAGAAAATAAATAATTATATGTTGAAGTAGCAATTAAAGCACAAACATTTTTCAGCTTTTGGCATTTATTACCTTTGCATCCGCAGCTCTTTGGGATCAAAGCACATTAGTCCTTCTCCAGAAACTTCTCCATCTTCTCCAGCTTGTTTTTCTTTTCTGGCATTCCGTTTTTCTTCCCGACGATATTGTTTCATTAACAGCCTTTCCTGTTCAGACTGAATTGTAACTTGACAACCATAATTGGGTTTAGGATTTTCTCCCACAAACTTCTTGCACTGTTCTGAAATAGGGAAAGAGGTGCGCATCTCCTTGAGTGCTGGATTCCATCCCTTGTTTCTCCAGGTTTCTTTTAAACTTTCTTTCATTTTTTTTTAAGGTATCTTAGCTTAGAATGACTTTGCACCTCAACAATCCTATGTTTTCAAGTATCTAAAAGACCTCAGAGCCTATCTCCCAAAAATAAGACATTTAGAGACCTATTTTTAGGAAAACAACTGCAATTCTGCATCCCAAAATGAGGGGGAAAAGCAGAACAAACTGGCATTGAAAACAGCATTTATTTCTGGTTTTATGATTATTTTTATGAATAGTGGAAAAGCCACTATTTCTCTTACACATATACACCTGTAAGTACACTGGTATGAAAACAGATCAGTCAGTTTTATTCAAACAGCCTCTTAACGTAACAACTTGTACACATTAACTAGACAGCATGATTACATGGCAAGTTTACACAATTTCATGTCCCTACATAAATGAGAAAAGAAACTCTCTGTGAGGCAACTGCAAGGACTCCCTCCCTTCATGTGAATCACTAGCAGAACTGGACCAAGAAGAACCAGAACCACAGCACAATTACCCTAAATAAATCAAAGGCAAGCAGAGCCACAGCAGTCAAAGTTGCTTTTTGCTCCAGGATCAACACAAAGACAAAATCCAAGTTTTTCATAGGCAATGTCCTGCAGATATTCTTTTCCTTTTAATTACATCAATATTTTCACATTCCTATTTTTAAATTCAGCAAACAGATAACTTCATTACATTTTATTAAATATTATGTATTTAATCACATTCCCTCATATGTGTTATTGACTGTACCTCTGAAGCTAAAAATGTTTTTGTATCAGATAAACCTATTTCACTGCTGTTCTGGAAGATGTCAGCCACTTAGCTTTCATCTACAGTAACAGTGAAAACTCCCATTCCTTCTCACAGTATGTAAATTTTATGATATACATAGGCCTCATTTCAAGGCCCAATTGTATATTTAGATACTCAATCTTTATTCATGCATCAGGTACCATCCTTATGCATTAGGTACCTTGGTTTTTCAGAGCTGGGAATAGTTACACAGATTTGCCTAAGACAGCTAGCAATTGGGGGACGTTCACTATAAAGAAAGTCAAGAAAAAATTTTAACAGCAGCAATATTGGTATGATATTAGAATAAAAATTCTAACCAAACAGCCACCAAAATTCCATTTTTCTTAAAGCTTTTCTTAAAGTCATTTCAATATAAAGTTAGATCAAATATTCAGAATCCAAGATTGAAAGTGTTAGTCAACAAAAAAGCACTTTTCAATGTAGAGTGCAAAACAGTTTTCAATAGGAACTAAAATAAATTACACACACACCCTTTTTGGAGCGGGGGGGGTGAGGCTGGAAANTTTAACAGCAGCAATATTGGTATGATATTAGAATAAAAATTCTAACCAAACAGCCACCAAAATTCCATTTTTCTTAAAGCTTTTCTTAAAGTCATTTCAATATAAAGTTAGAGCAAATATTCAGAATCCAAGATTGAAAGTGTTAGTCAACAAAAAAGCACTTTTCAATGTAGAGTGCAAAACAGTTTTCAATAGGAACTAAAATAAATTACACACACACCCTTTTTGGAGCGGGGGGGGTGAGGCTGGAAAACACAATATAGAACAGGAATGATTTATGCAAACTAGAAAAAAAAACAAAACCAAACAAAAAAGTTTTAGACACTCCCTGACCTAAAAACACTCGAATAGTCTCTTTCAGGCTTCTTCAGTTTTAAAGAAAACACACACAAATACTGCCTCCTCACTTTTCTTCTTTTCTTTTTGAATAGACACATATAATACTGTTGCTTGAAATATAATTGAACTAACAGAATTGACTATCAGAACAGTCCTTTTTAGCTTGTTTGGAATAAAAATTGTCTAATCACTTACCCTGCAGAATCTGGAATCTGTTATCATTTGACCCAGACAAAGATCTTTCCACAATCAGAGATCTGTTCTGTAGGAGTTTTTCTATGAGTTCAAAACCTTCAGGGCCTAGAAGTTCAAATAACTGTGAAGAAAACAAAAGTCATTTTACACAAATTAGTGTAAATTTTTAACAGAACTGTAAGATTTCTATCCATGGCAATAGGATAGGCAAGGAGTTTAAATAAATTAGTGAACTTCAATTGCAAGTTATTCAGTCCAAAAGATACCACTGCTACTACTCCATTCATTCAGGTATTCTACACATATATGGAAAAAATAGAATTTTTTCAGTTATAAATACTTAAGAATCTGTGAATATTGCCTATTAAATTACAAGAATTTACTTGAGAGAAAAAGAAGCATTTTAATGTAAAATTGAACTTGCTCAAGTTCCCTTTTCCACACAATAACTTTTAAAATAAAGTTTAAAAAATGGAAATATTTAAAACATTTTAAAAATGTCCTTCTTATCCCTATGCACTTTGTCATACATCAAAGCACTACAATAGAGTTGTAAGTTACTCAGAACACAAGCTTGATTTTTAAATGCTTTTAAAGACTACCTTTTCCTTTGTTTTTGTTTTTCAAATGGGAAAACAGGTCCTTTCTTTTCAATGCTTTTAAAGCGTGTTACTAATATTTTCCACTCAACTTCAGGTTTTCACGCAAGAATAAAGCTTACAATTTAATGTCATTTAATGTGCTAGGAAAGAACAAGATGCTGCTATCGTAGGATTCGATTATTTCTGTTCTAAGAAAGAGAAAGAAAGAGAGACCTCTTTTTGCTCTATATTAACTTGCAAACTCTTCAACTGAGCTTTCTGCAGTAGCTGACTGTGACTACTGTCCCATGAGAACTGCTCAAAATAACTTTATGCTTTGTCTTTGTATATTTGCAAAATGTTTGAACTGTGCCAAGCTCATCAAATCAGTGAACCTTTTTTGTCAGTCTGTATTTAATAATATAAGCTGTAATTTAAAAATAAAGAAAAAAGTGATATTTTTGGTCCTGAGAATTATTATAGAAACACAAGAGGAGGTGCAAATTAGTACAGTGATGTCAGAATCTGTGGAGATCATGAAATAACAGTTCTGAAATTCATTAATTTCCCTATTTATTCAACAGGGAAATTAAATAAAAGACTGAATGCAAAATGGCTAAATATAAAATTTTATACTTGCATAGGCATAACAAACTACAAAACCACAGGGCAAGGAGCTGCTGGCTTGGTATCAATAGGTTCTATTTAAACTATCGCCTATATAAAAAGAAAACTTCTTTAAAACGGCCAGCTTAAAGGTTATATATATATATATATTTAAATGTAATTTCTAATATTAAGTTGGATATCTTTTCCTCAATAATGTTACTTAGGAAAATTTAATTCATAATAGAATCTATTCATACTGTAAACATAAAGTAAACTTTAAACTTTCATAATTTGCAGTACTCAAATACAGGGTTATTGCTTGTGCCTACCATGCCCCCAAGGAACATTAAATCCAATTCATATTTGGTAACATGAAATAAGACTTCTTTTTGATTCCCCCATACAAATCATTGGTTTGTAGTCATCTCAATTTTGAAAGAACACCTACTTTAATTGCTGCAATACACCTGAAAGTGAAAAAATAGAAGAAAAAACATGGCAACCACAAGCTCAAATTCTTCTGATATGGCAATACAGTGTATCTCTTTCCAGTCAAGCCATTAATCATTTTGTGGTGAGGAAGAGAAATTGGCAGCAATCACACTGTCACTTTATGTAAAGAACAGCAGAATCCATTGATAAATCATTGTCATGAGTGATTGCAGCCTGCAGAGCTACCAGGGACTCAATACTCACTTGAGTCCTGTCAGTTTTCCTCTTTTAGCCTTATTTAGGAAAGCCAGCAGCTCTTTAAGCCTGAAAGTTACTCTCAAACTACAAAGCATTTAGGGATTTTGATGCCTTTCATCATCTTCCTGGCATCATAATTATCTCTAACTTCCTCAGCCTCAGTCACCCTTCTAAAGTGCTCCTTCCAAGATGGGGACATTTGAAATAAAGACACAGAATTGAATGGCAAGCACATGTTCCTAGCACTTAAGGCTGTAGCTTGAACTCTCAACAGACTTCACATCCCCGAAGAACAAAAGGTTAAACAATGGGTAACTTCAGCTAAATGTGGTTCCCAAACCAACAGTTATCCAGATCATGATCCTTTCAATTCTGGTGCTGGCAGGTGCTAATCCTGAAACATGAAATCCAAGTCCCTGGGACTAGACAAAGAAATCTGGAAAATGTTCTCTACCTTCCTATTAAATTATTAGAAGATAAGCCAGACAGTAAGCTATAGTTGAAGAAGCTGTGTGTCAACTGGCAGTTTCTTGAATACTGGCCATACTATTACGTATCTTGAAGTGGATAATAGATTGTGCTCAAAAGGCAACCCTGACTGTCTGCAATAATGAAGGTCCCGGATGACTTCAGCTATTGCTCAGTGAACATAAAGACAAAGATGAAAGTGATATATGGTCACACTCACATTTATTTGACTGATTCTTAAATTTCATTTTATGTGCATAGCCTTAATATCTGGAGAAAGTGTAATGAGTAATCAATTTAGGAACCAAGGGACAAGAAGTGTCATACTGCATTAGAATGGTGATGCAAGGTCCCCATGCTAATAATTTCTAGTGAACGCTAGTTATATGGAAAAAGGCAAGGAGACAGAAACAGGAGTCTTGAGGCCACAGCAGCCACCAAGCAAGAAGCTGAACCCCGATGAGATGCGTGAAAGAGGCTCAGCTATAAAAAGTACATCCTTACTGTTGAACTCACAGTTCAAGACTGCAACAAGAGCTTTACTCTAAATATTAATATAGTTAATATAGCCAGTTCTATAAGGCACAATTTGAAAAGAACCCTGGAGGAATCAACTCCTTAGAATGACCTCACTTATGGCACAGAACTGCCAATGTTAGTTTCTGCAGGTGGGAGAGAGAAGCAATTCTCAAAGTCTCAGGTAATATTTTGCTTTAAAAATGCAAACAACCCCTGACCTGTGGTCCTACTGTTTGTACTGTTTACTAAACTGCTCTGAAGCAGCGAATGAGACCGAACACCCAGTTTGGCCAACCCTCAGTGCTGGTTCTCTGCATTTCTCTACCTTGTAGCCTAAGAGCTGGTCTAGGTTACAAAGTAGCATCTCCACTACTAATTGCCATGCCTTCACTGGCTTCCTTACAGATGGGTTTACTCTACAAGGCACAATTTAGAAAGAGCTTTGGAACAACCATCTCCTTTGCACAACCTCAAACTTGTCCTTTCTTATTAGCTATTAAGTAACTGAAAAGAGTTCTTCATTTCAAGTAGTTACAAGGAAAATACTTTTTTTTTTTCTCCTCTCTCCTTGGACTACAGACTTACAGCAAAAGCTGTCTGGATAAAAAACCCAAGGAGCCTCAGACAGCGAAACTTATATTAGATGTTATTTTAAAGATACAGTAATAAAATCACAGACATTGAAGATAGCTGCTATATAGACAGATGGAGATAACATCTACGGATTATAGAAGAATATCCATTTTAATAACAAAACACAGATTTTTCTGTATTGGCAAGTTTCATATAGGTTGATTAAAACAAGATAAGCCAGAGAAAGCACACTATCCTAACAGTGTTATTAAAAACAGGTATTAGACATGTGAGAAAGTAATATAGTTCTCTCTGAAACATATCATTTTTGAATATGCATTAAGGTCATCTCTACAGAAATGATCTTTCAAACCTCACAGCCATTTCTACCCAGGAGATTCGCACAGAGTGTTATTAAAATCAGCATAACTATACTTGCATTTACTAGGAAACAGGACCAGAGCACTTCAAATGCTCTGAAACTGGGTTGCCAAGAGGCTACACTTATATGCAAAAATGCATTTCTGACTGCCATCCCGGGGCCTCGATAACGCTTACGCTAGGATCTCAGAGGGTCAGGTATGGCCAACCGATATGCCTGGTGGCTGGAATTCTCACTCGCAACAAGCAGCTGCTTCTCAGACAGCCCCAAGCAGAATTCAGGGCCGGGAGAATAAATGAAAAGTGTGTCTTGTTATCCTAAGTCAATCCTTAAAAGATTTTGAGGTTTAGAAGCAGTTACTCTTTTCATTTCTGGATTTCACTTTCAAGAGGCAATCTGAAGAAAATAAGCTTGAAATTGGAAGCAGGCAAATCAAGAAAAGCAGCAAATTCTAGAAATACTCCTAGAAGTTCAAAAATTGAACAAAGTTGGGTAGGGAAGTTGATGAAAAAGATTTCATATAATCTTTGGGACATGATATGTTCACGACAAATTCTTACTCGGCATTCAGCTTCTGGTTACTTTTCTCACTGGTGCATTTGCAGTGCAAAAGGAAATGTTGGAAGCCTGGTCTTGAAAAGTGGACAGATTTTTAGTTCTAGAGTGCAAATTGAATGCACGAATAAAGACACAGCCAGTCATCCTTTTTCATCCTGTCTTCCTTTAGCACATCAGCAGCATCCTCTATTTCTGTATTTCCATAAAAGTAAAAACGATGTAATTTAACTACACACAAGTACAAAAGTAAGAACCACAGTATGAAAAATAACAATGGGAACAATATGAAAATATCACAGCTAATTGCTTACAAAATAAAGTCTATAGATGCCATTTAACCTAAAATTAAACCACCATGAAATTCATAAATTACAGGTTTGGGTGGGAATTGGAACAAAAAATAATTTTCCTTATAATAAGACTCAAAAGAGGTATTATGATCATCAGTGTTTTATCAATTTGGTGAGTTGGTGATTGTTTAGAAACTCATGCAGATGCACTGATTTTCAGAATATATACCACATACAGCTACAAGGCTCCATCCAGAAAATTTAGACTGCAGATTAGGGCAATTAGAAATATGTGAACACCAGTGCAAGCAGTGGACCTCTGCCATGCCTTTGAAGTCCCGAATACTTACTTAAGATTAGAAATACTTGCTGTTACGTGATTCTATTAAACCCAGAAATATTCTGAGATCAGCTGCTTATGAATCTTGAAAAATATGCCAAAATTACCTTATGACTGTGTTTGCCACTATTCTACGCAGAGGAAGCAGGTGCAGTTCCTGAGTTCAATACATGATAATTTAGAATTACTGAATGATTATTTATAAAGATACTACACAGATGACTGCATCGCTACTGCAGTAGTACAAATCCAGATTCTTACAAAGGAAATAAGAAATCTCAGGTAGCATAACTTCATTATGAGACAGCAGAAACCTATTTCATTCTGTACAGAGAACAAATTAGAAATAGGAGCAAGACATTTTGACTTTAACCAGCAGAATGCATCAATTTTCACTTTGTAGAGGAGATTTCTGTATAAGAATATAATATCTAAAATGATTTTAGTGTTAAGATTTAAAATATAAAATGTTTATATTAGGCTAAATTATTTTCTGAAAAATCAAACAAATAAGAAAAACCCATAACCCACCCCCTCCCAAAAAATCAGATTTCATAAACAAAAACAATCCCACAACCTGACAAATTGAGAACAATTTATTTGAGTCCAGAACTGCTCATTTGTAGTCCGACACTTCTGTAGTGACAACGTTCAAGAAAACACCAGCAAGCCAAGCACTCAATTCGTATTGCTTAACAACGGTGGGTGGTAAATAGGAAACATGAGACTGTAATAATAAAAGTAAGTTTTATCCCAATTAGGATTGCTAATCAAAATTTTAAGAGTCTCCACAAAAGCTTGCCAGGTAGAGCAAAAGCTTCCTTGAATAAAAACTGTTCATGAGGATGACTACAGGTCATTCACTGCAAGAATCTGAGTTCCTATGTGCTCATGTAGGTAAGAAGAAAACAAGGCTTTTTTTTTTTGTCATAAATACAGGCTTTTTTGGAGAAATACAAATGACTTTTTCTTTTGCATCTGCACTTATTTTCAGAAAAGCTGCAGCTCAACTATACTGGAGCACACAAGTAAATGCTCCAGTAAAGGCTCCCATGCAAGCTCCTCTTCAGCAGAAAAAAGCTGCAGTACTCAGAATGCACTAGAAATAGCATAAATTGAACCATGGATTACAAAATGACAGAAAACCTGAATTTGTGAGCTCTAGCAGCTGCAATTTGCTTTTTTTCCCCCTCCTTTTCCATAAAATCATTTTTAGGAGTTTGATTTTGTGTCTAGAAAATGAGTCATCTGACTGCATTTCCTGTATGTCTTGTAGTTCCTTACATCTCCAATTGGACTCAAAAAGACCTTTTAAGGATTAAAGAAAATAAAATGTCAAAAATTCCACCAACTATAGTCTGGCTCACTCTAGAAAAAAAAATCTCATTAAGTTTAATGATATATTTAAGCGGATTCAAAAGTTATCATGAAAAGATCAAGCCTCATTCCACCTCAGAGATACAAAAAAGCCCTCTTGTTCAGAACAAAATTGAAGAAGATGACAGGAAAGAGGAAAAGCTACTGAGAAGGAGAGCAACCAGTTCCTGGCACCAGAAGGTGCAACTCTTGGCTCTCAGTGTGATTCTCCTTTTTTTAAAAAATAAATTAAAAAAAAATGTTCTGTTCCCAAAAGCAACTCAAGCTCCATTTAATTTGGCTGCTTATGAAGCGAGACAGCATGGTTCTCTCCACAAAAAGCCAAAGTTTCTTATCAGCCTTGGGGTTTCTAGAATCCTTGGACACTACTGTGTACACTGCTGATTTCAAAAAGGTGGCCCAAACTAAGAGAAGAGAAAACTATCAAAAATAACTAGATTATTTTTTCCATATAAAATGTTAAAAGGTAAGCCTAAGGGTCAAGAACAATAAGAACCAAGTTTTGTATAGCCTGAATATAAAATTCTTAGTAATTTTAATAAAATTACACAAAAAAAGAATATGAGTTTGAAAAGCTAGAGTCATACCAAGTTAGAAGCTTTGATGATGACAAAGATAAAATACCACAGGTGTGATTCACATATGCCTGTACTTTCCATAATGGATATTTGCTTTTTATGAACCAAGTAATGAGGGAATAAGCTTTGTGATATGCTAATGTGTTAGGGACAGAATATCCTTTTACGAAAGAGAAGGAAGAGCCACTTTGAAGCTTAAAACCATATATATTTTATGAGATAAGCTGCTTTGACATGAAATATCTGTGATGCAAGGTTACACGCATACACAAAATTAAAACTAATGTTGTATTTTAAAGATATATTGAAGAAAATACTGATCAAGTTACATCAACTTAGTATGGCATCTAAATTTTTCACATGGCTAAGACTTTACATACATGTAATGATAAGTATTTAAATTAACAGTCTTTAGATCAAAATGGGTTTTACACATGGGCTTTTTGAAACTGTTCTCTCAGTCCCACACTCTAACTTGATTTTAACTCAGAAATAACAACAAAGACCTCTTGAATTTTGTTTTCTAATTTGCAAACAGTTTGCTAGAATAAACTTTTGTGTGACAGTTTTGAGAGACAAATCTAATATCTTGACTGTTTACTAAACAGTTATATAGAATTAATACAGTGATGATGGAAATTCAGCATGTCCCTATTAAAGTCCCCTGGCAAAAGTCTGATAAATTCTGCAGAGATGAAAGAGGAGTCGTACTGAATGCACCGAGAGATGTGGAGATAAGGATTTTAAATGACTTCCAGGAGCGCATAAGTAAATAATGACAGAAGAGAAAATAGGAGGATTCTGAACTACTCCATTTTTTTTCAGACTATGATCAATTCCTGTTCCTTACTATATCCCACATACTAAAACAAGGGTCTCAGAAAAATTATGGATACTACGCTTCCATGGTTCCTAACCGACAGTGCCGATGCTTGGGATTCACAATCATTTATAAGCATTTAAACAAGGATACTATAGACTTAAACGAGGATCCTATGCAATATGCCTAAAAGCATACCTAATTTCAAGATCTCTAGTAAGATTAGCAATACTTGCTGCTAAGGCAGCTTGAATAGGGCACCAGAAACAAAAGATGTAATGATAATAAAATCATAAATGAACCCTATATAACTTTTCAAGGACCCTATGTGTTTTTTCAGTGGCCTTTTAACCATCACTTCACACTTCGTTCAATACAGCAAAAGACAACGCCAGATAAAGGATTGGATGACAAAAAACGCTAATTCTCAGAAAGTGAATGGTCCAAAGGCCTTAAAACATTAAAGCTGAGAGTAAAAGGTAGGTCATAGATACAGCAACACACCAATATAACACATGTTAATTCCCATCAGTAAAGAGTGCTGAGAATCTCTCTAATTATACGCAGTATAAAAACCTGCATTGAAAGATACATTGAAGCAACATCTACTCATGGTTCTTGGTGCCTGCACATGCAACTGAACTTCCATTTGGAAAAGTAACAATTAGGTAACTCAAAGTATCTTGAATATTCTGTGCAGTATTTATAAAAGATATTGCATTAACAAGATGATTTTCAAACATTAAACTAGTTGTTATATAAGCAGGGGAACATAACCAAACTTCCCAGTTTGGGACTGGAATAATGTCTCACAAGGAATGTGCCAGAGCTCAGGGCTTATGATCATGTGCATTTCTGTTAACTGTGAAAATTAACAGCTCACAGAATTGGAAAGCTGACCAAGGCTCTTGGTGAGGTTTTTTCCACACTAATAAGAACAGCCAATATTTATAAAATGTTTGTATTATCCTGCCAGTCTATTGCTATCCCCTCCCTCTCTTTGCGTGCCTTTTTCTGCAAGCCGTAGTCAGTTGATGCATCACTCCCACACTAAATATGTTTGTGCTACTGCTATTTTGCATCAAGCCAGAATGGCAATTATTTTTTTTCATATTTCATCTACTCAGTTTTCCATATTTCATTTCACATTCTGCCTTCTCTATGGTGGACGTCTTGTGGTTCCCTTTCCAATTTTTTTAACCACTGTATATATGTTTATATATATATATATATATATATATATATATTCACACACATATATATAACTGGTGAAGTCATTTACTCAAACTGCTTTCCCTTTCAACAGACAGTCTAAATTTACACATTCTCCACCTAAGATCAACTGGTTGGAACACTGAAAGTATCGGGCAATGCTTAGAATGATTCTCATTAGAGTGAGTTGCATATGCTGTTCATTATGAAGGGTAATAAACATAAAGATATTGATGCCTTTAAATTATGTTCGGTTAAGACAAAATCATTTAGTAGGGGCTTTTTTTTAATTTTAATCTACATATACAATTGCATATATTTTGTTTTCTGCATCTGCATTTTTCCTGCATTAATGCATATTTAAAGATGTTGTGAAACAACTTTCAGTCTCAGCAATTAATAACTAAATTAACAAACACAGCAACTTGAAAAGTTAGTTCAGGTACATAAATCCTCTATCTAGAAGAAGCTGTTTAGTGAAAGGTCCTAAATCAGCAAAATAATCGAGCTTAAATTTCTACCTTCCAAAAGGATATGAATACCCTGTGTAAACACCAGTAACATTTAATTTTAGTTTATGCTTTGTGAATTTATTACTATACCTGCTTAGATCAGTTGCTTAAGACTATTCTGTTACCACTGTAACACCGGCTGTACTAAATTGGTTAAAACCTGTGAAGAATGGCTAACCAGTGAGACTTCAATGTCAGATATACAATTCCTCTAAAGGAACGTCTCATTAAAAAATAAAAGCAATACTAAATCCTTCTTTTAAGTGGCAAAAATTTCCCATAGCAAATAGAAATACATGCTAGTACAATCCTATTTTGTAATAATGCGTTTTTTTCCAGCTGTGCCTGTGAAATATCAGATCTAAACACAGACACACATTTCAGAAACCATATTTCATATATAAATATAATACAAAAATCAGAACTCTATATAGAGATATGATACAGAATAACAGAAGTAGCAAAAGAGCAAAATTCTGAAATGAAGGAAAACTGATGTAAATGATTCTAAGCTTTTATGATACATATTCCTAAACTATCAGCATTCAATCATTTTAAAGTCTAAACTGATTTTCAAAATACATTCACTTTTCCCCTTTCTTTCACTTTGGACAATAAAGTCAACCTCTTCATCTCTGACTACAGTTTGCAGTCAATTCATCAACAGTTATGGTGTATTGCTTGACTAGACCCTCATGCTGTATTTCATATTAAAAAAAAAACTTACTACATTTTTTGAAAATTGCTTGACACTATTTTTATTGACCAAATATTCTTCTAAAGCTCATTTTGAAGCCGAATGTAACTTAACTTTCCCCAGCTAATGAAGGCTTGATGAAAAGCACAGAAGGAAAAAGGCAGCATGTCCAGAGCCTGCTCAGAGCACTTCTGGTTCTGCTTCAGACAAGGGGCAAATGTACACCCGAGACTCTTAAATGCAAAGACGAGATCAGCAGCTTACACAGAAAAGCCAAGCTCTGGCTTCCACACGTAGCAGAGACTCTTTTGGGAGCAGGGAGGTGCTCAAGAGAAGACTGGCTCGTGACAAGTAAAATGCACTTTCCAGCAGTAGAACATTCATCGTTTCGTATCTTAAAGACCTAAGCATTTGCAAAGGCCAACATTAAGTATTCTACAAAGCTGACGCTTCATGCATAATGCTTAAAAAAAAGATTTTTAAAGTGAAAAATATATAGAAACAAAAATACCTATATATATTCATGCTGGCATATTACATTTTTGTAATCAATTTAGTAATTACATTTTTGATCAGCTTGTGAGGTCGGGTTACGTCCACACAGCATATGAAAACAAGCTTAACATGTACTGAGCCAACCAAACATATTAGCCCAACACTGAAATACAGCTGATTGCTCTGTGCACTACTAATATTGTTTCTCTGAAGCATCTTCCTTGGGACGTACACAGTGTGTATGAAAAGTACGATCTGAAAATTAGCATGTGAGTATGAAAAAAATGAAATCCTATAACATTCATCACAGTCAGAAATACTATATGAACTCTGAAAACATTGCAGTTCCTTAATATACATCAAATATGCAGACTGGCCACAGATCACTGTTGCACAGACATGAAAATTTAGGTTAATAATAAGAGAGTTAAGTGTTTCTCAGGTCTTCAATTTTGAATGTTAATAGCTAAAACATAAGTTTTATTTGTAAAATACAACACTAATTCTCATTACTTGTGAAAGCAAATATTGTTTCAAGAAACAAGTCAGTACAGAGAACAGTGCTTGCAGAGTGTGCTACTGACAGGAAAAGCACACCTGATCATTAGCTGGAAAATACATACTCAAAAAAATCTATACACATTGCTTAGTCTTTTTCTGAAGTAATGTAACTTTGTGCTGCATTGATTTTTTACTTCCATTCATCCACCTGATGTAACAAGTGCGCACAGTCTGTAGAAATTAATAATTTCTTTCGTAGCTGGTTTGTATTACAAGCTCTAAAATGGACTGTCTCCAGTGGAATTGTATTTCAATGTAATGTCAAAATGTAAAGCGTCAAAAAGAAGTTCCTTACATTTGTCTTAAAATACATTAAAAAAAAAAATTAAATGTTCATGTAAGTAATGAAAATGTAAGTAATGTTAAGCTTTCAAATGGTTTTAGAAATGTGATCATGTACACTGAGACTGTATTTTGTCTCAGGAGAAAAATGACCATTACAGATTCCTGTTTACTGCAGGAAACTAAATGAATGATTTCTCTGAATAACAAATGCCCTTTATTTATAGATACTTAATTTAGGAGACCAATTCAACACATCTGAAATCAAGGTCACTTTACAACTTAATTAAGATTACTTGCAACACAAGGACTATTTATTTCCTGTATCCTGTAATTCATTAATTAAGTTATACATAAGGTTAAAATGCAGGTACTCAATTTAAAAAGGTCTACTCCACTTATTTATTATTAGATTCCACTAACATTTTGTCAGTAAAACACTTTAAAAATAACAATTTTTTGAACTTAAGTAGTAACGTATTATTCTAAGGAAAGGTACGCAGTTAAATTTAGTGATTTCAATGAAAGAAATCCATCAGATAAAAAGGTAAACTCAATTTAAAACAGAATTGAGAGCAGAGGTAACAAAGTAATTTTCTCTAGTGACTTCCTTTTTTTTTCAATTCTAAGCAGAGAGGCTGGAAGGAACCCCAAGAGTCTCTGCTCCAACCCCTCTGCTAACACCAAGCCAGCGAGGGCAGGTTGCTCAGGGCTGTGTCCGGCAAAGCTTGAGCATCTCCAAGGATGGAGACTCCACCACTGCTCTGGGCAACGTGCTCCAGAGTTCCTGTGACACTGGCAGGAAAACGCTTGCTCTTATGCTTAAACAGAATTTTCTGTACTTCAGTCAAACTGATGTCAAATTAAAAGTTGGAATTTCCTAATTTAAGAACTACAAATAGTTTTCATAGTTTTTGCTCTGTACTTTTGCCTTCCTCCCCATTTTATAAGCATTATGAACTAAATATATCTATCTTTGGGTCAGAGAGCACCTAAAGAAACTCGATACCAACAAATCCATGGGCCCTGATGGGATGCACCCCAGAGTGCTGCGTGAGCTGGCAGATGTGATAGCTAAACCACTCTCCATCATCTTTGAAAGGTCCTGGATAAGAGGGGGACTGGAGGACTGGAAGAAGGCCAATGTCACACCAGTCTTCAAAAAAGGCAAGAAGGAGGACCCAGGCAACTACAGGCCAATGAGCCTCACCTCCATCCCTGGAAAAGTGATGGAATGGCTCATACTGGCCGTTGACTCCAGGCACATGGAACACAAGAAAGTGCTCAGGACTAGTAAGCATGGATTCACCATGGGGAAATCAGGCTTGACTAACCTGATAGCTATGATGGGATGACCAGTTGGATAGATGAGGGATGGTGGATGTCATCTATCTTGACTTCACCAAGGCGTTTGACACCGTCCCTCACAACATCCTCCTGGACAAGCTCCAGAGGTGTGGGCTGGATGAGTGGACAGTGAGGTAGATTGGGAATTGGCTAGATGGCAGAGCTCAGAGGGTGGTGATCAGCGGTGCAGAGTCTAGCTGGAGGCCTGTGGTGAGCGGAGTCCCCCACGGGTCACTCCTTGGTCCAGTCCTGTTCAATTTATTCATCAGTGACCTGGATGAAGGCACAGAGTGCTCCCTCAGCAAGTTTGCAGATGATACCAAACTGGGANGGCTGTGCTGCCATCCAAAAGGACCTCGACAGACTAGACAACTGGGCGGTGAAAAACCTCATGAAATTCAACAAGGCCAAGTGCATGGTCCTGCACCTGGGGAGAAATAACCCCAGACACCAGTACAGGCTGGGGACCGACCTGCTGGAGAGCAGCGCTGTTGAGAAGGACCTGGGCGTCATGGTGGACGACAGGTTGACCATGAGGCAGCAGTGTGCCCTCGTGGCCAAGAAGGCCAATGGCATCCTGGGGTGTATTAAGAGGAGCGTCTCCAGCAGGTCGAGAGAGGGGATCCTGCCCCTCTACTCAGCCCTGGTGAGGCCACATCTGGAGCACTGTGTCCAGTTCTGGGCCCCCCAGTACAAGAGGGATGTGGAGCTGCTGGAGAGAGTCCAGCGCAGGGCCACGAGGATGACCAGGGGCCTGGAACATCTGCCCTATGAGGAGAGGCTGAGGGAGCTGGGCTTGTTCAGCTTGGAGAAGAGAAGGCTGAGAGGGGACCTGATCTGTGTCTATAAGTATCTCAAGGGAGGCAATGAGGAGGATGGGGCTGGCCTCTTTTCAGTAGTGGCCACTGACAGAACAAGAAGAAATGGCCAGAAACTAGAACATCAAAAGTTCCACAGGAACCTCATTCTATGATCTATAAAACAGCATTAGCAAGAGAGGTAGAGAATTTTAGCTGATGGCAAGTCTTCGCCAGAGTAAAGGGACAATACTGATGAAAGCCTGACACACTTTATTCCGTGATCATCATTTAAAAAGTATCATCATTTTGAGTGAATAGATAGTAAAAACATCCTAAGAGATGGTAATGTGGAAAAACAAAGCCTATCATCCAGTGCTATTCATTACTTTTAATTTTCTCATCCACATCAGTGGATAACTCCTGTTTCTTTAATTAATTTAAAAAAAACATAACAATATTCCTATGGTTAAAAAAAAGGTAATTTGATCTTGAATATATAGATAAGAGGGCTACGAAAAACATAAAAAAGATGAGGATCACATTGAAGCTAGGAAAAAATTCAGAGCACTCACTGTCCTTGCAGGTTCCATGTACAACAATCTCTCATAAATCTTGAAAAGCTGACACATGAAATTGTAGGTCAGGGAGCACACATCTATAAATTTAATTACATAGTGCCTGAAAAATAATATTGCTATGATAGAAGAAAAGTTAAAAAGGAGATACTGGGGAAAAAAAAAGATTTGCAGGTAAATAAAGGATGGCATAAATATAGTGTGGGCTATACATCAGTTGGTCTAACACTTTATTTATCTAGAAAATGAATGACAGGTGTCTCACATCTGCAGTCTTTAGATGAAGTCCAGTTTTCCATATGGAGATCTTTAGAAAAATAGAAGAATAGAAGAATGAATATAGAAGAATTATAAATTTGGTAAGAAACTGAAGAGAGAATGAAACCTGAGGCAGTGATGAAAGTATGTAGTTTCATTTAGAATAAAAGTTACAAATGCACTTCCTCAATGATCATTTTTAAAATTGATTTAAATATAACAACAAGTGTAGCCCAGGAACAACCGACCATAAAAACTGCCCCAAATAATGCTAGAAAGTGAACTAGAATCTGGATTGGTTCTAACCATCTACACAACAAGAATTTAGGACAGTCTGGTCAGGGTAAGTTAGGACAAAGTATTGAATCTTCTTTAGTTTAACATATTGTACCAATGACAGAAGAAGAGTTGCTTCTAAATGCCATGAAAGTTTAGGCAGAACTTGTTTTCCTTCACTTTTCTGCGACTGCTTTTTCAAGAAGGTAAGTGGCAGACACAGAGGAGCTTCCTGACACTTAACTGAACAGACAAATCAGTTAAATTCCCCTTGCTCCTGAACCCAAGAGCTTTTACAGGTTGGACCAAGAGAGCACATTGGCAGACATTTGTGACAGATTTAGAGTACAGCAACAGAATCAATGTAGATGAACTAAAGTGTCGCAGAAGTAGATAAAAAGTTACAGGCAATATTCTCGGAAATGACAGATCTCTACATGGAAGAGCACCAGGAAAACATCCAAAAGCCCATTGCTACATCAAGAATACAGAGAAGCACAAATACCACACTGAGAAAAAAATTGTTTTTCCTAAAATGGCTAAACTATCCATTAATTTCCATTCTGAAATAAGCATGAAAGCATTTACTTTTAATCATAATCGTTTTAATCATACAAACACTGTCTCTAATAACTGAATATATCATCAAATAGCTCTATTCATAACTATACACACAGTCAACTCTTGACTTCTTTCTTTTGATCATATTAAGTCTCTAGGCTACAACCTGTATTTTTCCAACTTCAGGTGCTCCCTTCAGGAAGGCCTCAGCATCTTGAAACTCCATATTGCAACTCTTTGGTCTCTCACTGTGTCAACTACATGATCCCAAAAGCTTATGACAGGAAAGAAGAAACCACTTCACAAGTATGATCATGTACTTCTGAATCATACCTTTTTTGAGGAATGATTAACAATGAAATTTTCCTAGAAATACAACAGAAAGGAACAGATTTGTTCCCCACTATGACTGTTTGCAAGACAGCTGAGAGTGTGTTTAATTGATGGAAGCCCTGGAAGCCAGACTTGAAATACCTGTGTATGTTACCTTTTCATGGGCCTCAAGATGGTTGAAACTATAAACATAGAAAAAGCCTAAATAGTTAATGTCATACTTCGTACGTACAGAGTGTTTAACATTATTTTGTCCCGGAAATATTCTCTAATCCAACACAATACACTGTGATATTATTGCATCTTAATTTTATTTGTGTGAGGTTCTTTCTCGAGGCTGAAATATGAATATATTTTATAATTTATGCAGTAGTGGCCAGACCTTAACACAAATCTAATTCCACCATTTTTTTTCCTCTAATTATTTTATCTCTGTAGGAAAATCTCCCTGTTTTATTATCGTAAAGAGGTAATATATGTCTTCATCAATGCAGATAAAGAAACAGACATCCCCAAAATAAAATTTCAAATATATTTTGTAGCTTAACTATGAAAAATATCTATAGGAGAAAGAAAAATACCCTCTGAGAATTGCATCATCAAACCAAAGGGGCTCTAAACAGCTTACGCTGCTATCTGATTACCCTGAGAGAAGCTGAGATCAAAGTTGTTAAGACACTCTTAGATTCCTCAAATCTTTATTTGAAAAGTGTCATGAAGTAGACACAGAGTACAAGAATTGTGGAATGTACAGTGTACTAGTCTTAATTAAAAAAATTAATTGAAAACGTTAAATAAGCAGCAATGGTTATTAACACTGAACTCTACTGTTTATCAATGGCATTGTCTTCCTGTTTCTAAATAATGGGCTTGTTACAACATCATTATCATTTCAAATTCATCATCAAAATCTGCTATGTGATAAAAAGCATGCCCTTGTTTATCTATCTAGACTTTTTGTTCTATACATATAGACTTTACATATAGACACTAGACTTTTTGTTTTATACATATAGCTAGACTTGTTTTGAAAAACCAATGTCCCATATAGTTACAAAATACGCATTAACTCCCATCTCACTCAACGTGTGAGAATCAATTTTCCTCTAATTAAGAGTCAAGAGGAAGGTGTCACAGAGAAATAACTAAATCACCCCAAGGAAAATGTAGAATATTCTTAAGAAGGGAAAACAAAGGAGAATATTTTTCCTTTACCCAGCTGATCACTAAGTATAGGCTACACAGTGATGAGGAAAAAATGCTTATTTAATTTTCTTTTGAGTTGATTACGCAGTTTAAAAAATAAATATTTTTAATGTGTCTGTACAAACATATAAAACACAAGAAGTCACCACTGCACTGAAATACAAATGGTCATATTCGTATGGTGCTTTCGTAAGCAAAGTTTATAAATTTTGTTTAAAGATCAAATGAAATTCTTTTCAAGAGGTCCACTCCCCAATATCCTTACCAGGTGCATAGTGTTGATATTCTTTTTCTTGTTTATTAATAAACATATCAGTTTCTTTCTAAATAGAAGAATAGCAAAGGCAACTGAATGGGCACCACTTTTAAAATACGCAAATGTACTTTATAGATCTGGATTTCATTTACAAAGAAATATCCTTTCATATGAATGACTCTTTTTTCACGGTTTATAGAGGACAAAATTTCAGAGCACAGAGACTTTAGCAAATAAGCATCAATCCAATTAATGGAAGATTTTCAAAATGCATGATCAAATACATACTTGTCATACCATTTTATATTGCAAGTCAATGACCTAGTTCCACAAATGGGTTATCTTTAGGTTAAAGGACACCATCTGCTCACAGTGATGCCACCAGCAAAATTGCTATAATGAAAAATCCCTAAACGAAGGCAAAAATCCAAAACCAGGAAAAAAAAAATCTGTTCATGACTACTCTTAGGGATCACACAGCACAAATTTTATGTAGTTTTTAACAAAAGGTGATTATTTTTAAACTGGTCTTAGGTCCCTCCCCTATACGTATTGTGCATTAAGCACTGAATTAATGAGACCGATGCAGAAAGCAGTATGTCAACCATTCAGCACTTGCACTCAATAGCAAAGAATGATCTTTATGGCTTCAGAGAGGCATGGAGGAAAATAATGAGCAGAATGGGGAGGAAGAAAAATAATCTTTTTTATTACTAAAAAATGTTAAAATCCAAAAAGATGCAGGTTTCACCAAGCTAGGGAAATACTACTTTTCTCTCCAGCAGAGTGTGTACTTTTTCCATATCAAACTAAAACTCCTGCAAAGTCACAAAGAAAGATAATTCACCAGAAAGTCTTTGTTTCAAACACAAAAGGAAGGAAGGCTTTTCTGATCATTTGTACAAAAACTGCTAGCTTGCACTTTCTCCCAGTTGGTTTAATGATCCGTAATGATCATAATGTTGCCAAATAAAAATATCTTTATTTCTTTTGTTTCAAGTGGAGTATTACAAGCACTTTCCTTAATATTTTACAAATTAAACTTAACTAAGCATTATGCAAAAGCACAGAAGTATTTCTACATACCCTATGACTATGTTAAAAAGCATCCTTCAATCTAGGAAGGAAAAACATTTTGGAAATCTTTTCTTCTCTCCAACTAATAGACTTCAAAATCCTAGGGTAAATGAAAGTTGTGGGTTTATTTTTTCTCCTATGTTCCATAGGACACAGCACATTTTATGCTTGCAGAGATGCATAAAACTTTCAAAAAAATCTCAAAGATATTTTAATACAGTACAAATTAGGTCACTCTCCCATTATGTTCAAGTTTAGGTTCTCAAACAGGAAGAAAACTTGTACGAAAAAATTCAGATACAGAAAATACCTCAGATGAAACCCTGAGACATGCCCTGAAGCAAGGTCATGGCAAACAATTGGTCAGTAGCTCTCTTCTAACCACCAAAAAAAAGAACAACTTCAACAATTAGGGTTATCACAGTACAGCAGATCCTCAATACATAGTTACCTAAACCGAAAACAGAGAATTTGTTTTCTGTATCACTTTTAGGTAAGAAGAAGAAAAGCTGCATCCTTAATGACCAACTTCCTGCAACGTCTCATTAGGCTGACTTCACAAGGTTGCCTATCTTGCCCATCTCTGTATTTTAAACCTTTCTGAAAAGTTGCTGTGTTCTGAATATTTTTTTTTCTTTTTTTTTCCTTTTTTTTTTTTTTTTAAAGAGGGAAAAGTGAGGCAATTTGGTAAAAGAAAATATAGCTGAGAAACATAACCAAGAAACGCACAGGAAAAGAAATGGGAAAAATAATGAAGAAATGGCTGGAATTCCTTCCCTAATCCATTTAAAACCTGGTTCTCTCTTCTCCTTGCTTAATTAATCCACTTCTCCTGCACACAGCCTAAGAGGATCCACTGCTGAATTCAATCATGTATCTCCCTTTTCCATAACTAGCTTAATCTTTCCAGCTCCACCATAATAGCAACTGTTCTCCTTCCTTTAAGCATTCATTGCTCTTTTCCTGTTAAAGCTGCCTCATTTCCTTACCAAAAATTAAAAGCTAATGGAATGACAAGGTTTTACTTGCCCAGTCCTCCAGCCTTCCTTTCACTTCCTCTTCTATTCAACAAAAGGAATGCTCTTGAACTAGAGTGAGAATCTGCCCAATATCAATAAATTAAACTTTGGCTAATTCTGCTTTATTTTCACTTGAATAACAGTCCCACAGGCTCCAAAACTTTGATGCAATTATATTTGATAGATTTTTTTTTTTATTATTTGATAAGTACGAATGCACTAAACAAATGACCAAAAAATATCCTGTACGTTATGAGTGGGGAAAGGGGAAATGCACATAATTTTCTTTTGATTGATTGATTAAATGCTGCCACATAAGTTTTCTTAAGACAAAAACAAAACATAGATAAGACTTAAATGAAATCTACAGGCACAATCCAATATGAAATAAATTAAGATTGGTGCACCACTCAAATAAATACAGTATGATTAATATGCTAGTGTACCTCGTTCTGGAGTTCATCACCGCTTTTGGGAGAAGCAAGCATCTCGTACAAAGTACAGCAGAGATCTTCTGTTGTTGGCCCGCCGGGGGTACCCCCCTGAGATTCATTCAGATACTTTCCAACTTCACACCACAAAAATGAATCATCTACTTTTTCCGAAGACTTCCGATCAGATTTCTCACCATAGCAATTCTGTAAGTGATCCAGTTGGTTATTCAAAAATTTCTTGTAATCTAAGCTTATTATTTTCTGTGTATCAGTCTCACCATTTACAGGCAGCTCCTCAAAGTGATCCAAACCATGCATGTCAAATGAAAACACTATATTTTTACCAAAGAACACTCTGTTATCACCACTTTGTTCTTCAGCCATCTGTATGAGGGCAGTAAGCTGTTCTTCAGTGAAGTGAGAAGCGATTCGACATGTGGCATTACAAGCTGCAGTAGCAGATGATGATGGAAAGGGCCCAAACATCTGCTTGATGGCCTTTGTCTCGTCATGACCAACACACTCTTTCCTGTGAAATGTCTTAAAGAGAAAAACAGCTCCACTTTCAATTGCTTCTTGTCCATTTTCAGCTCCAACTGTTAAAGAAAACAAAACCAAATATAACTACGTACACATTAAATTAATTCTCCTCCATTGCCTATAACATAAGTGCATTCAATTTTGTGCCACATATCTAAAAAACACAGAAATGAAACAAAGACCATAACAAACAGCAGTGGTTGCAAGTAGGTGGTTGCAGGTAGAGTAAGAAATCATCTGTCTTCATTAGCCCGCTACTTAACAGAAATTCATAGTAAGGATTACTAATATTCTCTTATTTTTCAAAGGGAAAAAAAAAATTCCTGAGGTCTGCAATTCAGGATAGTATATTTATAAGCTCTGTAGAAGTAAGAAATAAAAATCCACTTTGTTTTCCACTTTGTATCAATGTTTAGCCACCACCACCTAATCGGAATATTCATGATAGACTAAACATACAGAAATCAGCTGGAAAACAACACTTTCTAGTTGCTAGTACTACAGAATATTTATTAATTAGATTTTTTTCCAAAGAAATTAAAATTTAGTGCATAAGTTTACAGTTATAGGCTATTTTAAATCATATTGTGAAAAAAAATCAAAAAATGTTTGAGAAAAATGTGACTTATTCCTCTTGCCTCAGTGTTCTCCAAAGTCCATGAGGAAAACATAAGTAAATACTCCATATAAAGAATCAAAATGTTACTAATGTCATCACGTGAAAATAAATAAACAAAAATGCATTGTACAGATTTTTAAGAGGATAAACTGCAGAACATTTTTCTAAATAAAAAAGTACATTTTGAGAAGTCTGGTAGGTTATTCCAACCTTTTAAAGTAGAACTAGTTTTTCTTACAAGATTTCTAAAACATTGTAAAAGCTTAATGTCAACATCAACAAACCACTAGCATCCAGGTCTCTCCATCTGGTCAATTCTACAGTTATATTAGGATTGACTGGCAGAACTCCAACCAAGTATGATTTAAGTGACAATATTGGTGATTTATGCCTGGTATGGCCAACTCAAAAGACCTAAGAAAGTTTAATATTATTAAAAGGAACAATATCTATTTTTTTAAAACTCCACCAAAAATGGCACCTTTCAGAACAGGAAAAATGGCTATTCTCTTCCAGTACTCAAAACTGCCTTCTGCTATTTATACAGACGTGATTATATGGATTTGGTCTACCGTGTCTCCCCTTTCTGACACTAAATAGCAAACAAACATCCAAATAAAAAAAAAAAAAGCACATCTTGAAATCACTGGGAAGATTATTAGTACTATACAGTTGAGATCTGAGCAATCCTAAAAAAGTAAGGGTTTACTCCCCGCAAACGTAACAGGAAAAAGCTACATATGAGAAGATGAAACAAGACTGAGAAACTAAAAAATGTAATATGTAAAACAAGGGTGTCTAAAAATTTATTACTTCTTTTGAACTTCCTTGCAGAGGGGATTGTAGGTAATATTTACATGATAATTAGGTGCACAATTAATTATCTTTTCTAATTACCTTGGAGGATAAGCTATATAAAAATAAGTACACAAACATACTAGATACACATAAATACATCTCAATGGAAAGTGGTGATTCAGCCTCCTTCCAGACATTAACTATGTAGAAATAGCAACAAAAGATAATATGAAAACGCAGAGACGCAATTTGGCTGTTTGATCCTCACTCTTAAATACTGATGTACATTTGTATGTTAGGAATATAAAAGTCAGTTTTCTCTGAACACTGGTGATTTGCCAATAAAAAAATAGTTATTTTAGCCTAATAGCATTTACTTACTTTGCTTATGATTTTTCTTCTCCAGTAGACATTTAGCCCTACTTTCTACCCTTTATATCATTTTACCTGTAAACTTCACACTTATTATGCATATCAGCCTTAGCCTGGCCAAAATTTCATTACAGTATATCTTATGATTAAGTTATAAATATTACATGTTTAAATAACTATACACATCTCCCCTCCTTACCTCAACTTGCTTGTTGTTGAATGTACACATTCAGATTAATGTATCAGTCCCTACTTAAATCTCATCTTTCCTCTTCCAAGCATGTTTCCAGTTTACATGTAAGGTATGCACTGCAATGCTTCCTACTTGAGCTACTCCTTCAAAAATGCACACTGAGTTTTGAGTTTACTTACACAAAATACCGCAATATTCAAAATGAGGACAAGTTTAGAAAACAACTACCAAGCTATTACTGATAAAGAAAATAAATTTGCTACACGCAGCTCTTTGACTGGCCTGAAGGGAAAACAAAATTAAGTTCAGATTCAACAAAATAATATATTTAGCCTATTACTAATGAACAATATTTCAGCAAAAGAGATGAAGAGATTGTATGTATTCCTGCAACAACTTTTAAGAAAATTATTTTTATCATTGGAATCTGTCCTCTTTCTGTCATCAAAACACGCATAGCTCTTCAGCTAGTTAGAATGATGATATGGTGGACACATATGTAGGAAATCTGGGAATGGAGAACGCAGAAAAAGTTATTAGAAATAGTTTTTATTTATAATAGTAGCTATTATAAATTGTTTTTATTTGGAAGGGATTAAGGGTAGCAAAAAGAAGGGTTAAGAAGTGAGAGAAGGGAAAATAAAGTATGCAAAGCATGAAGGTGGGGGCTAATCACAGTGTAACCCTACATGTGATCCCCACAAGCGGGAGCAGGACAATAAACCAGACTTGGTCTTCAGGCCCAAGAAGGCTGCAGTCAGGGAGCACCAGGTGTCTTTGTTGAATGGCAAGGGAACGCGCCAGACAGACCAGCAGGGAGGACACGCTTTCCTTCCCATCACAGGCGTTTCTCTAGCTGCCTTTATCACTGCAGCACAACAAAGACAGCTCCTAACAACAACTAAAGGAAGGTGAATTGCTGAGGATGTGTGGGTAATCTCAAAATCAAAAAATAAAACAAAATAAACAGTTGCTGTAGATTATGTAACAGTTATTTCACCAAGTATTAATAAAGTACCTTCTCCATACTAACTTTAGGCATCCAATCCTGTGGCTGATGCAAATAATCAAGAAACAAATTCCATTTTTATTTCAGAGTACAAGCACTCCCAAGTGCCCCCAGCATTCAATGTGACCTGATACCAAATTCTGAGATTTCTGGAGGACACTGCAGCTACTTTCGTGGGGATGTTGCATCCTATGAAAGGTACCTGGAAGGTGGGCAGCTGTACATCTGTTTTTTTTATTATTAATTTCTCTCCTCAACACAAAACAATCCTTCAAGCAGAAAACATATTTAAAATTTCTATCTACCTGTCCAGCAATCCAATTTTTCACAATACGAATTCTGTGGAATTAAAGCAAATAATAACAATGCTGTTCTTTTCTCTAAGCACTATCTTCTGTTATTCCGTATAAACGGTTGCCTCCTCTCACTGAAAGTTGATCACAAACAGAAACTACATAAAAATACTATCAGAAGCAAGAATATTAATGTAAAAATGTAATCATGTTTTAACATAAGAGAGTGGACCCAATCTAAATTGTATGTATATGCATATATCAGTTAACTGGGATTTCAAAGATACTTCAGGGTAAGATTGGAGTCAAGGTAGAAATTAAGTTTTATACAAGCATACAGGCAGACAGAAATTGAAAAAAAATAGTCTAATACTAGACTACTGAATAATTAAACATACCTATTTGTTTTGCAGCTTGTAGTATAGTTTTTAAATCACCATTAACAGTTTGGTGTTCTTTCTTGTCCAAATTGTCATCAACAAACTTTATTATCTTTTTCCATGTAAGATCAGATGCCAGCAACTGTTCTTGTAGTTTTGATCTTTTAGTCTGAAAATGGAAAACAGTTGAATGTATTTTTATTTCAAGATGTTAAATGGTTCCTTTAAAAACTGGACACAAAAATCCATCCCTCTCCCATATTTCATTCATTTCCAATGTAGTAACACTTGCAAGTCATTTCTTCATTACATTTTTACCCTCTTACTTAAGAGTAAGATGAGGAGGAACACAAAAACTATTCTATTCTTCGAAAGGAGAATTCTCCATAAAGCAAATTTCTTGCAACTACAAGAGATGTTTACAACTTCTAGGATTCCAATGTAACTTGAAATTACAGGTTCTCACAAGGCATATACTATTTTAATGCATTATTTTCATGAAAAGAAAAGTGTACCTAAACTAATTAACATTAGATTTATTCTAAACCATCAGTCAACAAGAGCCCGAAGTCTCAATATCTGAAGGCAGAAAATTTGGCGCTCTGGCCCTGCATATGCTCAAGGCTAAAAAAAATACAATCCAATCCCAACCTAAATTATAGCTGCCTGAAATAAAATAACAGAACCCAACTAATATAAGCAACCTATTCTATCTAAATAGCACACTCTGAATGTAAGAGCTCAGAACAAATCACATAGCTAAAGCAAGTATAACTTTTTAGTGAGGAATCTACAAAGGAACGCACATAAGAAATTATATTCACTCTGCCCTGTCTTACCTGCCTAATTTTACACAATAGTAACATAAATTAAGGAAACTAAATTTTTCTACCATATATTCTGACATTTAACAATTATGCACTAAAAAGGAAAAGAAAAACTTATTTTTACCATTAAGTCTCCCAGTTCTTCATTATAATCATCATGTTTAGTGACATTTGAGAACGACCGTAAAGCGCCTGTAAGACGAGGTAAGGCCATTTATTACTCATTCAGTGATCCATAGGATGAGAAATTAAATCCTACTTCAAGCACCTAAATGAGAACAAAAGAAAAAAAAAAACAGTTTTGTTGATTGCTGCAAGTACAAATTCATATTCAGAAAGCTGAAAGATGTTTTTGAGCAAACGGAACTGAACTGGCACTTCAAATGTACAAGTTATGTCAAATATGTCAAAATGTTTAATAAAAATTTAACAGAATGCAAATGAAGGGCACAAATAGTGGGCATAAATGATCAAATGAGCTGGTTACTCAGTATGCTTTTCTTTTCTCTCCTCCCTATGGTAAAGTTATCAGCAATGAGTGATAGTGGCAATTATTCCCTTAACACTACTAACATGAGAGTATTATAGTGATATCTACATAATTAAACTTTATCTCCAAACAGTAATAAGTGATTACAATCTAGGTGAAAATTCTTTCTGAACCAGTACACAGTGCTAGTTCTTAGTTCATTAACTGCCCCCAGAACTGATAAAGAGATTTTCTTTTTGACAATTGCTTAATGATTTTTAAGCAGCAAAACAAGCAAAGAAAATTAAGATAGAACAAAAAAAAAAAGAGCGTAATATGTATATCACTGAGCTCTGATAAGAAAAAAAAAAATAATACCAGCAAACTGGGAAAAGAATGCCTCAGGATGTTTTTATCTCATAACTGCAAACACATACGTACATTTATACAGCACTACATTCTCTCTAGGATTATAGCTTATTTAGGGGCATTCTTATTTCCTGTATGAAAGAGACTCATATTTGCAGAGCATAGCACATCTGTTCTCCATCTTATTATATTTACTCTAAGCCATTTACAGAAACTATGCTCAAACTTGTTCAGTTTTGAAAAGTGCCCAGAACTTATTAAACAAACAATTAATGAATTGCAATCACTGCTACAATTCCTGGTGGCAACAAACAGATACAGATTTAGATTATTTTCAAAATAACTTAAAACTCCTAAGAAAGTGAAATTCTTTTATTTTTACATTCATATAAAGTACAAAAGCCTCTGCTTTAGCCTTAACATTTTTATGCATGTAATGACTATTTTTATTGTAGTTATTAACTTTACAGTATAACTCAAAAAGAAATCCAGATGCACTATTCCAGTCACAGACAGAGAAATGCCACTGACTTAGCAGGTCTCTTTGCTCAAATAACTAATACCTCGAATAAAAGTCATTAAAACAGAAGGGAAAAAATATGTGTATATATAGGTTACCTGCTCTCACACAAAGCTTATTGATGTACATCACACTGCCTTTACACTTGATCAGCTACTAAGTAGTAGTTGGCTCTTTTCACAGCTACCATAAGGGTGAAAAATTCCCTTCCATGTGCTTTGGTCTTATAGATTTGATAAACCTGATCCAAAACATCTGTACTACCAAGTGATCCTGAAAAGGTCTGCTTGTTTTAGAAACAAGTACCAAAAAAGGCAGCACCAATTAAACCCTATTTAGCAGGACCAATATGCAGAGATGCAAGACAAACTTTCATCACCCTTCTCCTCATTCCCCCTCAAAAAACAAACAAACAAACAAGGCTGAGAATATTTGAAGTCTGTAGAAGAACAAGTGATATAGTAATCCAGCCTTGAGAGAAAAGTATGATAAAAGCACTGGCTATATTTTTTTCTTGCCATCAGGTAAGGACAGTTGAGAGGCATTCTGTTAAAATATTTTAAGAAAAGGAATGGAAGTTTAGAGATTCTTAGCATTATCTTGTCTCTTCAAAAAAGCAACTCTTCAAGCAATTCTGTTTGTAAAGCAGGAGGTACAAAATCCAGCCTTTTAAAGCTTTGTAAAAATGAGAGGCAATATCTTTTAAAGGTTATTTTACTTCTTGTAGAAACAAATGTTACTTTAACTTTGAAACTTTTTATAACAGAAAGTAAAATGTAAAATCACATTCCACTTAACTGAAACGAAATTTGGATATAAACCATTTAAATGCTATTGTTTGAAGATAAACTTAAAAGTAAATGTGGATTATAATCTCCAAAGCTCTTTTTCATTTTATTGAAAAGTATATAAAACTGATGTCTATATTACAAAAGTAACTATACTGGAGAAGTATTCTGCTCTGTATCTTCAACAACCACTTGAGTTCTCCTCCTGCTTCTGCCTTTCCTGTTCTTTGCAGCAAGGAACAGACCAGTCTCTTCCTTTCCTCCACTAGAATGTTTCAGAGAACACAGAAAAACTTATTTAGCCGCTATCCACTCCTTTAAGAAATACTTACTTACAGATGATGAAATAATGCAGCACTCAGTAGCCAAAAGTGCCTACTTCTGCAGCCTCTGCTATTTGGTTTGCTGCATGTTCTTTAAAAATTCTCAGCAGTCTTTCTGCTTAACCTACCTAAGTCATTTTAAGCCCTGTTGCCAAGTTTTTCTTATTTTGGCTGCAATTATTTAAAATCCAAAGATCTTTGCTGTCTCTGTAAACTTCTCATTTATGAAAACAAAAGAAGTTTGTTTTTATTGATCTAATCAGTTCCACTGATCTAACCAAAGAACACAATAAAGAAAAAGAGGCTTCAGACATTGGCAATCAGCAGTAAGTTACTATTGACCAAATAGTATTTGGATCAAATGACATTTTCACTTTTCTTAGTGAACAAAATGGAACTACTCTGTATTAAAAGAAAACCAAAGAGACTAGTAAAATCCCAGTCATAAGGAAAGGATAAAAATAAAAGAGCCAATGCAATAATTGTCTTGAGGGGGAGGAAGGGATTCATTTTAAAGGCATTTTAATAACTGAAAAATAAATGCTAACACAATATTATCTCATTCAAACACAAGAGCAAACCACAGGGACATGACTAAGACATTTAACAGATGTCCACACACGGAATGATTCATTTCTTTACATTATTAAGCCAGAAAAAAATATCTTAAAGCATCAAATTTTACTGACATTAACACATTTTAGGATTACTACACTTAACTGAAGCAGCTTGATTAACACAAAGATACCTTTCATATTTTAATTACAAATAAGTCGCAGTATTTTAAATGAGCAATCACATTCTATTTAGTGTGCCTTTTCCACTACAATCTTTAAGAAATAAAGGCTATATGGAAAAGCTATTTTAAAACAATGAAAACAGTTGCAACAGAGTCACTTTAACTTCTTATCCAAGCAAATTGGATGCAAGCAGTACAAATATGGCACATGGTAATAAGTTGACAGCTACAGATAATAATAAAGCCTGGGACAATAACCATAAGCAGCAAGGCAGTACAAGATACTGCAAGCATTTAACTTATTTCGACTTTCTCTTTTGGGCCTCCACAGGCAGTGCTATACAACTTTTACATTAAAGGATGCAGTAACAATTACATTCTTTCAGATATCTGATTTTCTGCCAAAGGCACCAACACCACACTGTATTTTTTATTTAATTTATCAAGGTTGAATGTTGTGGATCTCCAGTCAAGACCTGGTCAATCTCTGAAAGGGAGATGTCGAGATTAAAATACATGCACTCAGGAATAAACAGTGGCTGCTTAACACAGCATGTTCGTCCCAGGAAATATTGGGATTTAATAAATGCTCCAGTACAAGGAAGAGGCAAGGTAATGCCTCCGTGTGCCGCTATCGAGGTAAGAGACAATTTCAGCATCTTTATTATACGAGTCACATGCACACTCGCACACACACAAAAAAGGAATTACAAGCCACATATTGGGAAGAGTGTTAACCTTTCTAGATTCTCCCTCATAAAGTCTTAGCCACACAGGAGGTACTAAGCTGCCTGCAACTTCAGCTGGATGGGCACTTCTTGTGATTCCAACCAATACTATTCTGGGATGCTGCCAAACCAACACCTTGGACCAATAATATGCTAATTTTAGATGTGCTTTGCGATCATTATTGAGCATAGCTCTGGTCTGTAAAAAAATAACACCATGAGACCATGCTACAGTTCAAAATAGTAAGAATAAGTCTCCACAGCACACTCCTAACATGGAAAAGCACCCAAAGTTTGAATCTATAAGGATACAAGGAGAAAGCCTCCGATACTAACTGGCCAGAGGGATGATATTGCTAGGTTCTTCATAACTCAGCCTCAGGAGTAAAAATAATTGCTTATAACAGTTGCTAAAGATTCACAGTAAAATTTTAATGGAATAAACAAACTTGAGGCAATAACAGAGAGGTACAGCTATGTACCACCTGTGAATGAAAATTTCCACAAATAATCAGCAAGCATAAATAAGATTACTGTAGCAGAAAACCAATAACAAAAGCTTTTAGCTTTCTCTGGAGTCTTAATAGGAAAGCAAGAACAGACAGAATCTGTATTTCTCTACCGTGCACAGTCTACATCCTGAGCAGAACAAGAACCTGCAATTGCAAGGTATTGCAAGAACCTGCAATACCAAGGCATCCTGCCCCATCAGTGCTTAATTGTATTTCAGAGTCTATCAACATATCAAAGTCCACAAGATATCTGACGGTGGCTACAAGAAAAGAATACCAAAATAAGCTTTCATATCCTAGGGACCACTTCTAAGGCACTCAAGGGAGTTGTTTCTTTGTTGGCAACATCTTCCCTTCTCCCACTAGCACAGCTGCAGGTATGTACATTAGTTTTCTACAGATATGTACACCAGGCCTTTCAGAATATCAAAAGATGCTCTTTCATAACCCTTCATTTCAAAACATTGATGAAATCGATGCACAACGGTGAGCTGAACTTAAATTACAAAAAAGGATGTGCCTGTATGTCACACAGTTTTTCAGCTTCTCCAAAATAAAATATTTGGGGAAGCGCCTGCAAATATATAGGTAGTCATATCAAAAAAGAAGCCTAAGTGTGACAAAAATATCTAAAAATTGTCACATGTCTGTCACAAGGCTGTTCTAGGCTCATGAACACAGACAACTTGTTGAAGGCACCATCGGCTTCAGGGAGCAGCCGCAGGCGTCTCCCAGCCAGAGCTCACAACTAGGCCTGGGCAGCGGCTACTGAGGCACCCTGTGCACTTCCATCTGCCTTTCTGGAACTAACTAGGAACAAGCCACGAGCGGAAGAGAGATTGACAAAGGTTGATATGACAGAATTTAATGAACTATAACTCTACATAGGCATGGCAAGAATATTACTTCATTTATATTACTTTTATTAACTTTTCTTTTTAATAGTATATAAGAATGCCATCAAGCCACTTCTGAATATAAAATGCTTTTCTTTAACTGAAATACAAGTGCACATAACCTACTGCTGGGACATCCAAAGCACAGGAAACTAGTTAAATTAGCTGAATAATTAGTTTTAAAATGACATGATAAATTACAGTTGGCACATAAGCTTGGTGTACAATTAAGGGCTTTTTCTTTTTGAGAGTTTATTATGTTTAGTGTACAGAATAAAACAAGGTCCTAAAGGAGTCTTTCAAGGGGAAAAAAAAAAAGACTGTTAGAAGGAAAGCAATTCTCCTTTCAGCTGCTTCAGCAGCATAAAAAGAGCATGCATATAAGACCACAAACAGGCAATTATTTAGTAGACACAAATTTACTGATAATGTACAATTTGAAAGTATGAAATAGCTAACTGGGTATGTAATGACTACAATTAGGGCATCAAAATCATACTGTTCATGGTAGGTATATCTTCATAACTTAGTTAATTCTGTTATGGCATTATCCATAAAAGGAAACAATTCTATTTTTTTTTTAATTTCAAATTAAGTTTTACGAGCACCAGTTTAAGATAAGGGACAAATGCAAATTCATTTAAATAACAAACATTCAACCAATACAGAAATAATAAACATACCATATGGGGACAATTTCTGTTTATTATAAATGAATCTGATTGAAAACAGTGTTTAAGAAATACAATACACTGAAATTTCCTCCTCCTCCTCCCTCACTTCCATCTTCACACTCACAACACTAAAATATTTAGCCCTATCAACAAACCTTGGGATAATCTGAGTGTTTGACCATTTCAAAATGAGGGCTGAGTAATTTCTTTTTTTGCCACTGTCCCCAGTAGAAAAGACATTAGTTTGTGCCTACAAGAGCAAACTATTCTCCAAAACTCAGCACTCACACTTGTCCTTAAACCTTGGAAAGGTGTGAGGTAGGGAGGGCACCTGTTCCCTAAAACATAATCCTAAATCTAAACCCTGCACATATTCCCTACATGGGCCTACATGTAATTTTTCTTAAATATAAAAGTAAAGGCTTGGTCTAGCCAAGTTTGAGGTCAAACCTTTTGGCAAATAGAAACAGAGTTGGAAAGAAAAGAAAAGAAATATATATACATATATATACACACATACATATATATTCATTCAGCTTCACTACAGAAAAAAAAATGGCAGATTGTTTCTTAAAAGGTATAGTATTCCCATCCTGAATCCCCAAAACACTTCCCAGTCGTGATATCAAGGAGCTTACACAGCAAAATCCCACTGCCTGGGTCTGAATACCAACCCCAAAATCATAATGTTAATTCGAAAATTCAAATTTGCCATTTGATATGAGTATCACACACGTCCTGCTGCATATTAAGGCATACTTATATAAGGAGGCGCTACAATCCTTAGGCTTACAGGCAGAGAAGTACCACGTAAAGCCTAGAGCCCGCTTCCTTCCTGGCATTTAACCCTCCCACTAGACAACCATGCCAACCATTTTCTTAAGGGAGAACAAAAAGGGCATCTGATGTGGGAGTCTTTGCCGCACTTAACTTTTCACTCATTCACAGAAGTGTCACAGCCACGCAGCTATCGCACTGCTGCACACACTCATGTTTTTCCAGTATCAGCAGCAGCCACAGGAGCAGAAGCAGCTATCATGCTAAAACACCTCTAGGCAACCACCCTGTTGCATGTATATGTAAGGTGTCACAAGTGATTTTAATAAACTTCTCAAAGAGAAAAAAAAGAGTCTTCTGTGCATGCTATCAAACTGACTTCTACCAGTGCATGCTTATACCATGGGAAAATATATTCCTGAGACTCATTTGACATAAATCAAGTTAAATTATGGCAAAATCCCTTTCTAAAGTCATAATACTGGAAGAGTTGTGTTGCTGTTTGTCTCACTAGAATAAGTACTCGACTCAGAAAGTTTTATTTTTTGGTTAAGTAACTCTTGTTTCTGGTGCTTTACTGCACTGCTGTTTTACACATTGTTGGGTTCGTGATCAAAAAAGATGTCTAAAAACTGCACTGACTTATTAGTAAAGTGCTGAATGTCATTAGTTTCATCAGAAACTCATCACAAACTGCATGCTTTCTTCAGATGGTGAAGAACAAGATGTCTCATTGTCATCTCTCCTGTTTATACAGTTTATATGCTGAACAGTAACTTCATACAGCACATCAGCTATCTAATAGCCAGCTTCCTACCTGATAACTTAGTATTATAGCAACTTAGAACTTTTTTTTAAGGAAATGTTAAATTCCTCTATTATTGTGATAAAGCTAAACTAAAATCAAAACTAACAGCTGCTGCCCACTCTTCCTGGGCAGAGTGCCTAAAAGAGCTGGCACATAACAATATACTCTAAGACAGACACCTATATGATTTCCTACAGTGAAAAGACTTAACTATCTTTGTACAAGAGCAAGTAAACATCAGAAATGTAAACCCCTATCATGAGAAAATGGAGAAGAGGTCAAAAATTAATTTTTCTTAAATTGTGTTAACTATTCCTGACTGACACAGCAAGAAGAAAAATAGGTCAATTATGTCTACTAATCTGAGGAAGCTAAAGCAGTTTTTTTTTTTTTTTTTCCAATGAATTTTGAAATGGTTACATTTCTAAAAATACAGCCATGCTGTTAGAATGCAGGCAAAGCTTCATCAAGTGTGTTTTTTCAAAAATCTACTATATGCTAATATATGAGCACATACTAGACAAGATGACTTTATTGCAAGCTTAAGAAACCTTTGAATAAGTATTCATGAACATTTAATACCCCAGGCATACAAACCCTGTCCAGATCTACAGAACCAACTTTCTAAGACAGACTCCTTATAAACAAAAGTGCTGTAATAACAGAAAATGGCATAACTGTTCATTTTAGGTGTTCATTCTTCAGAGGTGATTCAGAACTGAGTACGCACAAATGTTTCCTCCTGGGCACTGGCAGATCCTCCTGCCCTATAAGGCTGCTCTGCCTCCCCAGTCTGGCCTTTGAAATTTTTTAGTGAAGGCAGCAGTGCCCAAGGAGGACAAATTCTTCTACTTAATTTTTCAGGGCTGCATGAATTCCAAAATGTTGGAAGGGGTAGACAGTTTATAATCTCCATTGTATATTATCTTTTTCAGTGTTAATACTCTCTCTACCCCATTCAGTCATTTTTGCTGCATTATACAATTCTCTTTTCATGAATTTCAATGAATCTTTTCATTGAAATTTTTTTGAAAGAACTAGAAGAGATGACTTTCAGATATTCTCTGAATATTCCCTAATCTTTCAAGGAGAGGTCAAATTGCTCTCCCTTGCAGCAGCAGCTGAGAAAAATGTCCTCATAGTTATTGAATAAATTAATCAGAATCTCCTTTCCAAATACAGACTAAATCACTGAATTCAGCAGTCTTCCACACTTTTGAAGAATGGTGTGGTTTTAAGAAACATGTGAGCTAACCCAAGGGCACTAACTAGTCTACTAACTATTCTACCTATTCTTACAATTTGCAGAAAATCTCTGATTTGCAGCTGGAAAGCTATGACATTTACTGCAGAGACTACTTGATAAACTCTCAGTCAGTGGCTCATCATACCACAATTACACATTCTTACTTTATGACCAGTCTATGATGAGATACAAGTTTGTAATATTACAGTCAAATTCTTTTCCAGGCCAGACTCAATACTACTTTTAGCTAACCAAAGTAACAGGCCTTTCTGAATAAATATATGCGTGCCATGCAATAAAATGCTCCTAAATTCAGCATACTATGAAAGAGAGGAGCTAGCTGCTTCTCTGTCCCAAAATACTAGTTAGGTAAAATATTCTCTACTTCCTCATGCTCCTTTCTGGAGCATGTAATGTAATACAAGATTTCAACAAATCGGAAAAAGCACAAGAGATTTTCTTTGCATCTCACCTACAGGCTGGCCATCAACTTCCCTCCATGCTGAAAGGTACTGAATAAAACATAGAAAACACAAATTGCCCTTTCAGCAAGGACAAACTAGTAAATGTCCAAGCAGTCCAGCACAGCAGCAGTAGTCTAATTAAGTCTTTCTTGCTTTCCCTATTACCTAATGGATTTTCAATAAACGATAGATTTGTCTGCAACTTCAAAAAGAATATTCTAAAGCAAATGACCCAAATAACCTCTAGGAACACAGGACACCGGAGTCTCTCACATCACAGATAAATTCAATAAACTCTGTGTAACCACAAAACCAGAATGCACTATCTCCCTTCTGTCACGTTTGCCTCCTATGCAATGTGTAAGCGTGTATTAGTAATGCTTTGTGCAAACAAAAGGTATCAAATTCCTCAGAGAGACAGGAGCATAAAGAATGCCTGGACTGCACATCTGTATAGGGATTATGCTTGCAATAAACATCAAATTACTCATTTCTGTAGTGTGATGTTAAAAAGCAAGAATGGGTGAATATAGAAGGACTGACTATTGCTTATAACTTAAGAACAAGATACATAGTAGAATTGAATGTTAGGATAAAGATAAACCGAAAATGAATGCTTTTTCTGTGCATTACATATTTAAATCTGGGAATTCATCACCACAAAACACCCAAATGGTTAAAAGTTCAAACTTGCTCAAAAAAAGTATCAGATAATAGAGCTCAGACAGTTTGGTAGTTACTAAACATAGTAACCAAGGGGCAGTTCCTTAAGTACTTAAATCACTGACTGGTAAAAGATAAAATGAAAGTGAAAACATCACTCTGGTTTCAGTTTCTAAAAAAAAAAAAAAAAAAATCTAAGCACCTGCTGATCACTACAGGCCACAGAATTCAGCACTAGATGAACATTTTGTTTTAAAACAGAGATATGGCACCTGACTACCAAAGTCAAATTTGGATTTTGGATTTTTCATTTAAGAGCCTAATGTCTCTAAAGGTATCTGTGGGTCTAACCCTTACTATCTTCTCAGTTCAGACTTTATCTATTACATTTCAAACAAAAGATTCAAGAAACCGGGATTATTTCACAGAATCCCAGAAAACTGAATTTCCAAGAGCCCTCTGAAAATCACCACCTAGAGCAATTAGGCCAGGACCATGCCCAGATTGTAAATATCTCCAAATATGGGACCCCACAGCCTGTCTGCAACCTGAAGCACTGTTCAACCATCCTCATAATGAGAAAACATTTTAGGTTATGGAAGTGAGACACACTGACAGCCTTCAAAAACATACATGACAGCTGCAAAAATGAGAAGAAAATAAAAAGACAAGAAGACAGGAAATAGAGAGCTAAAGAAAGAGTAACGTATGTTCCTCATTTTAAGAACAGAAAAGGATAAAAAGTATCACTTCAGGTTTGGCTTCAAAGAAAGCTCTAAAAACATAAAACTACCAGAAGAAATTATTGCTTTGTATTACTCTTCTGATTTGGTGGAACATACACATTTCTAATCTCTTCCAGAATCTTCACTAGCTTCTCTAGCCTCACTAGAGAAAACTGCACATTCAAGCAGCTTTGCAAGACCCATAAAAAGCCCATTACAAAGTGGCTAAGGCTCTAGGCCACTATTGTTTGAAGAACTAAGCAGGACTTCCTTGTTGTTCCCATATAAGCAGGAATAGACTATCACTAAATATCTATAAAAAGAATCCCAAGAAAATGCAAGTTTAACCTCTGACATGGTCAGAATCAACAGACACAAAAGTTATTTTATTACTGTATCTACTGAAAAGTGGCATATGCTTGCTTGGACTCAGCACCTTAGTGGTATAATTAATGCAAGCTTTGGATCAAATCAGCTGGCACTTGATTTTTGTAACATAAATATGTTTATCTTATTTGCAGTCTACTACACAGAGACATGACGCCGCTACATTTCTGGTTGTTCTAACAATTTTTCTATTGCAGCACTGAAAGCAAGTCTACCCCCAAGATGGCAATTAAGCTTGCCTATAAAACCGAACTCTAAAAATAAAGGTAATGAAAGAGTAAACTGAAGCAGAATACAGCAAGCATCTTCAGTTAACAGAAGTGAAGACCACCAGTTTCATTTCCATAGTACTATTCTACAGTCAATCCTTTAAAAGGTGTGAAGGCAAAAAAGGGGCTATAGAAATTTTGGTTATTAGAAAACAGAACTTAAATTCAGAACTCATAAAAACTTTTAAACAGATTTATTTATTTAAAAAACTCCCATGTGAAACACTCTCCTGGAGCATCTGGGAGGCAAACGATAGCACGTCCAAGCTCATCAAGCATTTTAAGAGTAAACCTGACAGTTTACCATCACCAGGTAGAACAAACCAGATTGCACTTGAAAGGGGAAAACACTGCACTCAGCTGCACGTGTGGTCGAGTTTATTAAGGTAAGTACTGAAAGCACCCAGACCCGTCCAGCGCCGGTGCCATCTTCCACCTGACAAGCATGCCCGTCACCTTCCCCCCGCTTCGGTAACCCCCCGCGCCGCAGCCCAGGAGCGCAGAGAAGGGGGCTCCCTCCTTATCTGTTATGACGAGCACCTCCGCGCCCGCGGGGCCGGGCACGCGCTGCCGAGCGGGGCCTCCGCACCAGCCCCGCGACACGCAGGCGCCCGCTGCTCCCGGCAGCCCGTAACAGCTGCGCCCCAACGGCCGCCCCGCAACGGCTGCGCCCGCCAACGGCCGCCCCGTAACGG